>CM068748.1:24370654-24504090 GCA_035084275.1 Hydrolagus colliei | reverse complement strand
TCCCCACTCCAACCTACCCTACCCCCTTTCCCATTAAAATTGGGTGATGTTAAACCCCGGCACCTGGCGCTTTTAGGCTAGATAGTTCAGCAGGATCCTCAGGCGAGAAACTAGCTGAAAGTTGTCAGAAATTGAACTGTACTTTGGTCTGAACCTTGATGGGTGGTTGGCTGCATTGACCTCTTCCAATCACATGTCTGTCCCAAGTATAGCTGTGTGGCATTGCCTGAGTCTTTCCAGCTGTGTTAAGTATTGAAAAGCTGTTGCTTCCCGCAGTGTCTTGGCACATTTTCTGCCAGTGCTCCCACTGACAAAGAGGGAGGTTTAGGCCTACTTAAAGGCCTCACATCATTGTTTGGAGCTGTTCCTACGAGCCCATATATTCCCTTAATGAGACGGAGTCTTTCTTCCAGAGATTTAAGTTGATCGCTTTGCTTACTCGTGATTGCTCGAATGATCAGATAATAATTGCCTGAAAATCCTCCGTCCAATAACTGCTCGGCGACTGAAAATGTCACAGTAATTCAAAAGCACTTAGTAAGAATTTACTAAGAGGAGACTTCGAAACACACATCTGCACCCCACATAAGTGCCTATCTCTCCTGTTCAGATTTCTATGAAGTCACGTTTCCTTATAGAAAGTGCATTACTTCCCACACACATCCCCCCCACCACCCCCACAACTCCTGTGTGTAGATTCCCCCCAAAATATAATTTTCACGAACTATATATCATTCTGAACATGGATTGTTTGTTTTATATATAAAGAAAAATCCAAATTATTCTCCCCACTGCCGCCCCACACACCCACCCCACCCCCCAAAAAAATCCCAAGCATTACTATACAATGTTCCAGATAAAAATGGGAGTTGGGGAAAGAGAGAGACTTTAAGAGTAGCTGGGAGTAATAGTTATTACTTAGTTATAATAGAACAGTTATTACACATAATTTAGATCTCCTACAGCTGTTGCTCTTTAATGTAAACATTACTCGAATGTGTCGATTGATGGCAGTATAATTATATCAGACTTGACAAATTACACTCAAACCTGCATACAATATTTGCCTGTACAGGTTTAGTGAAGTTACTTTATTTTATTGAAAAAACAACAAACTTTTTTTATTATAAACCTGCGATGCAATTCATTTCGAAGGCAACAAACTGGTAATTTTAATATATGTTTTCACACTCTTCCTCACCTGACTTTCATGTTAGGAATAAAACAAAGCAAAATAGACAGATCTGAATCGGGTTATAATAATAGTACTGTATTACATTATAAACCTAATAATAATAATATAAAGAATCGTGACAGCATGACCTTTCAGGCAAGTTCATTTCATCAAATAAATCTTGTCAAATGATTAAATGGTTCCCCACATCACCACCACCACCAACCATAAAGATGTAGAGATGTATGTATCATTGTGTTCAACTATGTCTGTCACTTTAACTTTTCATTGTAACCCATAGATAGAGACCCTTAAGACACGAAACGGGTTCTGGAGGTGATACAATATTTGTCATATTAGAGATGATTTTAAGTGTGTTCCTTGCTATGAATTTGTTCCTACAAAAGAAAACAGACTCTGCCACTCAATGCGTGTTTTGATATCGCAATTCACTTTGGTATGAAATTAACACATTTAAATGTTGTATCTGTGGCAACAAATCTGGCTTTTTACTCTTAATAGGAACCACTTATCTGATGCAGTTATGCTTTTCCTGTGCACAAAAGCGATTCTCCAGAAATAACGCAAACATGAAAGATATGTCTCCTTTTCCTGTGGCCTTTAATATAAAGTTCTGTGCATTGTTTTGCCCACAAAATACACAGTTAATCCACTTCACAGTACATTTTATGATGCTTTTTGAGACAGATGAAATTCAAGGATTATCATTAATAATAACATTTAATAACATTCAATTACTGTACTATGACACAGTCATGTAGTTGTTCATTTGCCTTCAGTATTGTTGCCAATCAATTAGGAATGGTACGAAGATTTCAGAGCCCACGTGGCTCTTATGGTTGATATAGGAACTGAAAACGTTTCACGTGACCCAGACTTACATATTGGAGCTGATTTGGTTGAAAGATTATTTCAAAGAAATGGGTTTAATTTTGGGGGGTTTAGTGGTATACAATTTAAAGGTCAGATTTAACCTGTTTGTGTTCTTCAAGCAGATTTCAGGTTTTCAATAACAACAGCAGCATGCATTTAAAAAACGCCCTTCACTTGGTAAATGTCTTGGAGCGCTTAACAGTGGCAGATTAAATTTGCTTTTAATAAGGTTTTCACCCTTGTTGTAGTCCCTCACTTCATGGCTGTTTGCAGGATATTGCTGTGTGCAAATTAGCTACCATGTTCAAAATACACAGTCACTATAGTTTACAGTAAATGCCCGTGAAGTGCTTTTGATACCCTCCTAATATAAAAGGCGTTATATCAGACGCAAGCTTTATTCTTATTATTCTTTAAATAAACGTGTTAAAAGTATTTCACTTCCGTAACAAAAGATAAGGTAGCAATGTAAAACTCCTTGCTTAAAACGTTTGAATAAATCAGGAACCTTCATCGTTACCACGGACTTTAATAGGTCGGTCATTTTAAATTTCATTTGCTTAATCATTTTTGTTAATACCACAATAAGAATTTTTGCACTTGATATCATGCCTTATCACAGCGTCAAAACTTGTGAAAGCTAAAACGTATATCGGAGCTCTTTGAGACATTTCGAAAGGGTGTCTAGGTGACCTTTCAAAATGCAATTCCTTTGATTAGCAGTTGTTTCATGCAATAGGTCGACGCAAAGTGAACCAATGTGACTCTCCAACCCAGATAAGTAATAATCATGGAATCCAACATCTGTGTGTGACAGATTTTAATATATTTATTTGTCTTCAAATGTTGCAACCACGAGGCGAGTACAGAACAGCATCATGAGTTTTTTGGGGAAAATGTCTCTTTTGTCCCCAGAGTGTTCAAATTACCGACAGACTTGCAGATAGAATAAAGACAGTCAGTGTAATGGAAACAGCTATTCTTAGATCCCCAGTGATTTTTTTTTGAAAGGCATCATGAAGACAGACTACAGTGGTATCTCTGCAGATGGCGCAATAGTGTTAGTGACAACTATGCAGGCCTGACGACTCCCTCTGCGATGAGGAATACATTTCATTAGCCTCGTAACGCAACCCAGAAACGGGGGTTAAAAGTTCAAGAAAAGTGCCACGTGATCAGGGTCATAAACTTTGGATCACACAACAAGGAAAACAACACACACAACACAAGAGAAAGATAGATTTGTTCCAGCTGACTGTATCAAAGGGTGTTTTAAAGATGCAATCTGAAATATGCATTTTAATTAGCTCCAATTTGACCGTGAAAAAAAAAAACTTAACCAGGTGGCATTTGTGTTGACTGACCAAAGGGGTTTGAAAGTGGTGCTCATGAGTTTGCTATTAATGACCCGACCTCAAAATAAAACAAATTTATGCTGTAGTATTGTCCCAATAATAATGCTTGATTGGAGGTGCTTCTTATTAAATGATTAATAATCACTGATAGTTGTGAAGGGAAAGTAGTGGCATGATAGTTAGAGCAGATGCTTTGCATGTGAGAGGAACTGGGTTCAATTTCTGGGCAGGACAAAACCTTAGGCAAGTTTCCTTACTCCACACACCTCTGTTATCTAGTCGTATTGTTGCCATTTTATCCCCCTTTTTCCCCTAATCCCATTTCCATGACTGTTTGTGGGACACTCCTTTGCGCAATTTGGCTGCCGCATTTCGCCCACAAATATACAGTTGGCTTTCCTGCTCTCCTTCATCCTGCCCCGACGCCTCCCCTCACTGCTCTTGTCCCTACCTAACTGTACAGCACCTCGAGACGGCCTCTCGACGTGAAAGGCGCTATATAAATGTAAGTTTGGATTCATTGATTGATTGATTGTACATAGTAACGCGGTTGTTAATCGATTGACACATCATCTTTTCGGGGGGTGGGTGGGAGGGTAATAATTATTTCAAAATAAAAGGTAAAAAGAACAATTGGACCACAAATCCACAACTATTTGTGAGACACTTTCATCCAGAGATTATACAGTTCATTCACTTTACAGCATATTTCCGTGAAGTACTTTGAGATGTCTCAAAGATGTGATAAGACTCCATATGCTAAGCGCTCCGAGATGCCGCCCAGCGTATAGGGTATTATATAAATACAAGTTGTTGTTGTTGTATATCAAACGCAAGGATTGTTGTAATTATATATTATTATTATAAAGTATTATAGAATGTTGGGTTGATGCATGAAATTGAGAATGAGGTTTGAACCAGTGGTGGACGCACGCATGCACACACAGACACACACATTGTAAATTTATTATTAAATCAGAATGTATTGGGAACACTATGCAGATCACTTGGGATCTGAAGAGAAACAAATGGGGAGAAATTCCGTCTGGGTCTAGATTTACTCCATTTATGTTGCAGTTCAGGGTGTACACAGTTTGGCAAAATTCTTAAGCACAGCCTTAAGTTCTTAAGCTGGTTTTCAGTAAGTGCGTTTTTAAGAACTGCAGGGAAAAAAAAACACCCATCCAAATGAAGACTGATTGAGGCAGCAATTTGTCAAATTCTGAACACTAAAATGCTAATTTCAATACAGCAAAACCTCACCCGGGTGGAATTTCTCCTGGTAAGTATTCTTACACAAGGTTTCACCTGAAATATGAAACCAATCTTGGTATCCAGATCCTGACCTGCTGCGTATTTTCAGCAGTTTCTGATTGTATTTCCGATTTCACTGCGTATTTTACTGCATCCCTGTGCTATGATCGAGGCTGATTTCTGTGCTTACATCTTTCAATCTGAAAACGGTCATGGGCTGTGTTTTTACCATGAGGTGTGAAAAGCTTTTTGCACGAACAGGTATCATTTGACTTTGCTTTGTGGCATATTGTAAAAAAAAGCTATCAACGACCTGAAAACTATTACATACGAGCCCTTGTGTTTTTGTCTGATATCCATTTGGAGCTGGAATAAGGTATGTTGGACTGCATTGATTGTGAAAAGCATACACAATGTCTTATGACCTAGTTACAGAGCAAATTGTGGACTAGAAAAATGTATTTCCTAAGTGAGAAAACCCTGGGTAAGGCATAGATAAGTCATGAGTGAAATAAATTTGGTGTTTCACACCTCCCTGTGCTGCATTCTTCTGACATAATCGGTTTGATGTGAATATGCTAAAGTACAATTATCAAATACAATTGGGCACATTTTGTAACTGTACAAAATAGTCATTGTACTTTATAGTAAATACTGTAATGTTCTCCGAGATGTCCTCCCAACGTGAAAGGAGCTACATCAAATGGATTTGTTTATCGATCACCCCCACTCTGCTGTTATATTCATTCTGTCATTAGCTTTTATGTTACAATTTACCATTATTGTCGCTGCCCTGGTTTTTTAAGTGAAACCTATCCTTTTGAAACATTTTCTACCAATTATCGTGAGGCTATTTTTGGCTGATTTTCCACAGTTGTGACTATTGGTATAAGGCAAATTTGCCAATTTTTGCCTGGCTCAGTGGGTAGCACACTCTCAACCTCTGATTCACAAGATTAGGGTTCAAATCCCGCGTCAAGGTTTGCTACCCGATTAGTCTAGCTTAACACTCCAATGCAATGCTGGGGGGTTTGCTGCATTTTTCGAGGTGCCATCGTTCGGATGAGTTGTTAACCTGAGGTCCCTTGTGCCTGTCCAGACAAATGTCATCATCGTGTGAAGTCCTCCCGACGTGAAAGGCGCTGTACAAATGTGATTTGTTGTTGTTATTACAGCTTTCAGTGATATACTGTTTCTTCAAAGGAAGTTTCAAAGGAAATTGGTAGCTCACCAACTCGCCCAGGAGTCCTGTAGCTCAGTGGTTAGAGCGCTCGCCTTACAAGCGTGAGACCTGTGTTCGAATCCAGGCAGGTCAGGGCGAAACCTTGGGCAAGTTTCATTACTCCACAGGTCTAATAATAATCCCCCCCCAAAAAAATACAATAATAAAATTGGTCAGTTTCAATCCAAGACTGCTGTGCGCAATTGGCTGCTGCGTTTCGCCCACAAATGTACCGTCAATACACTTTACAGTACATTCTGTGAAGCAATTCGAGATGTCTAGAACACTATGTCAAACGCAAGGATTATTATTATCAAGTGCTTTGAGATATCTTAACGATGCGTTAATGCGCAAATTCAAAACGCAGCATTCTCACCCGGCCTAAACTCTGAATCACCATTATCCCACTTTCAGCCACTGCTCGCTGAAGCTGTAAAACCTCTCTCCCTCAATCTCTTCGCCTTGCCCCCACGGTTCGGCATCAGACTCTGCCTCTGTTAAGTGCTCCAAGATACTGCCTTGTGTGAATGGCACTATATAAATGCGAGTATTATATCAAATGCAAGGATTGTTATTAAATGGAGAAGGTAAGAAAGACCTCAAAAGGGAAAGTAGTAATGGTTGTCATTTGATTAGTAGGAATAATGAGTGGCCAACGATATTACATCAATGATGTACCTACTGAAGTACAAAGGGGAAAAGTCATGATCGAATTCCAACATACTATTGAATTAAATAAACTGCTCATAGAAACTGTATTAGCATTATAATAATAATAATCCTTGTATTTGATATAATGCTTTTCATATCTTCCAGCCATCTCAAAGCGCTGTATATTTACAGAATATACTGTAAAGTGAATTGACTGTATATTTGTGGGCGAAACGCGGCAGTCAGTTGCGCACAGCAGCGTCCCCACAAACAGCCGTGGATTGAAGTGACCAATTTTTAAACGGGGTGAAAAAGTAACCATGTGTACAGTATTTGGAAATTGAGGGATATGGTGAAATGATGGGTAAAAATGGTAGCCTGTTAAGCCTCTTATGCCAATGTCTTTATTCTTAAACATTCCATTGTGTTTATAAAATAATCTTTGCATTTGATTTACCACCTTCCATATTGGGAAACAGCTTTCAAACAGCTTTGTAGGATTTACAGTAAAGTGCAATAACTGTGTATTTTATAGGTGAAACACAGCAGCTAATTTGTGCACAGCAATGTCCCACAAGTAGTCATGAAGTGAGCGACCCAATTTATTTGGTGGACTTTTGGCCAAGACACAGAAAAACTCCCTAACCTTCAATGTCAACCTACACAGGCATATGGAACCTCGCTCAAAAATCTCACCTACCTGAAGCACAGCATCTCCAGCACATCTCCACTCGTAGCACCTCATGTAAAAGTGTTACTATAGGCGAGTTCAAAATCCTGATGTGGTCTTGAGTCTGTAACCTCCCCGCCCACTCCGTTCAGCGGGCTCTGGCCTGCTCCGTGTCCCCCACCTGACCCACCCTACCATCAGCGGATGGGCTTTCATCCTTTCTGCTCCCACACTCTGGAACTCCATCCCACATTCCCTTCGCCTCGCTCCCTCCCTCACCTTTAAGGCCGGTCTCAAGACCTTCCTCTTCGACCGTGCCTTTGGCTGCCCTCCCAACACTCCCCCGCCCCTCCCCCCTACCCATCCCTCTTCCTTGCTCGGGTCCCGTCTTGACTGTTCAACTGTTCAATGCCTTGGGATGTCCTCTCAACATGAAAAGCGCTCTGTAAATGTAATTTTCTTGTTGTTGTTGTTGTTGCGATCTTCTGACTGAGAGGCAAGAGTGCTTCCATCTAAAAAGCCTAAAAGAGCCTCTTTCCAAGATGCTCATGTTTCATGTGGTAGACTTCAAGGAGAGCTTCAATCTTTGTTGATCTTTACATAAGTGCACATTGGGTCACAAGCCTTGCGCCATAAGAGATGTTGCTGCTGTATCTACTGAATTCCTTAGAGTAACCAATACTGTCACCAGAATGCATTAAATAAGATTCCCAAGGAAAACCTTTTATCACTTGGTCCACAAGGTATTGCAGAAGCATTCATCTGAATAGCATAAGAGTGAAGTGATAATCCCTACTAGTGGAGAAAGCAATTCTTAGTCAATCTCTCTCATCAATTCTTACCGACCAACATCGTTACTGGTTGAGTCTATTTGAGAGTCAGAAAATTATAAAGTAAGATGTGAGAGGCTCATCTTAAAGTTGCATACTGCATAGCTGTGATTCCCTCCCCCATCAACCCCAGATAAATAACACTATTAATGTTCCTCTCCACCTACAACATACCGGTGTTGGAGCACTCTAGTGTTGGAGAGGCCGTCCTTCAGATGAACGGTTAAACCGAGGTCCAGGGCCCTGGCCAGGAAAGTGTTTAAAAACTTCACCTTGTTATCTGAGACAATAAGGGGCAATTTGTTTTCTTGCTAACTTTCCCCAAAACATTACTGATCATTCACGTCATGACTGTTTGTGGGACCAAGCAACCGCCGATTCGCCTACAGAAACAGTCCCTACATGCGCCGGTCATTATAATAATAATCCTTGCATTTGATGTAACGTCTTATCATGACTTCAATACGTCTCAAAGCGCATCACACAACATATTGCAAAGTGAATTGACTGGATATT
The DNA here is from genome assembly GCA_035084275.1 of Hydrolagus colliei. Lineage (NCBI taxonomy): Eukaryota > Metazoa > Chordata > Chondrichthyes > Chimaeriformes > Chimaeridae > Hydrolagus > Hydrolagus colliei. Next base: position 24,495,524 of record CM068748.1, on the reverse strand, counting down.
TTGTGGACGAAACACGGCAGCCAATTAAGGTGTATAACGTTTACTATGATGACGCTAACAGTCAGTGTGGTGTAATGTGCCAATATTTGCAAACGGAGTGGGTAGCACTAATTGTGGATAGTCGGACGAACAGAAGGACAAATTGAAAGTGATGATATTTTGCTCTCTGCCACCTTTTATGTTTTCTTTCTGAAATCTCGAACAGCCATGTTGAAATATCACCTCAATTTAACGTGACAATTAACCTCACTTTAACCTGTAAATTCCACTCAAGATGGATTCTATAGCTGCAGTGGAAGTTGTTATAACGCCCCCGATTGGTTAAATCACAGAGCCAAAAAAAAGCAAGGACTTCAATTCAAGGGTGTTTTGTAGTCGTCTATTGAATGCTTTCAGTTCACCACACAAGAACACAATTGTTCATCAGAATTCTCTGCAAACTATGTGGGATTCACCAAACAGACAATGCATTTATCTTTGCTCACCGTTTTTCCATTCCCATAAACTACAAATTGTCTTACTGGGAAAATAAAACATGAAAAGTTATCAGTCTTTTTTACATTGTCCCCAGAACAGCATTCATCGAACACTAGGACATTGAATAAGGTCCTCCTTATCACTGAATGGGAATAAGATGAAAAGTAGATAGATACAAAAATTACAAGGGTAATATTTTGAAGGTAACATAAATTTGATTTGGATAAATATTTGTTTTCAATGCTTGAATACGTGGCTGCTAGTATAAAGGTATAGCAATGTGGAAAAGCTATAATAGATTTATTTGACCAAAGGACAGGACGTTGACTTTGAATTCAATGGCGGTCAAGATCTTAAATTATGGTGGCTATGTAGAGGAAGCCATTTTTGACAACACAGATGACATATTAGCAGTCGAGGACATAAATAATATTAGAGGGAGAGAAAAAAATAATGTTATTCAGTGCCACAGCTTTCACTTTCAAAAATATTGGTGAGTATACAGGAGTGGGAAGCAATATATCAAACCAGACAAGCTCATGTCAGTGAATGAACCCAGAGTCTGGTAGCGCAGCGGTTAGAGAACTTGCCTTGCAAGTGAGACACCTGGATTGATTCTCGGCAGGAGAAAACCTTGGCCAAGCTTCCTTACTCCACAAGTCAATATATTTATGCTTTATTAAAAATTCATAGTTGAGGTTTCCCTCGCCCCTAAATAAATCATAATAATAATTTGGTCACTTAATCCACGACTTTTGCGCACATATATCGTCAATTTACTTTACAATATATTCTGTGAAGAGCTTTGGGATGTCTAGAAGACGTGATAAGGCGCTAGATTAAATTAGCATCTTGGTTGATGATCCAAAAATAATAATTTGGTCACTCATGCACTTTGAGACATATCGAAGACACGATAAGGCATTATATCCAATGCAAGATTATTATTGTAAAAAACAATCTTAAAAAATAACAAACAAATTGATAAATTGCTCATTTCAATCCACAACTGTTTGTGGGGGACATTGCTGCACACAATTGGCTGCTGTTTTTCACCTCCATATATACAGCCAATTAACATCGTTACACTTGTATAGTGCCTTTCATGTTAGGAGGACATCCCAAGGTGCTGGACAGTCACTACGCCAGACCTGAGCTGGGACGGGGAGGGTGGAGGGAAAGGGGGGGATTTGGGATGACCGATGAGACCATCAAAGAGGAGGGTCTTGAGGCGGGACTTGAAATCGGGGGCAAGGTGGAGGGCCTGCAGGATGGAGTTCCAAAGGTTGGGGCAGAGTGGCTGAAGGCTCACCCGCCAATGGTGGGGCAGGTGGGGCAGGGGAATTGGAGCAGGATGGAGCCTGCTGAGTGGAGGGGGCAGGAAGATTGGCAGGAGGTTAGGAGGTCGCAGATGCAGGGTGGGTGAGCTCGTGGAGGGCTTTGAATGTGATGACCAGGATCTTGAATTGGATCCTCTAGGTGATGGAGCCAGTGGAGTCGGGCGAGGATGGGGGAGATGGGGGTCACAAACCTTGGAGTGGAAGAGGAAACGGGCCGCAGAGTTCTGGGTTATGTGTGGCCTTTGGAGGGAGACGTTGGGAAGACTGACAAGCAAGGCATTTGCATAGTTAAGCTGGGATGTAAAGAAGGCATGAATGAGGGTTTCAGAGGCCTGAGGGGTGAGGTAGTGCCGGAATCAGGCAATATTGTGGAGGTGAGGGATGGCAGGGCGGGTCATGGCTTTGATGTGGGGGAGGAAAGACAATTGAGGATCAAACCAGACACCTAGGTTCCTGCCTGGCTTGGTGAGGTCAAGCGAATGGAGGTTGATGGATGCCAGTGTCTGATGGATGAAGGTGCTGGCATGAGGGCCTCTGTCTTGATGACATGCAATTGTAGAAAGTTAGCTCTCATCCAGGACTTGATGTCTGACAGACAGTCTGTCAGGACAGCAGTGGTCCTGGAGTCGAGGGTAGAGGCAGAAAGATAGGGTTGGGTGTCATCAGCATACATGTGGAAGTTAACCTCATGTCTGCGGCCGATGTCACCAAGGCCGATGTCACCAGACATGTAAATGTTACAACGTAGAGGGACAAGGACAGAGCCCTGGGGGACACAAGGGACAGTGCGGGGGCTGGAAGAGAAGCTGTTGGTGGCGACAAAGTGGAGAGGGTGAGAGAGGTAGGAATCAAACCAGGCGAGGACAGGTCCACGAAGATTGAGCTGAGAGGAGAGGCAGCGTAGGAAGACAATGTCGAAGGCAACAGAGAGGTCGAGGAGGACACCCTTGTAAAAAAGTACCATGGTAATGGTGGTATTAATGGTGGTATTACCATGGTAGTACCACCATAACCATAGTACTACCATGGCACTACCATGGTACTTCGTTTTACAAGGGCAAAGAGACAGAGAGAGCCCTGATCACAGATGTTTAGAAATGTCATTAGAGACTTTGACCAGGGCTGTCTCCGTGCTACGTAGGACATCTCTGGAGAGAGCTGGGCAGTGGTATTGAGTTGCTCTGTTCAAAGAGCCGGCACAGACTAGATGGGACAAATGGCCTCCTTTTGTGCCATAAAATTCAATGATCTTAAAGACGTGAAAGGCGCTACATCAAAAGCAAAGATTATTATGTTATCGTTATATTATTATGAATATCGGTACAGTATTTTATTATATTTTATTGGACTGTATTATTAATAATATATATGACTTTATTCCTTGACCACAGGGAAGGGAGAACCACGTGATGTGTTGTGAGGCGGGGCGAGAGAGTGGTGGGTGATCAATGGATGGATGGATGGGTCACGTGACGGTCCCAGGCTCCGAGACCACGTGAGGAGCGAGAGAGAGAGAGAGAGGGAGAGCACGTGGACAGGTGCTCACGTAACTTACGCACGCGTGACCACATGACGAGACCACGTCACTTCCCACCCACTCCAAACGGTCGCTTAGCAACGAGACGCTGGCGGGCGAGTGAGTGAGAGACGCGGCGGTTGGATCCATTATTGGGTGTAATATTTAGATTATATATATATATAGAGAGAGAGAGAGGGAGGGAGAGATACACACACACACACACACACACATACATGTCGTTTTTTTTAACAAAAACAACCTGAACGGTAATAAGCGGCGGGGAAATTTGAGGCGATGGCGACCCAGTCTCCCACCGGCTTCGTCCCCTACGGCAGGCGGACGCCCAAGAACGCCCAGCAGCGGCACGAGATGAAGCAGGAGGCCGTCGAGTACTACCGCCGCACACAAGTGGTTCAGCAGATGCAGGAGGTGCTGAACAGCATGTTCCACCTGAAGCCAGCGGATGTGTTCGGACATTTGGTGGGTGTTTGTGTGTGTGGGAGGAGGGGGGGGGGGACGGGGTCGGGTGGAGAGAGGAGAGGTGGGTTGAGAGAGGGAGTAGGGTGGAGTGAGAGGGAGTGGGGGGGGGGGGGAAGGTGAGAGGGAAGGGAGGAGTGGGGGTAGAGGGAGTAGGGGGGGAGAGGGAGGAGTGGGGGTAGAGGGAGTAGGGGGGGAGAGGGAGGAGTGGGGGTAGAGGGAGTAGGGGGGGAGAGGGAGGAGTGGGGGTAGAGGGAGCAGTGGGGTAGAGGGAGTAGGGGGGGAGAGGGAGGAGTGGGGGTAGAGGGAGAAGGAGGGGAGAGGGGGGGGGGGAGAGGGAGGAGTGGGGGTAGAGGGAGTAGGGGGGGAGAGGGAGGAGTGGGGGTAGAGGGAGAAGGAGGGGAGAGGGGGGGGGGGAGAGGGAGGAGTGGGGGTAGAGGGATTAGGGGGGGAGAGGGAGGAGTGGGGGTAGAGGGAGTAGGGGGGGAGAGGGAGGAGTGGGGGTAGAGGGAGTAGGGAGGAGAGGGAGGAGTGGGGGTAGAGGGAGTAGGGGGGAGAGGGAGGAGTGGGGGTAGAGGGAGGAGTGGGGGTAGAGGGAATAGGGGGGAGAGGGAGGAGTGGGGGTAGAGGGAGTAGGGGGGAGAGGGAGGAGTGGGGGTAGAGGGAGTAGGGGGGAGAGGGAGGAGTGGGGGTAGAGGGAGTAGGGGGGAGAGGGAGGAGTGGGGGTAGAGATAGTAGGGGAGGAGTGGGGTGGAGGGAGTAGAGGGGAGGAGTGGTGGTTGAGGGAGGAGTGAGGGTAGAGGGAGTAGCGGGGAGAGGAAGGAGTGGGGGTAGAGTGAGTAGGGTGGGGAGGGAGTAGGAGGTGGGAGGAGAGGGAGTGGGGGGAAGGGGAACAGAGGAGAGGTGGGTTGAGAGAGGGAGTAGGGGGAGTGAGAGGGAGTGGGGAGAGAGGGAATGGGCGGTTAGAGGGAAGGGAGGAGTGTGGGTAGAGGGAATAAATGGGAAGATGGGAGGGAGTAGCGGGTGGAGAGGGGGTGGGGGGTGATGAGAGAGGTAGTAGTGGGGGAGAGAGTAGAAGAGAGGGGGAGTGGAGGGTTGGGGGGGAGGGATGAAAAGAGAGGGTGAGCGGGGAGAGAGGAGGAGAGGAAGAGAGAAGGGGAGAGAGGGAGTAGGGGCGCTACAAGGAGTAGAGGGGAGATGGAAGGGAGGAGTGGGGCGAGAGGGTGTAAGGGGGAAAGGGGGTAAGGGAGAGGGAGGAGTGGGAGAGGAGATGGTTGATGGGTTGCAAAATAAAATTGAAACCAAACACCCCCCCACCCAATACCACACCCCACACACGTCTTCAAATTAAAGGATATAATAATAATATTCGCTCACCGCAGGCAGCCATGTCCCTCATCCACGGATTTCATTACATCCAGGCTTGATTCCACAAAGTCCCTGCTTGTCAGCCTACCCAACAACTCCCTCTACAAGCTACAGATCATTCCAGAATTTGTGTCCTCTTCCGCACCAGGCTCCACCATATTATCACATCCTATCACCCCCAATCCTCACCCGACTCCACTGGCTCCCCATCACTCCTCACCTACAAAGCCATCCATGGCCTCACTCCTCCCTACCTCTGTGACCTCCTGACTCACTACCAACCTATCTGCTCTCTCCGCCCAGTGGGCTCTGGCCTGCTTCATGTCCCAAGCCTTGCCTGCCCAACCATTGGGAGGCGGGCCATCACACTCTGCCCCTACCCTCTGGAACTCCATCCCATTCCCCACATCACCCCCTCCATTGCTTCCTTCAAGACTCGTCTCAAGACCCTTCTCTTCGACTGTGCCTTCAGTCACCCTTCTATCCACCCTCCACCCTTCTTGATCCCAACCACCAGCCTTGGGACGTCCTCCCGACGTGAAACAAATGTAATTTTGTCGTTGTTGAGAAATAAACTAGCTGCCTGAACACCGGTACTCTTTTTAAAAAACAAAACTCGATGCTTTGTGCTGGGAGGACAGTGGTGTACAGGTAGGTATTCTGGATGGATGAGATCAGGTGGACCAAACTGATCTTGGGAAAATGCTGGAGGGTGTTTTGGCTTGGCTCAGGTGACAGCACGGTAGACCTTGCTCCAGAAGCTCTGTGCGTTGAAAGCTGCATTCACCCAGAGAGAGATTAAGGACTGCAACAGGTTCCCAGGAGGGATGGTCAAGGTGAGAACACTAGAAAGAGCACTGTTCAACCCAACAGCCACTGGCCTCATTTATACCAAGGTTCGGCATGTTTGGTGATGATAAGGCAACAGAAGATTGATTTCAATCGCGCAAGTTGAAATGCAAATTGATTCATTAAATCAATGTGGAAGTGGGCACGTCTGAAAAATAAAATAATGGAAAAGACACACATTTAAAAGCTTTGATAGGAAGTTGTGCTTATGAGTATGCAATTGCCAATTGTCCTGCCAGGTGTATTGCATTCCCAATATTTTGTTTATCAGTTTAACAATAACAACAACAACTTACATTTATATAGTGCCGCTCATGCAGGGTAGCATCCCAAAGCATGTGACAGTGGCAGAGCATGACCGTGAGCTACTTAAGGCGATTTCTGATTTTCAAAAAGCATTTTTATATGGCATATTTTGATATCTAAAATAATTTATTTTGTCCTGCAGGCTAATTATTTCTCTGCATTGGCAAACCCACCTTTAATAACCAGGTTGGTTGGAAAAGAAGTGTTGGATGCAAACAGTCAACCAACAGTCCAAGTCGAACTGCTATGTACCATTAAGAATTTGGAGAAGGTTTGGATCAATCGCTTCAAATAAGGGATTACATTTTGGTTATAACAGCAACAATAATAAATGGATATTTTTGCTTACATTCATATTTTTACAAGTAAATGACATATTTAGCAATAAAGTTTTAAAAAGAACATAATTCTGATATAGAATATTATGCGATAAAATTGTGAAATTGTCATAAGAAGCAATGTCAAATCCCTGATAGAAAACAGTGTTTGGAGATTTTCCATAATTTTCCAGATTTGCCTTAATTTTCAAATAGGTCATAAGGCAAAGTGGAATACAATTTTATCAATATAAATTATAAATATAATTCTATTATGAACAAAAATACTTATTTTAAGTAAAAAGCATCAATGTACAGTATTTAAATGGCTAGAATAAGTGGAAGAAACCCTCAATTTTGTTATTTGAGCTTTGAAATGGAATAATTCTGATCAAGATTTCCTGCCTTTTGCAATGTACGTATGAGCCTGGAAAAGGCAAAACAATTCTGTATAGTTGTGCTTAGAATTAGAATGGAGTAATACAACTCAGGTGGAGAAAAAACCCCATCAATAATAATAATCCTTGCATTTTGCAATCTTGATAGCTGAGATGGCCCGCTTCTATACTGTGACATTGTATAAAATATGTTCTGAAACAGTTTAAATCATGTTACAGAGCATTAGTTTTATTCATTTTACAGAGTATGTGTACCGCCACCTTGCCCAGTTTTTGCACTGCCCTTTCCCCAACGTCAATCGACACTGGGGGGGCAGCTGATGAGAAAAAATATGAATCTGCTCGTATAGCCTTGGAATGGATTAATGATCCCCTGAACACCATGCTAAGAGGACTTTTGCCAAACAACCAGGCAAAAATAGACAAACTGTTGAGGTACAATTGTTTGAATCTATCTTTTCCAATTATTACACGTTTAATTCACTCCTTCTGCATCAAAATAGATTTTTAATCAGTAGGTACCATAGGGAAGTCAGAAGAAACTTTTATCCAGAGAGTGGTGGGAATGTAGAACTTACTAGGAGTAGTAAGGAGAAGATAAGATGAATAGCATAGATACATTTAAGGAGGAGCTAGATAAGTGTATGAGGAAGCAAGGAATAGAGTTCTGTTGATAGATTTAGTTGAGGATGGACAAAAGGAGGCTCGTGGAGCATAAACGCTGGGAATAGACTAGTTGGGCCAAATGGCCTGTTTCTATGCTATATAATTCTATGTGATTAGCATTTTCTTAAAAACAACTTTTTAAACTGATAGATTTTTTCAATTTAGACATTATATGGTATGAAAACTGTGCTGCTACAAGTCAGTGTTCTACATAAAACACAATGATATGTCCTTTGCATACATCATTATTAAAGGAGTGAAAGGAGTGAGTTTTTATATCAATAGGGACAATTAATGCTGTGTTTAGTTTTGTAGTGAAATCTGGGTTCATCAGTACAATTCACAAGGGTATTACACTGGAATCCTATCTTATGGAGCCACTTTTGCCAGCACTTCGATTGATATAACTGCATGAGCAATGCTCTTAAATTTAACATGAGTTGATGCTCCAAAGGTTTCATACAAAGATACTAATATCTGTCTTATGTTACACAGTGAATACTTTAAACAAAAATTGGAAGAATACGAAGAGCAAAAGAAAAATGAACTTGAGTCAGTGGTGGTAGAAGAGCTTGAAGCGATCCCAATTCCAGTTGTCAGTTCTTTAGCAAGCAAGAAAAAAAAAGCTATGAAGCGTTTGTATCAAAATTTAATATACCTTATTCTTGAAGAATGCAGTTTGGGAAAATTAAAATTGTTCTTACTTATCCATTATTTTAATATTCATTTTGATGCAATAAGCACTTCCCTGTTGTAGACATGTTCTTAAGTCCCATCGGTTGATCTATTCCATACCACATTACAGTGTTGAGGCCTCTGGAAGCAAAATTAGTTAACACTATTGATTGCTCAAAACCCTGACTCACAATGCCATCCTTCTCAAGAGCCATTCCATCAATTAAAATGCCTTTGGGTGCATTGTACATGAGTCAATAGATCCTTTCTATACAGGATCTTGATCTCCCTGTGCCAGTAAGGAGTTATGAAAATAAAATTGTGAAAATAAGCAAAAGCATCAATCAGTAACGCAAACAGAAACTTATTAACTTTGAAAATAAATGAACTGAGAAATATAGTAAATTTAAATGTCTGGAAAAATATATTTGATTTAAATCAATTGGACGTATATCATTTCAAATGCAATTTTTTTTACAAATAATGAAATATGATAAGCACAAATTGCTAACATTTCAACAGCCCATAAACTTTAATAATTTAATTGGAGGCAAACTAGCGGAGCTTTAAAAATAAATTGAATTTAAAATACCCAAAGGAAACGACACGTCTTAAACCCGTGTTTTAGCCCATCACAGATACAGTCACTACACTTCACAATGTATCTGTGTAGCGCTTTGAGATATCTCAAATAAGTGACAAGACATTATATCAAACAGAAGGATTATTATTACTCTAAAGATTTATCTGTTCTTGATTTTAAAACAATATTGGTACATTTTAGTAGCAAAGCTCTCACCAATAAAATAATTTTCTTTCTAAAACTCAGTTGTACTTCAGAAATGTATTGGATTTTGTTCAGAAATACTTACATTTACAACTTGTCGACTTTTAGGCAAGAAGAGTATTCCTGTGGAAAAACCAATCACTCCACTTGAGCCACCAGAACTGGTGCTTCCTGGTAGTGTGGCTTTTGGTGCAGTATCACTAGTCTTTGCAAAAACAGTGGCCAAACTCAGAAACCTCCCCTTGTATATGTATATAGCCACAATGAATCAACAGGTACGTAGATAGTACGGTTGTTACAGTTTAAATGTAAAATGTTGATTTGGTTAAGTAATTTATGAATTGCATCAGACACACATCAGAAACATTTAACTGAAATTTAGCTGAATGGAAAACGACCGCTTACTGTGTGTGGTGCTTACATTGATTGCCAGGTACCAATGTTTGACTTGTTACCAGATTTTATGGTAATGTTTTGCAGTAGCATATTTTGCATTGATAAATTATCTGTATACAAGTAAAATAGTTTTTTCCAGTAGAATATATAGACAATGACTGACAAATACCCTTTAGAGACATGTTAAGACTACAGATAATCTCTACTGTTCTCCAGCATGGTAGCTATGATACTAACTTTACCAATTCCTGATTCCCAAGAGTAAATGCTTCGTTCAAAATCCTCTGGTTCCGTCACACAAGGCAAACACTCCAGACAGTCATTTTTCTTTCTCTCCTCCCCCCACCCCCCCCCCCCCCCCCATTCAGGTTCCTGTGTTCCCAATTATGAACAACAGTATTTGTTCTGCAGCTGAACAAGGATTCTGCCTTAACTCACCTGGTATCCTATGCAGCAGCATCACTGAAATGCTTCCTCTCGGGTCGAATGTTTCCTGACCTGCTACTATTAAGCAGTATCCAATGTGACAACCAAACAATTTTTAAGAAAAAGGATTTTGGATAAAACTACAGTAAAAACCCATTTATCCGGCACCCTCGGGACCTAGCCAATGCCGGTTAAAGCGCATGCCGGATATTCGGCCGAAAACACTAAATAAATAAATAAATCATGTATTTTTCTGGATGAATCCCGGTTAATCGAATGCGGACCTTTTTTTTGATGTGCCGGTTATACGGAAGTTACAGTTGATCGGTTGCCAAATAAACGGGCTTTTACTGTACTTTGCTGAAGCTATGGGGGGAAGGGAAAGAGGGGAGGGGAGGGGTTGGGTTTTGTTCAATCCAGAAATTATTCAACAACAAAGAACAGATTTAGTGTATATTTTGTATATGTTTCAAGCATGATTTTCTAGAGCTTCAATTATTTTTCTGATTTAAGGAATCCCCAAAAGAAATGCGAATGCCAATTCCTATGATAAGTTTATTTAATTGTGGGACAGCATCTGGAGGAAAACTATACTTAATGAAGGAAGTAATAGGAGTCCCAAAACCTGGTCTCAGTTTTAAAGAGGTAAATCGTCATCACATTCTTACCACGTCTTTACCTTTTCTCCGTTCGTGGATAATCAGCTTGAAGACCTGATAAGGCGCTATACCAAATGCAAGGTTTTTATTATTATTATCATTGTTGTTATTCATCTCATGGCTGTTGGTGGGACTGCTTAGCAACAATGACAAACTGTATCTATATAATACACTTCAGGTCATGAGGATGTCCCAAGGTGCTGAACAGTGAAGGGATTTGCACCAGAGGGATTTGGAATTTTACTATCACAACAAAAACTGGCACTTATATAGCGCCTTCCACGCTGGGTAGTGTTTCAGAGCGCTTAAATCACTGTGACTCAATTGGTAGCACTCACCTCTGAAGCAGAATGTTGTGGGTTCATGCTCCACATCAGGACTTTGAATTCATATAATCTTAAAATGACCCTCTAATGATTTGTTGGAGGTACTGTCCATTGGGTGAGATGTTAACGGAGTGTTTATCTACCAATTCAGTTGGGCATGAAAGATTCCAGAGCATTTCTCTTGAAAAGTGAAGGAAATTTCTCCCAGCATTAAATAATTGCTTTACAATAAGATGCTTTATGCTATTTTGAGCATCGTGCCTTTCGTTCCACCCCAAACTCTTTTACCTCCCCTTCGTGTTTCACCCCTTCCCAAACACTCCCCCTCCCAGTTCGGGTCACACGCCTCCTGTGCAGCGCCTTGGGACGTCCTCCCGACGTGAAAGGCGCTCTATAAATGTAATTTGTTGTTGTTGCTCTCTCAGAAATAACTTGGGGATTTAATTGTCACTTCTTTGAACTTATCTGCAGGGTCTTAAAATGATGATCGCTCTTCACCAAAAAATTCTAGCCTCGTCAGTACCACCACAAAGGACTTCGGTAAGAATATAATGAACACGATATAACATTTATCACAACACAACCAAGAAATCCTATTCAGCTAAAAAAAATATTGGTTCTTAAATTTATTTTCTGTTAAGGTTAAAATAGAGGACAAAGGACAAAACGTCTAGTTGTATTTTCTTTTGATAGAGTTAAATCTTTCAGAGGCAACACAAGCTCTTAACTGGAATACTGTTTGTCTGTGTACACCATTTAGCGTGAAGTACTGTCTAGTACTGGCTGTGTATTTAAAACATGCGATCGACTGGAACAGCCTTTTGAAATAATCGAGGAGGCATGCACTGCACTCGAATTAACGCTAGGGGAAGACTTCCATTTGATGATCAATTGTGCTGCTCATGACCTGATGGATTATGTGAGTTAACTTTATGCCTCTTTACAATGCAATACATTCATGTAAGTCTAAAATTAAAAGGGGGAAAAAGTTCCCTTCTAATATTGTTCTTCGTGATCACTGTGATCACGCACAGAGATTCTGAAGTCTGCAGTGAGTGCCCCGGTGAGAAATGAGCCACTTTGAAAACTTTCCTCAGACCAATAATGTGCCTAAACATTAAACTTCAGCAAAGCGCTCTGTGCTGAACGAATGTGACCTTGTTCTCACCAGTTGACTTTGCTGTGTGCAAAATGATTTCTGTGGGTTCCTATAAACCTGTCACTACTTGATGGTAAAATAATAATCACTCAATCCACGACTGTTTGCGCAATTGCTGCTGCTTTTTACCCACAAAATATAGTCAATTCACTCTACAGTATATTCTGTGGAACACTTTGAGATGTCTCAGCACAAAAGATTGCTAAAACTGATAAACACATTTGAAAAAAGTTAAAATAAATGTCAATATTATCTACAGTTTAAAAAAAATCAAAATAGCAACTCTAGATTGAAGCAGTAAAAACATGCCAGTTCTTTCTTTACTTTCTGGTTTTGTGCTAGAGACATATACCAAGTGTGATTCAGTTGAGCTTGTACTAATTACCGTTCTGTACAATGACCTCAGTGATGATTAAATTGAAAGTGAGATTTTTTAAAACTTTCTAGACCAAGGAGAAATACGAAATTTTAAGTGGAGTCCTAAAACATCCCGATGAAATGATGGAAGTGTACGAGAACCTGCTAATTAAATACCCATCAATTATTGGTTTGATAGATCCTTTACGAAAAGAGGTTAGTATTTGAGTTCATATTATTTAGATGAATTGAACTTTAATTAAACAAGAATTGAACATAGATTAAATGAAATTGTTCTTTATGAGTACAGTACTGTACATCTAAGATTAAGAAATGTTGTGGTCAAGTCAAAGTGCAATGTACGGTAATTTTAAATTTTGTCTAATATGGGATCTATTGTGGCAAATACTTATTTCAATGTCAGTTTAAGATAAACTGCATGTTTTATAAAAATGCTCATTGCTACACATGCAGAATACAATTCAAAATTACATTTGTATAACACCTTTCATGTTAGGAGGACATCCCAAGATGATGGACAGTCAGGGATTTAGACCTGAGCTGGGTGTTGGAATCAGGAAGGGTGGAGGGTAGGAGGGTGGCTGAAAGAGTGGTTGAAAATATTGAATATTATCTCATTTAAAAATGTTTTCCCGTATTATTGATTTTACAACTAAGTTTTTTTAAATTATTTCGCTTAGGATGCAGAGCAATGGACCGCACTGTGCACTGCTTTTAGTTCCCAGTGTTATCTCATAGCTGATGTAACATCAAAGTCAATGGTCAAACTCACAGCAGAGCAAAATCTGAATGGAGTCAATTCTACTTGTTTGGTCTTGAAACACGCTAACCAATGCACAATAACTGAACTCACTGAAGTAACTAAAATGATAGAAGGTGAGTGATGTAAATTGAGAATATTTGGTTTCTTATACAATTCAGAAAAATAATCTGTTATGTGGATGAATTGGTTTCAACATAATGACAGTAGTAAACTTCATAAATTCTATTAGTGATGATAACCAGAAACCCAGGAGCATTTTTGCGTAATTAATAGTAGGAAACTGCTACTCAACAGCTATTATTAATATCTAATTTAATATTTAGTATTCCCAATTAGTCATTATTAAATAATAATTTATAAACTCAGTACTAATTGGTCATTTCAATCCACGACTGTTTGTGGGACACTGCTTAATTGGCTGCCGATTTTGTCCATTTATACACAGTCAATTAATTTACAGTATGCTCTGTGAAGTGCTTTGAGATCTAGAAGATGTGAATTACCAATTTATTATTGTTTTCCTCCCGATGTACAAGGCGGTCTAGAAATGTAATTTGGTTGTTTTTTTTTCTTTGAGGGATTATTATCAGGCATGTGGAGTAAGGAAATTTATCCAAGGTTTTGCCCTGTCGAGAATCGAACACGTGTTTCTTGCTTGTAAGGCGAGTTCTCTAACCACCAAGCTACATAGCTATATAACCACCACCCTATACTTCCCTCCAGTCAGATGCACCTGACATGCAAAGCCATCTTGAAATGCTTTAGAAAGATAGTGTTAGTCACTAAACAGGAATTTGGTTTCAAGGAGGATTTTAAAGACTAATAAGAGAGGAGAGGAAGTACAAGAGCGGCAGAAGGCTCAAGACTAAAACCCACTTTTTGTTTCAGAGCAAGATCGCAGATTTATAATTGGCTGCAGAGAGGGAGAGACGTCCAATGACAATTTAGCTGACATAGTAAGCAATATTAAAACTATCATTCCATTCCATTCTATTGCTGCTTATCTTATTTTTCTTTGCACCCTTAATCTTCAGACATTTGGGGGGTTATGGAATATCCAGAAACCTTATAGTATTTCAGATAAAGGTGTAGACAGTGGCTTGATATAATTTGGGGGGAATGGTATTTTTTGCAGTATTAGTCTCTGGCAATGTCAAAATTGGATGACTGGGCAGTAGGTCAACAAGTAGGAGAGGGTAGGAGAAATGGATAGAATAATTATAACCAGAGAGGAAGTTCTAAAAAGATTGACGTTGCTCAAGGTGGATAAGTCACCTGGTCCGGATGGGATACACCCTAGGTTACTAAGTGAGGCACGGGAGCAAATAGCAGGGACTCTGGCCACGATCTTTCAATCTTCCTTGGACACAGGGGTCGTGCCAGAGGACTGGAGGATAGCTAATGTTACTCCCTTGTATAAAAAGGGGCAGAAGGACAAGCCTGGTAACTACAGACCAGTCAGTCTAACGTCGGTAGTGGGCAAACTTCTAGAGTCCATAATCAGGGACAAGGTAGATCTTCACTTAGAAAGATATAGGCTAATAAAGGACAGTCAACATGGATTTGTTAAAGGCAAATCTTGCCTTACAAATCTGATAGAATTTTTTGATGAGGTAACGGAATGGGTGGATAATGGTAGCGCAGTTGATGTAGTTTATATGGACTTTCAAAAGGCATTTGACAAAGTGCCACATGAGAGACTTATTATGAAATTAAAGGCCCATGGCGTAAAAGGGACAGTGGCTGCGTGGATCCACAACTGGCTGCGAGACAGAAAGCAGAGAGTTGTAGTGAGCGGCTGTTTTTCAGATTGGAGGGAAGTGAGCAGTGGTGTGCCACAGGGATCAGTTTTGGGACCATTGCTGTTTGTAATCTACATCAATGATCTAGACTTGGGTGTACGGAGTACAGTTTCCAAGTTTGCAGATGACACTAAGTTAGGGAGAATAGTAAATAGTGAGGAGGATAGTAGCCATCTGCAAGAGGATATAGGCAAATTGGTAAAGTGGGCAGACACATGGCAGATGAAGTTTAATGCAGAGAAGTGTGAGGTGATGCATTTTGGGAGAAGAAATGAAGGGAGGCAATATAGGCTAGATAGTACAATTTTAAATGGTGTGAAGGAACAGAGAGACCTGGGGATTTGTGTTAGTGACTCGTTGAAGGTGGCAAGACAGGTAGACAAGGCTGTTAAGAAGGCATATGGGATACTAGGCTTTATAAATAGGGGTATAGAGTACAAAAGTCAGGAAGTGCTGACTAACCTCTATAAGACTTTGGTGAGGCCTTAGCTGGAATACTGTGTTCAATTCTGGTCACCACACTACAGAAAGGATGTGAAGGCATTGGAAAGGGTACAACGAAGATTTACTAGGATGGTGCCAGGATTGAGGGACTTCAGCTATGAGGAGAGGCTAGATAGGCTAGGGTTATTCTCTCTGGAGCAGAGAAGATTGAGGGGAGACCTAATAGAGGTTTATAAGATCATGAGGGGTTTCGACAGGGCAAATAGAGAAAAACTATTTCCACTCGTGGGTGAATCTGTGACTCGTGGTCACAGATTTAAAATAGTTTCAAGGCGAAGTAGAGGGGAGCTGAGGAGAATTTTTTTCACTCAGCGAGTTGTTCGAATCTGGAATGCATTGCCTGAAAAGGTGGTGGAGGCTGATTCGATAACAACTTTTAAAAGGGAATTAGATCTTTATTTAGGGAGAACAGGTCTATTAGGCTATGGGGAGCGGGCAGGGCAGTGGGATTGAATCGCTCTTTTCAAAGAGCCGGCACAGACTAGATGGGCCGAATGGCCTCCTTTTGTGCCGTAAAATTCTATGAATCTATGAATCTATAAGTAGAACAGGCTGATAATTGGTTCCTGGATATGTTGGCTATACAAATACTGATATGAACAGGGAATAGAACCACAAACACATTAGTGGGACCAGCAAACAATGCCTAAAACACCTTCCCAAATTATTGCAGATATCTTAAGTTATCGTCATTAATGATCAGTGCATCATTTCAACACCTTGGTTGGTAATAAGATCAGTCATGGAGGTTAGAAATGAAGAAGGCCCTTTGAGAAGTCTTCAAGCAGTTCAAAGAATATATTGTGAACTGACTGTATATTTTGTGGGCAAAACGTGAAAGCCAATTGGATTGAGGACGCAATTTTTTTTATTTTTTTTAAAGTGTTTATTAACCCTGGAAAAGCGATCCGCCAATTAATTTACAACTAGGTTTCTACTTGCTGCTAGGTGAACAGAAACATGTTGTAAAAAATGAGTAGTGTCCAGACGTCACATATTTGTCAATTCTCCACATATTTTGATCAGTCAGAATGTGCTTACTTCATAAGGACAGTAGGACATCCTGCAAGGCAATTCAATATTGAGTGTTAATTTGATTCTTTAACTGAATCATTACCTAGTGACAACGCTAGGCTCACTTTCTACTTTCTCACGAGAGTTATGCATACCCTTTGCTCGATTCTTCATGTCGGATTCTAAGTTTATAATGCCAATTATTTTTAAAAGAAAGTAAATCAAGTTTCTAATCTGAATTTTAAGGGATTGTATGCCTTTTGATTGATTTGATGCAATTATTGTTCAAGGTGCTGCTCGGTAAATGAAATCCCTACACAAGGGAGGTTTCTTTACCTGTGGTTTGAACTTTCCTTTCTACAATATGTAAACCACATTGTACCAGATCGATCTATAAAAAGAACCTGCCATGTAACAATATGGTTTTCAAACAGTACTCCATCACTAATTACAATTTAAAGTGATCATTATTCACTCGCTTTCCTCTTTACTTTTATAACATCCTCCTTTCAACAAAAAAATCCCTCAAGATTGTCTGTATTTATTCCTTCAGGCTGTTGCTCTGGGAGCTAGCCTCATCAAACTGGGAGGTCTACATCATGGCGAGCGGGTGGCAAAATACAACCGTCTGCTGGCTATAGAGGAAGAATTGGCCCACAGGGGAGCATTGGGTATGGGCTGCTTCATTTTATTCCCTTTCAGTTTGTAGAGAATGGGAGACAAAGATTGTGGGAGGAGTAAGAAAAATTGCTCAGCTGGAGGGAATGAGAATCCTGAGAGTCAGCAAACCACACTCTGTCCAAAAGAAAAGAAAGCATCTGGCAAAAAACTGCAATGGTCTGTGTAACTGACAACTTAATGGTACTGGATGCACACATAAATACCAATTGGTTTCAATCAGCAGACTATATCAATGCTCATTTTATTATTGTCCTACTGAATTTAGTACCTTCACATCAATACCCGTCTCCTAATTTGAACGGTAGCATTATTATAATTGAATTTGCAGTCCACACAGCTGTAAATGTTGAATGCGTTAGATTTTCCGGTTGCAGCCAGAGCCAGAATGCACTAGAATTTGCTTACAATACTGTGCCAGCAAAGGGTAATTAAGACTGGCAGAGCAAAAGTTCAGTAAATTTCTTTGCTTATATCATCCATTTAGAATCCGTATCGCAACATTATTTGGTGTTAATTTGTTATTTTCTGCAGGTCATGTAGCTATGCATCAATTTCCTGTCGTTGCCAAAGAGATTCCAGAGCCTGAGGCTGAACCAGAAAGTTAAACGTGACTTCGGGGATTCTGCGCAGTTCTAAAAATAGCACAAAATTGTTCATTCAAAATGTTCTTTTACTTACAATGAATCAGATCTAACAGTGGAAATATCCTTGTTCAAATTATAGGCCTTTTCCTTTCACATTTAATTTTAAAACATTTAGATGAAGAAAGAAAGCTAGTTATGGATAGTTACATAATCCCATTCAAACAATATCATAGTTTGTGTTACAGAAATCTAAGTTGCCCATTTGATTTGTTTAAACTATCATATGAACTAGTATAACTCCACGTAAACATGTGGTGAACAATATCGTCAAAACAGAGATTTGTTATTACTAACATTGTGTAATTTTAGAAATAGACATAATATAAAACTTCCTATATTTTAGTTATCAGTTAAGTAAAACAAAAATGACAGATTTTACAGTAGTTGCCATTCTCTCATTTGATTGTACTGATGGAAATGTATCATTAATAAATGGTTTATATTCAGAGCAAAAATCATACTTCAAGTAATCCAGTCTGGACAGGTGTTCAGTTCTCAGTTATGTATCCATGTAATGTACAAAAACAAGAATAATTCTCAATAAAAATTCTTCCAAACAAAAACTGGAAATTAAGAAACTAAACTGCCATTATTTATATAAAAGGAACATTATATAAAATTTTATTTTGACAAGGTTATTAGCTAAATTGGAAAGGAATAGTACATGATGTATGTATCAACACAACACGACAATACATTCGAGATTGAGAGCAACAAAAATAGGGTATACCATGCCTTGATCACTAAAATAACCTCTTTTCAATACTTGTTTATAAAGTTACCTATTTTTAATGACTGGCATGTGTTGGATCCCAGTACCTCTGTGTGAGATAATAACATTGTTCTTTAATCGAAAATTAAAATTAATTTGCAATTATTTTACACAAATGAAAACCTGGAAAAAGCAGAACAAAGATTAACCCATTGATCAAGCATGGCCTGTTTCTGTGCTGTATATTCTAATGTAATGTATAAAATCATTAATTCTGAGTTTACCATACATTTGCTGTATTGCATACAAATTCAAACTAAATATATTTAAGTATCTGATTCATTTATATTATACTTATCTCATGGGATGTTCTAACATATAGTAGGAGGTTATCAAGCATCATTTCAGTTTAAAAATTGAAAGTGGCATTATACATTGTTTACATTTTTTTGCAATTTTCAGAAATGTTCAGAAGTTCTATTCTTAAAAGGTTAAACACAGTCTCACAGTTAATATGGATATATAATGAAATACACCTAGAAATTTAGAAAATATTTATCCAAGACAGCAATTTGATTCCTCTAATTAGCCAATTTGGCCTTAAGTAATTGTTTTTCAACAGTTTGCCAAGTACCGTAATCCTCAATTTGCTGGTCACTGTCTTGTTGGCTGCCTAGAATCAAAGTGATTGGATTGAAAAGGATTTCTTCATTGGCACTTTTAGTTAAATCTCATCCTGCCTACAAAAAAAAAGGAAGGTTGTGTTAGTTTAAACAAGGCAGAGGTCGAAATGGTGTCACCTGTGTTCAGGCATGATTTTAAAACATCTTAAAATATTCTAAAATAATTGTATAAAGGAACATTGCTTTTCCGATAGACATTTCTACAATGAGGTCTGAATACTGCAATATTAAAAACACCCTTCAAAGGACACAGTGACCTAGCAATAGGATGGTTTCTGTGTTATCTTTGAGTATTAATGAGTATGCATGCAGATCTTTGTGCTAGAAGATAGCTGTATTGAAGTGTGCAAAGAGAATAGGTTATCTGTGGAAGAAGCTGACTTGATGAATTAAAGATTTATTTCATTCCATGATTTTTTACATTACAAATTTGGAATGTAATTCAAAACAGCGAGTCTGGTCTCCTTAAATATCTAGACTCAACTGGCAGAGTTGCCAGGCTCCGTCCACACACAGACTTCTGCAGTTTGCCCTCAGAAACCACATTGAGTCCTGTAGCTCAGTGGTTAGAGCACTTCCCTCACAAGTAAGAGATCTGGGTTCAATTCCTGGAAGGGCGAACCATTGGACAAGTGTCACACATACCTGATAATAATTCCTCAAGAAAACAAAACAGTAATAATTTAGTCACACAATCCACAACTGTTTGTGGGACACTGCTGTACGCAATTGGCTGCTGATTTCGCCCACAAATATACCGTCAATTCACTTTACAGTATATTCTGTGAAGCGCTTTGATTCGTCTCTCGAGGACATGGAAAGCGTTATATCAAATGGAAAGATTCCTATTATATTATCATCTTTCGAATCAGGAAGACTGTTTGTGTTGCTTGCTCACTGACGCAATCCAGTTGTCCTTTTCATTTCAAGAAATCTATTATGTACAGACGGCAGCTCTTATTCATCCGGTGAATTTTGAAAGCACAATAAAGGCTGTTATAGTTGGTGTGACATAATCTTGAGAATTTTACACATTTTGAAGGTCTAATGTGCGACAACCAACTTGCAGTGAAAGTTCATACAGATAATAAATAGGTGGTCTAGTTTATCCAAGATAATTATTTTCCTATATGCCAAACGGTTTCTCATTAGGTTTGATTTTATTCTGGGTGCTGGTTTCATCATAGCAGTTTTTTCAAACAATGTTCCACTCATTATTTTTATTATTTATTATCTCCCTTTCAGCAAAGATGCTGCAATTTTAAATGTACTGCATGGTAAACGCTCATTTTGAATGCAATTGGTATGTACAATATAAGATATTACCTCCCCAAAACAGGCTGAAAATGCTACCCCTTCTTATCAGACAATAATGCATTGTTAAAAGTCATTGTCAAGAATCATTGTGTTAAAATATGTCAATGTCAAGTACATTTAACAATACTATGGCTAAATGGATTGGCTATGTATTCGAGTATTAGATCTCACACTGAACATTAATTGAATGGGAAATACTCTTAACATGATAAACCCTGATAATCTGTCCTAAAATGAAAATATTTCCAATCATTCTCAGATAACCCTTCCCCCCCCATTCCCCCCCACACCCTTACCCTGCCCCCCCCCCCCCCCCCCCCCCAACCCTCACATCGTGGATTTAGATGTCTCCTTTTGTCCACATCTAGTTGTGCGGCATCACATCAGAACAGGGTTGTTTTATTCTCTCTCTCTCTCTCCTGATGGGGACATTTCTCTAGCTATTGGTGTGTAACAATCCTTTGTTCCAACCCCAATTTAAAGGCTACCAGTAGGAGGGAAGGAACAGGAAAAATGTGAGCGCCAATTGGAAGTTGATTTCTAACAGAGGGGTTTCTGGATTCGTATTTTGCCACGGGTGGAATTTTAAATTCTCACTGGGAATTCAAGTTGTGATTTCAACTTGCATTCACATCAAATTTGAAAATGACCCACACAAACTGTTGCAATATATTTTCGCCCACAAAATCTACAGCCAATTTGAGACGTCTCAGAAATGCGATGAGGATCGCTATCAAATGCAAGGATTACTATTATTATTCCACAGAAAAGAAATTGACCAAGATGCAAAATTCTGTTTCCTCTGACTGTTGCTTGTTTCACAATCAAGTGGTAGTTGTTTTTTAAAAAAAATCTCAATAACACATATTATAATAAAGCATTGGGAGTTTTTTGTCATTGCTCCTTCCTCCAAACAGAAATGGTGCAGAGAGGGGGTGGGGTGGGTAGAGGAGGGTAACAGATGGAAAAAAAGGAGAAACAAATGAAAAGCATCTATAGCATTCAGAATGGCAGCTGTCAGAAGATGCTACACAAGAGGGAGGTCACGTCCAGAGTGAAGCAGTGACTAAAGAAACTCAGTGAGACTCTCTCTATAACCACAGACAGAGAATATACCCTGAACAGATTTAGAGCAACAGATTTAGAGAAGCTGCACCCATTAAACTTAATACAGTACAAGAAACAGCGAGAGTAAAAGCAAAGTAGAGTTCCGAGTCTTATTAAAGAACTTCAGTCATAATATAGTATTGCAAACGGTCTCTTATGATGGAGTTGAGCTGTACCAGGCTTTCAGTTCGAAAGATTAAATTTCCATCAAGAGTAACAATTTTCAACTGTAATTTGCAAGGCTAACAAAGTTACACTGTAATTGGAATGGAGAATGATTTAAGATCAGATTTCCTGCTATTCTGATAGTGCAGTAACCTGCCAAACACAGTGTCCCTCCCTGCAAATCAAGGCTTTGAAGCAGATGGCAATTATAGCGATGCAAACAACCAGTAAACGATGAAAGGACACCTTTTCCTGGTGTGTAGACAGCAGTCAAAGGTACAGCCAAACAAGAGAGAAAGGGGTACGAAGGAAAGCCGTCAGACATCAGAAATGCCGTGTGACAAAGCAGAGTGGGGGAAAGATCACCTGGCAAAGAGGTGAATGAATGAAGCTAAATTACAGATGTTCAGAAATATAAATAAAAGCAAATGTGCATCAAACCCAGAATAATAGTCTATTTTGCCGACTGCAAGGGTTGTACTTGAAATGAGTGTAGGACTGTCACATTACATAGTATATAGCACAAAAGCTATCTGTAATTCAGAACAACTTGGATCTAAATTGGCACTTTCACTCACGAAAGGCCGAAAGGCTGGCTGGTGAGAGAAGTGGAAAGTGTAACAACAGGGAACTTTGGCTCGACATCGCGGACTCCTCACACTGAATTCCCTCCACAGCTTCGACCCACCCGCTGCAACCTCCCGTAACTCCACCTTAGCCGCTACACTCTCTCTGCTCCCCACTTCACCCCAATGTGGGGGGTGGGCAATCTTACCACCATTCTGAAACAAAAATAAGAAATGGCTGGGAACACTCAGCAGATCAGACAGCATCTATGGAGAAAGGAAAGTGGGTCAACGTTTCGGATCCACAACCCATTGTCAGAACTTCCGAGTTCTAATTAAGGGTCGTAGACCCGAAACGTTGACTCACTTTTCCTTTCTCCATAGATGCTGTCTGACCTGCTGAGTGTTCCCAGTGATTTCTGTTTCTGTTTCAGATTTCCAGCATCTGCAGTGTTTTGCGTTTTTGTTACCACCATTCAGCCCTAGCTAACAAGATCATAACAACAGCAACAAAAACTACATTTGTATCGTGCCTTTCACATCAGGATGATGTCCCAAGGCATTGGACAGTCAGGGATCCGCACCCAAGCTTGTGGATGGGATGAGGAGAAGTTGGAGGGTCAAGGAAAGCCTGGTCGAAGAGGAGGCACTTTAGATGTGTCTTGAAGCAGGCAAGAGAGGGAGTGAGGAGGAGGGAATGTGGAATGAAAATTGGTTTAGATGAAGAAGGGATCTCTGGAATTCCATCCTGGAATCCATTCACCTCACCTCCTTTTCCCACCATTAAAACCTGCCGAAGGACCTATCTTTTCAACGTTACATTGAGTCACCTCCCCTCCTCCTCCCCCACGCACCCCAAACAAGTATGACTTGAAAGGTTCTACATCAAATGCAAGCATTATTAGTGTTTGTAAGTGCCCAGAGTTAGAAATTAAATATCTGATTCAAATAAACATGACCACCCCAACAGTTTTTAAACACAGTTCTACATTTGAAGCAATCCCAAGGCCTGTGATTCTACTAAAGTCTTTAAAGTTTAAGAATGCAGAGAATTGTGCAAAATGATTCAGTGCAGTCTTAGTTTGAAAGAGTTTTCTTTTAAAAGAACTGTGGAAAACCTGAATTCTGTAGCTCAGTGGTTAGAGCACTCGCCTTGCAAGTGAGAGACCTGGATTCAATTCCAGGCAACGTGAAACCTTGGTTTCCGTACACCACACACCTGATAGAAATCCCTCAAAACAACAATGATAAAAAAAAATTGGTCATTTCAAACTACGACTGTTTGTGGGACACTGCTGTGCACAATTGGCTGCTGCGTTTTGCCCCCAAAATATACAGTCAATTTACGTGAAAAGCGCTATATCAAATGCAAGGATTATTATTATTCTGATTACTATTATTATTATTAAAACAGTCTTCCAAATTAAGATTGTATTGAAGAATTTTCCATAATAATGTGTCATTTGACATGAAAGAAAAAGAGAATGTTTTTTATGCGCTCAGGCTAGATGGAATTTTATTAAAAATAATAATAATTTGGTCACTCAATGTACGGCTGTTTGTGGGACTGTTGTGCAAAATTGGCTGCCGTGTATTGTCCACAGAGTATAGTCAATACACTTTACAGTATATTCTGTGAAGCACTTTGATACATCTCCACGACATAAGGCGCTTCATCAAATGCAAGAGTTATTAATGTTATTATTATTAATATTTCGGACCTCACACCCAGAAGTCAGCTTTTCGAACAGAAGTCTGAAGTTCAGGTTAAATGCAAAAAATCGACAAGAAACAATCTCCTGAACTGTTACCAAATTTCTCCTTCAATGCCAGGATTATTATTTCTATGGAACAATTTAAGAGACGACAACAAAATCCTAAATAATAATAATCCTTGCATTTGTGCCTTATCACATCATCGAAATGTCTCAAATCACTTCACAGAAGATACCGAACAATGAATTGACTACATTTTGTGGGTGAAGCGCGGCAGCCAATTGCGTGTAGAAGTATCCCATGAACAGTCATAGATTGTGTGATCAATTTATAATTTTTTTTTGGGGGGGCGGAGGAATTATGTAACCTCTGGAAAAGCAATCCTACAATCATCTTAACAACATTCACAGTAAGTACAGTATATTCGTGTTTTTTTGCTGCTATTTATGGCGCTAGGTGCTCTTTTTAAAAAAAAACAAAGCACAACTGTTGTTTTGCCTATTTTATACAGTCCAAATTGTGGATAAATATGTTGCTTAAGTCACTGCATTGAGAAAATGCAACTCATTTGGAGAATCAAAACTCAGCCATATACTCACAGCAGGGAGTTTGCATTAGTGGATGGCAGCGATCCAGTTATTGATGGGTAGCCAAAATAGGCTGCAACAAATGCTTTCAAGTTACCATTCCTGATCAAAAAGGTTAGAACCAGACTATAATTCATCCACACAAAAAAAAGAAAATCTAATCATCACTGCTGCCTCGCAAGACAAAGCTGAGCTTGTTATGTTAAAACACAAAAGCAATTGCAGTTTGCATGCCATTGTGTGCTTTGGCAAGTATAAATTCCACACACACACACACACACAGCAATATTTTTGCTCTGAATGCGGCTTTGTGTTATGAAGCCCAGCGCAATTCTATAATATGGGCAATAATGGCTCCTTTTATTCCTCTTCAAAACAGTCACCTCGTCAGCAATTACAGCTATCGTGGTATTGCAGCGCAAATCCTGCAGCTACAGCTGATCACATCTTGGCTTAAGTAATGGGACCTTTAATATCTGTCCGCTGATTATCTGTTATCGGCGTCTACTTTCTGATTCGGGTACCCACAACCTCAAATAAATCTACCCATTGAATGTGGCAATCACTAGCGCAGATTTTATTTGGGTAAATGTTAAGTGTTTATCAAAGTCTGGCTCTTAAAATCCACCTCCTCCCTTGCAAATGCCCCCCTGCTCTCACCCCACCCTCCCCCACCATGCTCTCGCCTCTCTCTACCCGTACAATCCACTCCCACCCCTTGCCAATTCCACCCAAAAGCTTTCCTTTTTGATGGTGCTTTTGATCACCTCCCACCTCCCTCTCCCCATCCCCCCCTCCCCACCACCTGGCTCAGAATCAGACTCCGACACTGTCAAGGGCGCTATCCAAATGCAATGTCTCGTTGTGCCAAATCCACTGCGTCTCCATTCTATGGAACTCTCTCCCCAAATCCTTTCCTCTTAAATCTATATCTCCATTCCTTCCAAAAACCCTCCCCAAAACAACTCTTTGCCAAGCAAACTCTCCCCCATCCCTACCAGCTCTATGAAGTGTTTCAAGAGGTTAATCTGACGTGAAGACGCTATGCGATAAATAGCAAGTTGCTATT
This sequence comes from Hydrolagus colliei, assembly GCA_035084275.1. Classification (NCBI taxonomy): domain Eukaryota; kingdom Metazoa; phylum Chordata; class Chondrichthyes; order Chimaeriformes; family Chimaeridae; genus Hydrolagus; species Hydrolagus colliei. The sequence continues at coordinate 24,469,671 of CM068748.1, read as the reverse complement.
AATGAGGAATGATCCATTTTCTATTTGATATCAGTACTGAGCTCTATCCAGTCAGGAACGCCACAGTTTGTTAGTTCGTTCCCCATTTGCTACACAATCCATTTTTGCTGCCGCTCAGAGAGAGAGAGAAATAAAGACCCCCTTTGTGCTTGCGTTTAACCTTTAAAACGTTGAATACAGTCAGCAGTTTAGAAGCGACAAAATAATAAGGACTTTGTTCTGCATGTCGGAAATATTAGTCCACAATAACAACTGTCTAATGCACATCCCAGGCTGCACTTGAGAAACTGCAGATGTCAAGTTAATCCTTACATTTTAAAATAGTGCTTTATTAGCCCTTCGAAACATCTCAAAGCATTTAAGGATTTACTGTAAAGTGAAGGTATGTGTAGGAGAACGCGGCAGCCAAATTGCACACAGCAATGTCCCACCACCACAATAACAACAACAACTTGGATTTATATAACGCACTCCACGCCTAGTGGCGTCTCAGAGCGCTTCCCAACAAGTAACCATGAAAGGAATGTCAAATTGTTAGTCGAGGACAGTTGGGAGAAACTTCCTTGTCTTTTTGAGTAGTGCCGTGCGACACTTAACGTGCATCTGAACAGGCAGACGTGATCTCGATTTAACGTCTCACCCGAAGGATGGCACCTCTGACGACGTAACAACCCACCTACACTGACCTGGTGGATCAGCCTAAACAGATAGGAACAAACTGACAGGACCTGGACACTGATTTAAACCTGACCCAACCTCACAACACAACTATTTAAACTGTTAACTAATCCTTAAAGGCAAATACAACAACAGCAGCTTTGATTTATATGGTGCCCTCCACACCGGACAGCGTCTCAGAGCACTTCACAATAACAGTTCCCAGGCCCAAGCCAGGGGGACAAAGGTGACCGAAGGCATGGTCGAAAAGAACGGTCTTTAGCTGGTAGAGGGGGTGCAGGAGTGGAGAGATTTGAAAACAAGAGTGAGGATCTTGAAATGGATCCCCTCCGGGACAGGCAGCCAGCAAAGTCTGGCGAGGACTGGGGTAATCGGGGAGCGAAGTTTGGTGCGGGTGAGTTCTGAATGAGCTGGATTTTCTGGAGACCAGCGAGGAGTGCATTTGTGCAATGCCCACATTTATTTCAATACAAAACCAAACAATCTGGAACAGCTACACCTCTCAACTCATTCCCTGCTGTAACGTCAAAGAGAAATTCTGTCGAGCCAAGACGCCGGCAGTGGAGAAGGAGAGTTAAATCCTTTAATTGCTCAAGATCATCAGATGAATCAGCCATCTCCATGTGGTCCTTTCTATCAATTGAGCCCTTAAGTGGCAGAAAGCAAATGTTTACCAAGGGCTGTAAGGACAACAAATATATTGCCAACACCTTCCAGCTAGATTCACCGCAGGAAGCAAGGGGATTGACATATTCTTCTGCCGCATGAAACATTTCCTATCTCTGTTGGACGACTGGTGTGTTCCCCCATTCAAATTAGAGTCCAACTGAGATAACTGCTTCCATCAAATCTTTTATGCCCAGTTCGCCACAAAAAACGTAGTTCACAAAAGGAGACAGAGCCAAGCAAGTACCAGTGGGAGGTGAGGCTCAGAAAGCTTCAGATTTTCTATGCTGGATATCGGATAGCGATCAAGAGTGACAAACCTGGCTGGTTTGTCCTCCGCCCTTCCTCCTCCGTCCTTCCATCACCCCCCCATTCATCACCCCCACCCAGACTGAGAACAGTTATGTGCGTTGGAAACAGAGCATTTCCGAGGTCTCTCAAAAAGCCTTGTAAAATGTCATTGAGGCTTTCTGGCTCGCCTCTGAGTAGGAACAAGAGCCGGGGAGACCCAGTTCAAGCCAGAACAGAAGCCCAGAGTCTGTATACACAGCGCAAAACAATGACATTGTGAAACAAACAGGTTTTTTGTTGCTTCAATTTGGTGGTGTCCAGCTCACACCAACACACCCTGTGCACTCTTGCATTAGTATTTGCACAGAAATGTCTGAGGGAATAGATGTTCACACACACCCACAGAGTGTTCGTCCACACTATTTCCAAATCATTTCTTCTGTCTTGTTTTGAAATTGATTAGCATACCCTTCTTCACTCCCACCACCGTCCCACCCCACCCAACCACTACTGCCCACTGCCACCCAATCCAGCCCTTCTCACAACATCCCCCGTCCACAATGGGCTCTTTAACAAGTTCCTTTCAAAGGTCGTTTCACCCACAAAATACACAGTCAACTCAGTTTACAGTGTATTTTATGTGAAGCGCTTTGAGACATCTCAATGACGTGATAAGGCGTTGTATCAAATGGAAAGATTATTATTACTCAAAACACTTCTGATTTGAGAATTAATATGAATACTCCCAATTTGGCTTTGGCAGCTGGATTGCAGTGAGATTCAAATTGTTCTGCGCAACCCCAATTTTCTTTCCAAAAAATAAGAAAAGAATGATAATTTGACCACTCAATCCACGACTGCTCATGGGACACTGCTGTATGCAGTTGGTTGCAATTTTTCTCCCACAAAACATACAGTCAATTCGCTTGACGGTATATTCTGTGAAGCGCTTTGAGACGCCTCGACGATGTGACAAGGCGCCATATCAAACGCAAGGAGTATTATCATTATGATAATAAAGCACAAGTGACAGTGACGGAGATTCATTGCCTCTGAACCCAAATCCCTCCACCTCGAGCAAGTTGAGCAAGCTCAGACCAGGGGCCGAAACAAAAAAATAAACTTGCAGAAACCTTACAAGCCCGGCTGACTTGAAATAAAGACTTCACTTCAGCAAAACGCTTTGTGTGACAATGGTTCTGTAGTTCCCAGCACCTGGTCACTTCCACCTCTGACCTAATAAGTGCTTTGTTTTTTTTCCGTCACCTGCTGATTCGGTGATGAAAAAGTAGGAAGCTCCAATCTGCTAATTACTAGCCACAAGCAGGGATTTATATAAAGACACAGGGCTCCCCTCGTCTCTGTACAGAAACTTATCCTAAGAAGCATTCATTATAATTTCAGCGGGAATAAAATCGTCACACTCAATTCAAAATGTGGAGAACACAGCCCTAGTAACAGTCATTTATTTGCAGATCGCTGCAAATAATATTATTATTAATAATAATAACAGCGTTTACTGCCCGTGGTTTGATGTGCTCCTGTTGTTTAATGTATGGTTTAGTGGCGGGCAGGGGAAAAGGGAGGACAGTTAAGAGTTAATAGAAATAGGTGAGGGACAAAATAAATGGACGTACGGTACTAATACTGCGGTCTACAGAAAGACTCCCACAGTAGATTTAATGACTTCAAAGAATTAAGACAGCACAGAAGGAGGCCATTCGGCCCATTGTGCCTGCGCCAATAATCCTTCAATCGGATGTCACGTTCAAAATGTATCCATGCTGGTACTTACAGATCTGACAAAAGTCTGACGTCCAGAATTAGGCTTATGCTAATAGTATTAATAATTATCTTTGCATTTTGATAGATGTGATGTCTTATCACATCGCTGAGGCGTCTCAAAGAGCTTCACAGGTTTAAATCCGTAAAGTGATGATAATAATAATAATCCTTGCATTTGATAGAATGCTTTTCACAACTTATCAATGTCTCAAAGCGCTTCACAGAATATACTGTAAAGTGAATTGACTGTGTATCTGTGGGTGAACCGCGGCAGCCGATTGCGCACTGCAGCGTCCCCACAAACAGCCGTGGATTCAAAATGAGCAATTTTATTATTGTGTTTTATTTTGAGGGATTATTATTAGACGTGTGGAATAAGGAAACTTGCCCAAGGTTTCGCCCTGACCTGTCTGGATTCGAACACAGGTCTCACGCTTATAAGGCAAGTGCTCTAACCACCGAGCTACAGGAGCTCCACAAAATGCAAAGTGTCTGTACTTGTAGGCGAAGGCAGGAGTCAATTTGGGCACAGTAATTGTGCTGCAAAGAGACACAAAGTGAATGGCCGATTTGTCGGGTGGTAGGGTGCGGGAGTAGGGGAACTGGGGGTGGGTGGTGATTGGGGTGGGTGGAGGGGGAGGTGGGCGGGCGAGGGAATTGTTGGCAGGGGCGAATCTCACCGATTGCGTAAACGTTTCAAGCATTCAATATTTTGTTCCCTCAGCTATCGTTTCCCGTGCATTTGATCTGCGAGGAGGTGTGACGCTTTCATGTACGCGAAGCATTTACTCAGCCCAGTAGGAGAGGTTTTTAAACCAGGTTTAACACCACAGGTTTTCCCACAGCACTTTACAATGCAGAACGGGTCAAACACTCACAGGATTATTGCCAATTATAGGCAAAAGTGTCTCCCTGCCCTTGGGCTGTTGAACAAGTACAGTCAAGTTAGCTGTAGTGAGCTGTTGATATGTTGATATCTGAGAGCATTGAGCTTGACACAAGTGAAGCACATTGTCTCTACTCCCTCCTGGCAAAATACCGAGTAACTAGATGGTCAACTTTGCTGCAATAGTAGATTTCTTAATAAAGATATTCAATGGCGGTTGCATTTGTCCACAAATACAGTTTGTACTAATCCTAATACAATACATCCTTCAGCTATCGCTTCTGGTGCATTTGATCTGCGATGGGGTGTAACGCTTTCATGTATGTAAAGCATTTACTCAGCCCAGTAGGAGAGGTTTTTAAACCAGGTTAGAGCACTCGCCCTTAAAAGTGTGAGACCTGTGTTCGAATCCAGGCAGGTCAGGGCGAAACCTTGGGCAAGTTTTCTTACTCCATACGCCTAATAATAATCCTCCCCCCCAAAAAACACGATAATAAAAATTGGTCATTTTCAATCCACGACTGTTTGTGGGACACTGCTGTGCGCAATTGGCTGCTGCGTTTCACCCACAAATATACAGTCAATTCACTTTACAGTATATTCTGTACAGTATATTCGTTAAATCGCGCAATGTGTTAAGACACTGACCATCTAATTGAGGCGCTATATCAAATGAAAAGATTGTAGTATTCATGATCACACAATGCACAGATAGATCGGCTTGTATGGTTTGTGTTGGGAAGTTTGTTATAGTGCTATAATAATCTGGTGGTTTCCCTATATGTCAGAAAATACATGAATATATATACAGTATATAGATGTACATAAATATATATAGACATATTAAATATGTCAAAATATCAGTTTGCCTGAACTTTGGTGAGGTGTCCAATCTCTTTAAAGACCCCATACATCACAAAATAATAATTTAATAATAATAATCCTTGCATTTGATAGAGTACCTTATCATATCTTCTGGATGTCTCAAAGTGCTTCACAGAATACTGCATACTGTAAAGTGAATTGACTGTATATTTTGAGGGCAAAACATGGCAGCCAATTGCGCACAGCAGTGTCCCACAAACAGTTGTGGATTAAGTGACCAAATTATTTTTATTATTATTTTGAAAAGAATTATAACACACGGGAAAGCGATCCATCAATCCACTAACTATCAGGTTCCTACTTACTGCTAAGTAAACAGAGGCATGTGGAGTAACAAAATTTGTCCATCATTCCACCCTGCCAAGAATCGAATCCAGGTCCCCTCACTTGCGAGATGAGTACTCTAACCACTGAGCTTCAGGACTCCCAAATCAGCATTTGAGACAAAATCTGTACCTTTAACTCCAGCAATTCAATGGTTAACCAGGGAAAGTGAGAACCTGCTTATTTTAACAGCAAAGAATTCATCCCGAAGTGTCATTTTTCATCGGTTAATAAGCAGGCAGTGGGCTAAATGAAAAAGTGCAGGTAACTCTTTTATAGCACCTAACAACCGTGACAGGCTGGAACAGCAAAATGCAAGGTGCTTTTCAGTTTCAATTTAACATGCATTGTGCCTGCATTTTGCCCAGGTTTATTTCATTTCCTTCCCGGTTAAGGTAATTTGCGCCTCATTTGGTAGAATAAATTATAGAGGAGGATAAATCATTGGCACCTTCGCCGCTCTGGGGATAAAGTTAATAAGAACCTAATCTTTAGAGCCCAGACAGAAATCTGCACATCCTGACAAAAGCTACATCCTGCAAACGCTCGCTTGGCACAAATCAAATTTGTTCCTGTCAGTTGTCCACTGTACAACGGGCATTGTGGCTCGCAAATGGACTGTGAAATAAATTTAATCAGCGAGACAGGATACTGCACAGCCCCCACCCGACTCAGCCTGAGCTCACTTTGCTCAGCAAATTCAGTTCAGCGGCTCGGACATCTGTTCACACGCATACATTGAGCCCACTGTCCAATTTGTCTCTTACGATTCCTCACACCTTTCAAGAAATAATCACCCGCGCTTACGAAAGGAAGACGGAGAAACAGAGACAGAGAGACAGAGAGATCGAGAGGTGGGGGGGCGGGGAGAGAGACTGCTACAATGGAATGCAAGAACATCAGTAATAGGACATGGATCAGGAAGCAATTTCCGTTCCCATTTGTAGTGACTTAACCTCTTTTAACTCCCCTATAATCGTTGAGAGGCACACACCTGTAAAAGCTAGATTTATTTCACAACAGTACAAGACATCAAAGCTTCAATTATCAATGACTGCAACGAACTGATCCCCCCCCACTAATTCACTCACTCGCTTTTTTTGTGTGTGTTGATAAACTATCGGACATCCTAGTACTGTATGCGACAGAAGACAGAATTACTGTCACTTGAGCAAAAAAACAAACACCCTGCTTTTTCACAAAGGCTTACAATGCTAAGACTGAAGCATTCATCTTTAAGTTGGGGTTAATATGACACTTGAAGTCACAACAGGTGTCACAGAGTTCATTTCCTTCAGCTTCTGAGTTTCATTTCGAGTCAGCTAAACATTTTATTGATATATATGTAGATATATATTACAAAGTATATAATAATTGTAGCATTTGGACATGGAATGATATCAATTATCAAGTAGGCACAGCAACGCAAAATGGATTCATCTATTTATCGATCAAAAATGGTTGATTACCTGTTACATATATATATTTATATACAAAACCTTTACTCGTCATATTTTACAAATGGAAAACAATCACGCGGATGGAATTTGTTGCAAGTAAATATTGTTGTAAGTTTACCACCAATGCTTTCTAGCGTAGCAAGGTTGTAAAGTACTACAGGTAAAGGGTCAACAGGTAAATAATAATACTGATAATAATCATAATAACCCACTCATTTGAATTAGTTCTCTGTCTCGGCAGCACATGGATGGCTTTCCCACTGTCTCAGACACACAGATGGCCAAAACAAAAATTGTTACAGCAAATCGTTATGGGGTCTTTAATAATAATACTAATACTCTTTACATTTGCTTTGGCGCCTTAGCACGTCTTTGGGACATCGCAAAGTGCTTCACAGAATGTACTGCAAAGTGAATTGACTGTATATTGTGTGGGCAAAACCTGGCAACCAATTGCACACAGCAGTGTCCCAAATAGTCGTGTATTGAGTGATCGATTTATTAATATTATTCTTATTGTTTTGAAGGAATTATTACCACTGGAAAAGCAATTTGCCAATTGACTAACAACCGGGTTGATAGTTACTGCTGGGTAAACAGAGGCGTGTGGAGTAAGGAAACTTGTCCAACGTTTCGCCCTGCCGGGAATCGAACCCAGATCCTCTTTGCTTGTGAGTCGAGTGCTCTAACCACAACGCTACAATACTCTTATTCGCGGTGTTGAGAGCTATTCTGAAACGGGCAGGTTATTGATGAAGATGAAGCAGCAGAATTATGTACCTAGTTCTCTTTTTTTCTTTACTTCATACAAGCAGGTTCTATAAAAAAAGGTCAAGATATCCGAGTAAGCAACAGAACGCAATGAGAATTACTCTACACGTGCGGAGAGAAGGAATGGACTGCGGCAGACTTTTTTTTATCTCCCTCAAACGTGCGCTCCAAAATATATTTAGAGGAACATAAAGTATGAATTGTTTTACGGAAATTCACAGAGAGAAGCAACAACAACAACAAATGACATTTTTATATCGCCTTCCACGCCCCAAAGCCATGGACAGTTCAGGATTTGGACCCGAGCTGAGGCAAGGAAGGTTAACGGTAGGTGGATTGGCTTAAGGCACGGTCGAAGAGGAGGGCCTTGAGGCGTGCATTCAAAGAAGCAAGGGAGGGAGTGAGGTGTAGGTTACTGTGGGAGTAAAGAGGCTGATCTAAAACAGCAAATCTATATGCACCAAAAACTTAGATGAGAAACTCACAGATTGTGAAGGCTTGAGCAATCATCTCCTTCCTCTTGATTTGTAGTTGAATTAGGAAACGGCGTCTTGAGATTCACATTCTTGCTTAGCTCCCTTTTCAATGGGGTACGATTAAACCCTTTTCTAATGAACTCATTTCCTGTGCTTAAGGTGGATATAGACTGGGACTGTGGGCCCACTGTGCAACGTGATGACCCTGAAATAAAATACATTTGTGTCTCTCTATTTAGATTTTTACTTTCAGAACTGGGTTTGCTTCAACTTTTCAACACAACGCAAACGCTCCAGTTAAACTGGTAAAACAGCCACGAAATATACAAGTCAATTAACTCTGCAGTATATTCTGTGAAGCACTTTGAGACGTCTTAAAGAGGCGCTATATCAAATGCGAGAATTATTATTATTATAGCGTTATTATAGGGAGGATGTCTCAGAGAGCCTTCTCAAAAACTCTTACCTAAATAGCTTTGAATGGCTCATGTAATAATAAAAATAATGATTATTTGTTTAGATGTCTCAACGCGCCATACAGAATATACTGTAAATTGAACTGACTGAATATTTTGTGGGCCAAATATGGCAGTCAAACATGCATAGCAGTGTCCCACAAAAACTCATGGATTGAGTGACCAAATTATTGTTAGTATTTACTTTTTTTTAACCTCCTCCCCGCACCCCCCGCCCCCCCCCCCGGGGAAAGCAATCCACCAATCGACTAACAAACTAACAACTGGGTTCCTACTTAAGGCATGTGGAGTAATAATAACAACAACTTTTACTTATATAGTACCCTCCACACATGGTAGTGTCTCAGAGCCCTTAGTAAGGAAACTTGCGGAGTCCTGTAGCTCAGTGGTTAGAGCACTCGCCTCACAAGCGAAGAGACCTTCTTGGGTTCAGTTCCAGGCAGGTCGAAACCTTGGGCAGATTTCCCAACTCCAAATTTCCTAACTGGTACAGACACGATGGGCTGAATGGCCTCCTTCTGTGCTGTAACATTCTACAATCTATCATTATCAGAATGAAAATGTTTCCCCTCTTTCAAAAGTTACGAATTAGATTTGATAACAAGAGTGGAGAATTTCCGCCCAGGTCTAGATTTGCTCTATTTATGCCAGATTTCAGAGGGTCCAGTATTGAGCAAGGTGTTGAATTTAGTGTTTTGACTTTGAAGCCTGTTCTCAAAAAAAACAAGAATAGAACTTGCTAAAATCTCGTGGCTCTGAAACACTCTATAAACACAGCAAAGCTATAAGCCCGGCGGAATTTACACACTTCTTTCTATGGTTAAAAATGTTCATTTTACAAAAACGAACCGTGAACAATCTTCATTCAGAAACGGTTTTACTTGAACTAAAATGGTCTTATTCCTATATTCGCTGCGTCGACGATAACAACTTGTGTTTCTATAGCGCCCTTCACAGGATATGCCTTGGAGCGCTGTAAACAAGCAAGTGGCACTTTTCACATCAACAACAACAACAACAACATGCAATTCCTAATCACCCCCTTCCTTCCCCGCCTGTCCCCAGCTCGGATCTGACACAGTGACTGTCCAGTGCCTTGGGACATCCTCCTGATGTGAAAGGAGCTGTACAAGTGTCATTTTATTGTTGTTGTTGCATTTATATAGTGCCATTTCAGAACCCTCGACAGTGACGGAGCCTGACGCCAAGCCGGCGGGGTGGGGCTTATCATAAGCGCGTAACGTGGACGTGGAAGACGGGAAGGAGAGGGCAGGACGGGGGACGAGGCGGAGGGATTGAGGGTGAGTGTTCCAGAGTTTCAGGGGCTCGGTGGCTGAAAGCGTGGCCACTGATAGTCGATTACCATTGAATAGTTGATATAACAAAAGCTGGAAGATTTTGTGGGGTTTCAAACTAAAGAAAGACACGGAGCAGTAAGTGAGGAATATTTCCCATACGTCGTGCAGACCCGAGGGAAGTCCACGCCAAACGGGGGCCGAAGGACTTGCCATTATCAATGTTATTTTCTGTCGATGCTTTCCGGGCCCGTAGAATTCTCTCCAGTTCATTTTCCTCTGCGACCTCTTTAACAGTCGTCAGCATTCCAGCTTTACTCGATTTCTGCATGACACAAACACCAAATCAATAATAATAATAATAATAATCCTTGCATTTGATATAGCACTTTTCACGATGTCTCAAAGCGCTTCACAGAATATACTGTAAAGTGAATTGACTGTATATTTGTGGGTGAAACGCGGCAGCCGATCGCACACAGCAGTGTCCCACAAACAGTCGTGGATGAAAATAACCAATATTTTTTGGGGGGATTATTATCAGGCGTGTGGAGTAAGGAAACCTGCCCAAACTTTCGTTCTGCCTGGAACTGAACCCAAGTCTCTTGTTTGTAAGTCGAGTGCTCTAACCACTGAGCGACAGGACTCCACACACAAACACAGTTTAAAGTCAGAACAATGGATGCTGGCTACTCGAATAGTTTAACTACATAAACAGTCGTACACCTTAAAGAGTGGTTGCTGCTAAAGCAAGAAGGAATAGCAACTATTTCAAGGCGTACAAATAAATAATGCAACAAGTGAAATCCCACCGAGGTCTAGATTTGTACTGAGGTAACTTTTCAAAGTATGCAGAGTTTGGCAAAAAATATTTGATAGAGAAACTGCTTCCACTGGTGGGTGGGTTGGTAACCAGGGAACATAGATTCAAGATAATCGGCAAAAAAAGTAGAGATGAGAGGATATTTTCCCACCACCCCACCCCACACAGAGTTGTTGTGGTCTGGAATGTGTGGCGGAGACAGAGTCAATAACAATTTTCAAAAAGGAATCAGTTAGTTACTTGAAAATAAAAAACTAGCAGGGCTTTAGGGAAAGAGCGGTTGGGTGGCGGGAATGGGGGGGGGGGGGGGGGGGCGGGGGTTGTGTGGGGGGGGGGTGGGGTGGGTAGGAGTGGGACTGGTTGGGTACCTCTTCCAAAGAGCAGGATCGGCTGGATGGCCTCCTTCTGTGCTGCAATATTCTATATGAATTATTAGAATTAGGTTTTCACTTTCAAGCTTGTGTTCTATCATCCATGAAACAAGAAATTTTACACAAATCCGACTGCGAAACGCAAGACTCAATTTGGTAATTTGACAAGTGGAGTAAATATAACCTGATATAGGATTTGTTGGGACGTCCTCCCGACGTGAAAGACGCTATATCATGGAATCTTACAGCACAAAAGGAGGCCATTCGGCCCATTGTGTCTGTGCTGGCTTTTTGAAAAGAACTATTCAAAGTCAATCTCACTCCCAGCTCCCTCTCCCCACATAACCCCGCAAACTTGGCCTCCTCAAATAACCATCCACCTCTCCTATAAAAGTTGTTATCGATTGGCCTCCACCACCATTTCAGGCAATGCATTCCATATTTGAATAACTCGCTGCGTGGAAACATTTCTCCTCACCTCCCCTCTGCTTCAATGTATACAAATGTGATGTTGTTGTTGTTGTTGTTGTGCCCAGCAGTGTTCAAGGTGAATAGCTTCTTAAAAACAGGTTACAGTTTCTATGTGACATTCGGGTGAAGAATGCTTTTGGCCAATATGATCTCATCCTTCCAGGATACCAACACTGTTACCTTATGTTGATTGCAGCTTCTCATAATTTTTTTAAACTTAATGCAGTGAGTGCACTGGCTATTACTAGTTTCCTGGTTCCATTTCCAATGATCAGTTATGTGAAGATACAATTCCGTACTTAAATTGCTTGTCACAGCTCAGACCTGTGACATCTCGTTCAGCTGTCTTGGAAGAGTTCATAAAGTAAAAAAAAAAATTGTTGTGCGAATGAGGAAATGATCGACAATCACACCTAGTTAAAGTAGACTAGCAGTCTGTCGAAGGTGAATCGTTCGTTACATTAGGTTCTGGACATTCTCTCTGGATTAATTCAAAAGCAACAAACAGTAAAATCAGAAACAATAAATAGAGCACTTTGCTCCAATCCATGTTAACCCGACGGTAGGTTCCTTCGAAATGGAAATTTTCCGATTTAGATATATCAATGGGCTCATATCAAGATATACCGAAATATCGATATTTTTGTGTTTTTCGTACTGCGCATGCGCGCGCATACCGAGTGTGCGCACATTCGGAGTGCGTGTGAATTCCGGGTGCGCTCACATTCGGGGTGCACGCGCATTCGGGGCCTATCTCCTCAGGAGAGATCTTTCTCTCTCTGTGTCTCTCACTCTCTCCATCTCTGTGTTTTTCTGTCTCTGCGTCTCTCTCACATCCCCCCCCATCTCTACCTGTATATTATGACATCCACCCCGTCTCTCCCCCTCCCCCCCACCCCCCAGCCGTCTCTCTCCCCTCACCCCTTGCATACCTGTATATTGTATTCGAGGACTATGAATACAATATGGCGGCTTTGCACCTCGGTCTGTGCATTGTGTATAGAGACGAGCATTCTGGGTCTTGTTCAGTGTACTCGCATTCCGATTTTTTACCTCGATATATTGATTTTTCGATATATCGATATTTTTAAAATGCCTATATCGGCATATCGATACGAAAATTATATCGGGTTTTAGCGATATATCGATATATCGCCAGACCCTACCCGACGGTAATTAATCCGTCAGAAGACAATTGTATAGTTGTTTCAGAGAGAGACTCTTAAGCCTTACCAACATTCCTTTGAGCTCCTGTACAGCACTGTCCTGAGTCTTGCGCATGGACACGGGAGGCTAGAAACAAACAAGGAGAAAATAATCATCAGATCACCCGAAAAACCGTGTGGCAACCTGGCTCAGTTGGTAGCACTTGCACCTCGCGATCAGAAGGTCGTGGGTTCAAACCCCACGTCGGGTCTTTGAACCCACATATCCTAGGCTGACTCTCCAATGTAGAGCTAGGGGGTGAGCCACATTGTAAGAGGTACGGTTGTTCGGATGAGATGTTAAATCTAATACGCCTGTTCAGGTGGGTGTTACAGACTCAGTGGCACAATTCAGGAAGAGAAAGTGAGTTTCTCCCGAAATCCCGGCCGGCAATCCCGCCAAATATTATTCACTTAAATGTCTGTCTGTGGGATATTGCAACCTGCAAATCGGCGGCCACGGTCACCTGCAAAATACAGTCACCCGAATCAGTGACTGATTCGGGTGACTGTATCACCCGAATCCTCCTGACGTGAAAGGCGTTGTATCAAGTACAGAGATTATTATTAGCCCTGCTGAAAACGATCGCCTGGTTAAAATAATCTGACGCAAGCTTTTTTTTTAAAAAAGGAGAATAGAGATTGAACGGAAGCAAACCATTGCGCTTCAGTATAAACCCTCTTTGGGAACTAAAATAATAGAACAAAATAGCATTTGGTGCAAGAAAGCGAGACAGTTGTGACGTTCACAGTGTTTTAAACCTGGAGGAGTCTCAACCGATTTACTCAATGTGATCTCTGGCGTGTGCATTGTGAATGAACTGTGGTTGCGTGTTATACCTCCTGCCAATCGATCAGCGCACAAGTTTGTGGAAGTAAAAAGACTACCACAACAACACATCACCAGTGTGTTAAACGAATCAGGTTTAGGACAGTGCAAGCCCAGCTCACAGTCGGAGATTGGGCGGTGAACAATCCAACCTTTGGGGTACAGGGGAGGGGAATAGGAGGGTTTGGTGGCTTGTGTGGAGTGCAAACATCAATCAGCATGGACTAGATGGACCGAAAGGCCTCTTTATAATAATACTACTAATAATAATAATCCTTGCATCGATACAGCACCTTATCATGTCTTCAAGACGCCTCAAAGCGTTTCACAGAATATACTGTAAAGTTAATTGATCGTATATTTTGTGGTTGAAACTGTACAGTCAATTCAATTTCCTCGTTCTGTGCCAAACAATTTGATATAAGTGAAGTGCAATCAAATTTAATATCAAATTAGTGCTTTCAGGCAGATGTTAATTCGCTCCTGAACTGTTTATACAATCCCACAGGACAGGTTTCCGTTGGGAATATCTGCCATGTAGCAAACCATGTTTGAAAAATGATTAATACTCCGTGCATTTGTTTATTGCAAAGACTGGCTATAGTTTGGCTTAGTTTTGTTAATAAAAGTAACAAGAAAAACCCGTTGCTATTACCCTGGGCGAGTGCTTAACTTTCCGAAGGTTAACCCCCTTTTTAATTCGCTCCATCATTTCATCGACTGCTTGCTGCTTCAAGTCCTCCAAATTGCCTCCTGTGTATCAGGAAAGATTTAAAGCATGATTAATAACTGATAGTAAAACGATACAACTCCAATAGTGGCAGGTATTCTGTAAACGCTCCGTTAACCGTTTAATATGGTGAGGGAGGCAAGTAACAATAGCGGGATCTCTGTGGTGCGGGACTCGCTGAAAAGTGATGATGTCTAGAAACATAAATCTCTAGTCTTTGGTTAGTCTTGGGGTTAGTCTTGGGAGATATAGTGGACCCGGATCCCCAATCATAATAATCCTTGCATTTGATATAGCGCTTTTCACGTCTTCTAGACGTCTCAAAGCGCTTCACACAATACAATGTAAAGTGAATTGACTGTATATTTGTGGGTGAATCGTGGCAGCCAATTGCGCACAGCAGTGTCCCACAAACAGTCATGGGTTGAAATGACCAATTTTATTATTGTGGTTATTTTGGAGGGATTATTATGAGGCATGTGGAGTAAGGACACACGCCCAAGGTTTCGCCCTGACCTGCCTGGATTTGAACACAAGTCTCACGCTTGTAAGGTGAATGCTCTAACCACTGAGCTACAGGTCTCCAACAGCCAAAATCTTGAGTTGGTAGAAAATGGGAAGAGGCTGCAGGTGGCTGAGTACTCGTCAGTGACCCCTGGTTGGGGAACGTTTTCCTCGGCAAGTTAAGGATTAAGAAGGGTTCAGGGTTTAATAATAGATCCCAGACAAAGTTTTCTTTACATAAATCATATCCAGCTATCCACAGAACTGTGTACAGAACAGTGCAGAGCAGAGAGCACGAGAGAGAGAGGGAATGCAGAACAGTGAGAATATTACTAAGTGAGGGAAAGGGGAAAAACCCAAGCCAAAACTCATTAATCCACACTAAGAAGCAGATTACTGTGAAAGAGCAATCAGATCAGCGGGCAGTGCAGGCATTAATATGTGGTGAATGTCTGCATGGAACATGAGCTGATGAAAGGGTTTACTGTCTGAGCGCTTCAATTGCTGCTAGTGGTCAAGGGTGGGGGGGTTGGGTTGGGTGGGTAGGGGGAGCTGATCGATACAGACAAGCAGAAACAAGGTCCTTTCCCTCTCTGGGATGTGGGGACAAATACAGTCCAGAGGAATGGAAAGCGGAGCTAACGGGAAAATAATTAATCCAATCTGTTTTACTGTATGAGTCCTAAATGGAACACAGCTCTGAGTGCGAGCGAGTTTCACGCACACAACATACTGACCAGAATGTGAATGTGACACTCGCTGACAATCTCAGGTTAGAAATTAGGATTCCTGATGCTCTGGTCTGACCTTGGGTTTAAGGCAGCAAAAACAACTTGCGTTTACACAGCAGCCTTCACATGGTGAACTATTGCGGAGTGCTTAACAATGCCGTAGGGTAGAGAGTTCCAAGGCTTTGTGGCGTAGTGGCTGAAAACACAGCCGATGATGGTGGAACGGAGGGGATAAGGGACAAGCCAGAGCCAGACGAGCGGAGGTAGCAGTGATTAGAGTAGAGGAGACTTATTCTGCACCACACTCATGCTGTTATCAGTTTGGAAGTGATCCACACATTCAATTGGTGCCAATAATGGAAAATACATTCCCGTCTCCAGTACTAACGTTGTATTCATTCAGCCTTGATAATACAGGACAAACTAAGAGATTCCAGCACAAATGACTTTACAAAATGCTTACTATTGCCCTCGCCTCCTTCCCATTTTGCAACACTCAAGGAGAGGACTGTTTCGGTGTTTTACTTTCCACAGAGAAACGCAGATTTAGAAACATAGGAATAGGAGTAGGCCATTCAGCCCCTCAAGCCTGTTGTGCCATTCTATAAGATCATGGCTGATCTGTACCTGAGCTCCAATTACCTGACCCGCCTGGGATTTAATTTAAATTTTTTAATTCAAGGTTTAAGTTAAATCCAAGATCATTTGAAAATTTGGCTCATAAATTAGGAATTTTATCTGTTTGCTTAAACTTGCTGACTTTCAGGGGCCGAGCAGGGCAGAAAGAGGGATGGAGCCGAGGTAAATGCCTGCAGTTTAGTTCGCCAGGTTTTTTTTCAGCCGAGGGCAGTTAACAAAGGAGATGAGCCGAACTCACACTCCCTCAAAGCACGCCAAGAGATTGAGCGTGGGGCGAGAGAGCACTACAGAGGCTGTAACCTCACGGCTAATGCGTTTGTCAGCTTGTAACAAAACAAGCCGTGAACTTGCTGCTTCACAGGTATAATTATTGTTAAGCTATTTGAGCTTCACCAGCTGTACACAGAGGTGTGAGCTCAAGCATCAATGGATTAAGGTGACCTTTTGGGCTTTCCATAAAATGCAGGACGCACTTTGTACATTCAATTTATCGCGAAAAAAACGAATGATTTATTGCTCTGGGCTGCTATCCTGCATAGGGGTGGAGTGGGGGGGGACACAGGGACAGTGGACGGTGCGTATATAAATGCAAGTTGTTGTTGTAATTATCTTAAATTTTATCTAATAAGTACACCAGATTTTTTTGTAAATGTTCTAATTAATTTCAGCATTACTAAAGTAACATCGAAAAATGTGCACAAGTGCACGTTTCCATTCATTCCCCGCCCTCCCTCTCTCGCTCCTTTTCAAACCAATAGTAACTTTGATTACGTTTGTTTCAATGAAACTAACAATTACAGAGTTTTCATATTGTTGCTTACCCAATGTATTTGAAGGGTCTTTTTCATGACCAGACACGTTGTATGACCGAGACGCCTGTTGCCTTTTATACACCAACGCCATAAGATTTCTGTTGAAATTATTAATAATAAATAATAATATTATGCAGGAACCCATAGGAAACGTACAAAAACAACAGAACAGCCCTGAGCTGTTGCCAACAATGTCGGTACGACCATATCATAGAAGACAAACAACACACACACACACACACACACACACACAGAACTCACACGCCAGCATAAAATCTTCCAAGATACCTCGAACAGTTACGCAGTGAAGTTACAATTGATATAGTTACATAGAACGACATGGAATGGAAATGAGCCGTTTGGGCCCAACCGATGTTTAGACTCCATAGGACCATGTATTCCCCTCTCCCACGTGCCATTTGTGAATATTTTACAGTATAGTGTCTCACCTTAAGTGATGAAAGATGTAAAAACAGAATCTCGATACCAGTCAGGCAATCCGATTCTCATTATTATTAAGAATAATTAATATTATGATCATTGTTGGTTACTTTGATAGTTTAATACCGTGTTACATACATTGCAACGTTCGTGGCACAAATTCAGAGAGTCACAGTGGGGTAAGAGGGGAGGGGAGGGAATACTTGTCAGAGTTATTACTTGAGTGGATTTGAAGCTGCCGGCGAAGGAGGTGGGAGCGGAGGTGGTGGAGGAGGAGGTGGAGGCAGTGGGTTGGCTGCGAGGTGGATTTGCTTCTGCAATTCGTCAACTGAAATAAGAGAAATGTCAAAGGAAATCCTCTGTTACTGCTGCAATAGTCAGAATGCAAAGCGATCGACAAACAACACCTGGGAGAGACATAGAAAGAGAGGTGAGTATCATCAAAATCACTAAAGAGCAGTTACACGCAGAATGATTGGAGTATATCTAATAATAAGAAGAATAAATTGCATTTGATAGAGCAATTTATCATGTCTCTGAGACCTCTCAAAGCGCTTCACAGGATGTCGTGTGTTTTCAGGATATACAGATTCTGTGTTTTTGTGGGCGAAACGTGGCAGCCAATTGTGCACAGCATTGCCCTACAAAACAGCCTTGGATTGGATGAACAAATTATTATTATTATTTTGAGGGAATTATTACCCTTGAAAAGCGATCCACCAATCGACTAACATCATTCCTACTTACTGCAAGGAGTATGTATGGAGTTTTTGTTTTGCAAGAGAATTTAACATCTAACATCTTTCATTTAACATCTAAGAATGATTTTCGAATAGGAACGTAATAATACTTCTTGCGTTTAATATAGCACTTACTTCACATCCGGGAATGGAAAGTGCAGTCACAGTGTTGAGATAGACAATAAAAGTGTCCACATGAGGTTGGGGGTGGGAGACGAATAAAGTTGGAGGGACTGCGGGATGAAGTGCATACAATATGCATTTGATATGCAAAATTTAATCATATGCCTTGCATGTGATATACCGCTTTATCACATCTTCGAGCACGTCACAGAATGCATTGTAAGATGAATTGACTGCACATTCTCTGGGTGAAACGCAGCAGCCAGTTGCGCACAGATTGAGTGGCTAACTTATTTTCTTTTGGAGGGATTATTACCCGTGGAAAGCGATGACTCAAAGTGCAGTCAAAGTCTTGAGACAGACAATAAAAGTCTGTAAGTGAGCCAGAAAGACTCCAGGATGGAATTGGCACAATGTGCATTTGATATGCAAGGATTGTTATGGTTGTTGTGTGTTCTTCCTATGGCTTGCATTTTTCACACCTTATCACGTCCTCGAGACATCTCAAAGTGCTTCACAATAGAGTGCAAAGTAAACCGACTGTATATTCTATGGGCAAAACGCGTCAGTCAGTGCCAAAGCATTTGTGGACTTTATTCTGGGCTCTCTACACTTTTGCTGCACTTACTGGTATGTTTCAGATCCTTCCCTCGCTGCTCAGAAATTTTGTGCTTTAAATCAAGTTCTTTCTTGTCTTCTTCCAAAAGGTCCAACCTTTTCAGCAGCGCGATCATCTCCTTCTTCATTGGCAGGTTTTTTAACTGTTCTTCCATATGCTCCAACTTGCAACAAAAAAAGACATTGCGCTTTAGTGGAAGGTGACTCAAAGGAACTTTGTGATGCTGTGAGTTGTTGGGAGGAGGCTAATGTCTACTTTACAAATAGTAACAATAAGAATAACAATAATCTTTCCATTTGATATAGTGGCGTATCACATTGTTGAGACATCTCAATGCAATTCACAGAAATACACGGTAAAGTGTAGTGACTGTGTATCTTGAGTTGATTTTGCTGGGTGCGGAGGACTGGAAAGAGAAAATCAATTATTATACTGAGGGGTTTTCCCGTCCATTCTCAAAAAAATGCACTAGCTTTCAATCGTGGAAAGATTATTGTTTAATGGCCTTGTTAGGCAGCCAAGGTTTTGCTAGTCTCCGAAGCATTCCTAACTTTATTAAACTTTTTTTCTTTTTGCTTATCAAAATAAGCAAATCAATAATTTAGCACAAATAATTTCCAGTGAAGAGATTAAAATGAGTGTCTTCAAACAAGCTTTTGTAAGGCAATGTTAGGCAAGTTTCCTTACTCCACACGCCTCTGTTTTCCCCGCAAGTAGGAAGCGGTTCTAAACGATTGGCAGATTTGTTTTTCCGGGGGTAATAATCCCTTAAAAATACATAAATTAATAATAAAAAGAATTATTTGGTTACTCAATTCCACAACTGTTTGTGGGACGCTAATGTGCTACTTTGTTGAACCAATTCTTCCATGTACTGTACTACTTTGAAGTTGCTCTATCAGAGACTCCCTACAGCTCATTCAATCACACAAGGCTGTAACGTTTTGCCAACAAAATATACAATCAATTTACTTTACAGATATTCTGTGACTTAGCAAAACAGTATTTGGGTGATGGAATATGGCCACTAAAGTGCACCGATTATTAATAATAATAATAATCCTTGCATTTGATATAACGCTTTTCACGTCTTCTAACATCTCAAAGCATTTCACAAAATATACAGTACTGTAACGTGAATTAACTGTATATTTGTGGGTGAAATGCGGCAGCCAATTGCGCACAGCAGTGTCCCACAAACAGTCATGGATTGAAATGACCAATTCTATTACTGCTTTTATTTTTGAGGGATTTTTAGGCTTGAGTGTGGAGTAAGGAAACTTGCCCAAGGTTTCACCCTGACCTGTTGGATTCGAACACAGTCTCACGCTTGTAAGGCGAGTGCTCTAACCAGTGAGATACAGGAGCTCCACGCTGCATTATTGACCAAAATGCTCGTCCTTCAGTGATCATGTCGTTAACTAACATTAAATAACATAACAAATAGGCCAACAAAAGCGCATGTTGAACCAATTCTTCCATGTACTGTACTACTTTGAAGTTGCTCTATCAGAGACTCCCTACAGCTCATTCAATCACACAAGGAAATGTTCAGCAAAGTTTCTCCCAAAGGAGTAAATCAAAATCAACACCAGAATATGTAATGTGACTTGATGATGTATTGTCACATAGCCATTGGCTTTTCTTGCATGACATTTCAATGGTCTCAGTAGCTAACCCAGACTAACCCATTGTCCTAGTCAGTTAACACTGCATCCCCTGACCCCTCTGTGATGCAATCCATGGCCAAGCCATCAGCCACCATGGGTCTTACCTCAGGAACTCTTTGCCACAATCCCTCCACCTCACCCCCATCTTCATCTATCTTTACATCCCAGCTGAAGACCCACCTCTTTGACTGCACCTAATGTCACCTTCCTGTCTCTCTCGCCTATGATTATCCTGTGTGAAGGGCGCTGTATAAATGCAAGTTGTTGTATTCCACAAAGCATTCAATTATCTATCCATTTTTTATCTTCTCTTCCTAGACAGACACTTGTGCACTTTTCCAGCACTTTTGTTTTTAAAGATGACTTTACCTGCACAATTCACCCCTCCATACCCATTGATAGCAAAAATAGTATCTTAACCTTAACCCAACCAAGGATTGAAACAACCATTTTTGTTTGAGGGATGATTATCAGGTGTGTGGAGTAAGGAAACTCGCCCAAGATTTTGCTCTGCTTGGAATCGCTTGTAAGGCGAGTGCTCTAACCACTACAGGACTCTACAATGACGATTTGGATCATCGCGCAATAGGAAAGATAAAAATGAGAAATTAGTTAAACTACGTACATATTTGTTATTCGCTCCTCACCTCCTGTTTGTGTTGAATCCTTTCATTCTCTATTGTCCCCGTCAGAACAACAATCTCACGCAGTGCTTCCAAGAGCTGCTCACTGGGCACAATTTTTTCCATCAGGAATTGACTTTGCCTTTTAAATTTCTTTTGCTCAACGAGCATCTGCAAGAGACAAGCGCACAATGTAATCAACAACATCAGAGAATTACATTTGTGCAGCGCCCTTCCACGTCGGAAGGATGTCCCCAAGACGCTGAATCGAAAGTGGTGCGACAATTTAAAATAGCTTTGCCGTCTAAGTAACAGAAAAGAATCATCAACTCACCATACCCTAGATTCCACCCACATCAAAACTCACGGAAACCGCATTGACTGGGAAGCTATGCCAAGATCTCGATCACAACCTGTCAATCTCACTACTGGTTCCACTTTAGTGGAAAGCCATTCAACTGAGGCATTCTAGCAATGACAGTTTCTCTTGCTGATCAATACAAAAGTTCAAAAACTGACGCACTTAGAAGAATCCTTCCATTTGATTGAGCCCGTATCGGGTCGTCGAGAAATCTCAGAGCATTTTGCAGCATCTTACTGTGAAGTGTAATGACTGTATATTTGTAGGCAAACGTGGCAGCCAAATTTATGCACAGCAATGTTCACAGCAATGTTCCACAATTGGCCATGCTGTGAAACCTCTTTCTCTTTTCAAATAGTGCCAATATCACCTGAACAGACAAATAAGACTTTGTCTTTAAACGTCTCATCTGAAGGACAGACCCTCTGACAAACGCAATGTGTTTCTATGTGAAAGGTGCTGTATAAATGCAAGTTGTTGTTAATCCAATACTGAATTGGCTTCAAGTGCAGAATATTTACTGTTGCATTGGCTCTGTACCTCTGTACAGAGCTTATAAAGTAAGGCAATATAATTACAAGGTAGTTATCTAACAAAGGTTTCAATTGCCATGGCACACCACACAATCAAAGCTCAAGTACTTCACTATTGCTCTCTACTGGTCCTCACATTCAAAACTCTCTATGGCCCTGCCCCACCCTATCTTTGCGACCTCCTAACCCCCTACCAACCTGCCTGCCCCATCTGCTCAGCAGGCTCTGGCCTGCTCCATGTCTCCCGACCCATTGGAGGGCGAGCCTTTTGCCACTCTGCCTACCTCTGGAATTCCATCCCGCAATGCCGCCTCCCTGGCCTCCTTCAAGACCCACCTCATGACCATCCTCTTTGACAATCCCATTGGTCAACCCAAATCCCTCCCTTTCCCTCCACCCTCCCCGTCCCCAGCTCAGTTCTGAAACATTGACTGTCCAGCGCCTTGGGACATTCTCCTGATGTGAAAGGCGCTACACAGATGTAATTTTGTTTGTTGTTATCGTTGTCAAACCACAGACAGCAATGAGAACTTGCATTTATATAGTGCCCCTCACATAGGATATAGGATGGCCCCACCCCCAGACACATTCACATCAAGCCCACAGTGCATTGTACATAGATGTTCTGTGATCAAATTCAAACAAGAGGATTGTTAAATGTAATGTTATCAGCTGTGTGCTTATTCAATTACAACCTCAATGATCAGTAGGAAATGTGTTCTCTTCTTTCCTTTAATTTACAATGCTTCCATTGAGAATCGGTACAAATAAACGCAAGGGCAAACTGACATAAAAAACCCCACAGTAACTTTAAACAATTTCTCAGGCTAGAAAGTGTTCGTTTTTCCCCCCCCGCTGCAATTATACAGTTGACGTAGTACCATTCATGTAAACAACAATGTCTCAAAGTGCTCTGCTGAAGGCGCTCAATTAGAAACAAAGTAAACATTAGCAAAACAGGGCAGCCAATTTGCCCTCACAACATCCTACAAACAATGAGATGAAGCATAGTGACTGTGTGTGTTGCATGGGAACGCAGCAAAATCGAAGGGGGTGGAGAGGAGAAATTTCCTTTGCTTTGCGAATACTGTAATGCCATGGGACCTTTAACGACCGTCTGAACAGGCAGTTACTAGCAGCATTATTATTGGCTAACTTCAATTTGGGCCATAGGTTGAAAATATAATCAAGGGCAACCAGAGGAAATTCCCCCAACTTTTCTTTGAAAGAGGGGCAGGTGTTATTAGTATGCTACACAATTGTCCTGATAATAAAAATAATAATTCTTGCATTTGATATGACACAATTAAGTTGTTGAGCCATCTCAAAGCGCTTCACAGAATAAACTGTAAAGTGGATTGACTGTATTTTGTGGTCAAATCGTAGCAGCCAAATGTACACAACAGTGTGTTATTCACCCCTTCAAAAAAATAGAATAATTTCATGACTCAATCCACGACTGTTTGCTGTCTGGCAAGCTTGGGAACATAGGAACAGGATTAGGCCATTCAGCCCTTCCAGCCTGTACCGCCATTTCATGGGATCATGGCTGATCTGGACGTCTTCTAATCCTTTCAATTCCAAGTTCTCGTTTTCTCCCTGGATCCCTTCATTCCCTGACCCACCAAACATCAATCAACCTCACTCTTGATGTTGGGGCTGGATCTGGCCTTCATGACATTTTGGGGGAGAGAATTCCAGACTTGTCCAGCTAGGATCAGACTACCCATTAAGGCTTTGGCTTGCAGGGTTAACAGGAGTTGAATGGGATGACTCCCTGACCCCGGTGACTGGTCTGCCCTTCCAGGTCCAGCCAATGAGTCAGGCTGGCTGTTCTCTTATCAGTATACCCTGGAAAACTACGGGCCAGAGGGCTGGCTTGATTCTAATTTTCCATTGCCAGAAATGTCACCTTGAAGCCAGCTCAACTCCAAGGAGAACCTCGCTTACATCCCCAAAAGGATATTCACAAAAGCACAAAAGTAGATAATGCAAGTTTTTGAAATTTACAATTGTTCAATATTTTCTAATGTTTCCTGAACATTTACCACCTACGCAGTTATGACTAATACAGTCGACTCCTTTCGATGTACAAGTGGTTGCAGATTTTCATACCTCATGTGCAAAGGACTCTGCCTTATTGCGAAGATCTTTCTCCAGCTCCAAGCTTTGTTCCATGTCTTCATACTCCTCCACAGCCAATGCAGACACTAGGAGACAGACATTTAATGTGTGGCGTGATAAGAACTGGAAGCAACATGGCAAAAATCAAACAAGAATAATAATAATGATAATCCTCAATGACATGATAAGGTACTATAATAAATGAAAAGTTTATTATTATTGTTATTATTAAATGATTGCAAACGTTCGTGTACCAGTGCCTTGGGACATCCCCAAGCCTACAATTGGCTGCCACGCCTTGGGATGTGAAAGGTGCTGTTCAATTTTGTTGTAAGCTAGTTCCAAAAAAATTATATTGTGTTGTATAATTGCTTAATCAACTGGGGGAAGCAAATGATAATACTTAATCAGGTAGTGTTCAGCTATCAGGGGTATATAGCAAAAGTGTTCTATCCTCTTTGCTAAAGACCAGTGCACAATTTAAACACACACATGCCTTGGGACGTCCTCCCGACGTGAAAGGCGCTCTATAAACGTAATTTTGTTGTTGTTGTTTGCAAACACAAACAGAATAGGATCCGATTTTAATCAGGAAAGTAACTGCAGAAAATGCGTCGCAAACATTATTCTCGTTTCTCTGTTAGTGTTTGCATTGATATGTGTTCCATTAGTTATTACTGTAGTTTGTTTTACTGAAATGAATGCGATTTTCTGGGGTGTATCTTCTGCATCCGCTCGTACAGAAATAATCCTTGCATTTGATATGGAATTATAATGAACAGTGCAGTGTAGAGACAGCCCAACTCATCTGCACCCCTCTGTTCCCATCTCCCTCACAAACACATCAAGTTTCCTCTGAAATACATCAACGCCCTCAGCTTCCCAACCACACCTTTCAGTAGTCAGTTCCACATTCTCACCATTCTCTGTGTAAAGAAGTTCCTCTTAAACTCCTTTTGAAGCAAAACTTTAGGAGGAACAGGGAAATAGACAGAAAATTCACTTTACAGTATATTCTGTGAAGAGCTTTGAAACGTTTCAATGATTTGATAGGCACTGTATCAAATGCAACTATTATTATTATCATTAGTATTATTATTTCAGATCTGCCTCTTGCTACTTTACACTGATGCTCACTTCTTTTGGGCTCACCGACAAGCGGAAACAGCTTATTATCATTTGCTCTTAATTCCTATCCAGTTACCACCTTTAATCTCTTTATTGAGGCTCACATATTTAAACATATTTCAATTCATAATTCCCACGCAAGTTATAACTACGTTTTGCCCACAAAACACACAATCACTGTACTTTACAGTGTATTGCCTGAAGTGCTTTGAGTCTTCTCGAAGACGCTATATCAAATGCAAGGATTATTATTATTGCCGGGTCCTGACACAGCCCATCTGATTTCAGCTAGGCTCTGTTAGAGAATGTAATCACACTATTCTGCATTTTGTATGTGTTTTTAATTGCCCGGCTCTGGGCAAGATCAGCTACTTCTCGTGTAGGGTTCAGAGAATTTTATGTACAGTACAAAAGGAACGGTTTCACCTCACCTTTCCAATGTAGATTGCTCTGATATCATACAGAGATTTTAATGAACTAACATACTCCACTTCCATAATGATCTCAGCCCCACTATTTTGTTTTATTTCCTCTTTTAAAAGGGATCTTTTTTTTAATCTAAAAAAAACTTCAGGTAAAAACAGCTCAGGTAAAAGGTTACATCAGATATCTCACTGACGCTCTTAATATAATAATAAGAAGAATCCTGATATTTGATATATGGCGTGGAGGGCGTTTTATAAATGCAGGTTGTTGTTATTTCAAAGCACTTCTCAAACTTAACTATGAAATGCAGTGACTATGTATTTTGTACACAGCAATCTCCCACAAACAACCACGGAGTGAATGGCCGATTTATATCTGGGAATTTATTGGAAATGACAGTGGGAGAAACTTCTTTCTCTTTTCTAATAGGATCAAGGGATCTTTAACGTCTATCTGAACTAGCAAACAGGATCTTGGCTTAACATCTCATTCAAAACACTGCACCTCTAAACAATACCTCCCAACCCCCTACCCTACCCCCGCCCCTCCCCCACCCAACCATAGGTCTGTTGTATTGATGCGTCAGCCTAGACAACATGAATTCAAGGTGATGGGGGCTTGATTGAACCACCCAAAACTTCTGACAACAACAATAGCAACATTTTCTAGTGCCTTTTACGTTAAGAGGATGTCCCAAGGCACTGGACAGTCAGGGATTTGCACTTGAGCTAGTGGTTGGGATCAGGAAGGGTAGAGGGTGGGAGAATAGGGGTAAGAGGGTGATCAAAGGCACGGTCGAAGAGGAGGTCCTTGAGATCGGTCTTGAAGGAGGCAAGGGAGGGAGCAAAGCGGAGGGACTATGACAAAAACTCCATTGTTGTTTCGAGCAGAGTAGGTTTGTGAAAGGTAGATGAACAGTAAAACCTTTGTTGTATTTGGACAGAACTTCATTTTGTTCCACAGCTTTCGTAGTCAAAGCAGCATTTCTCTCTTTTTCCTCTTGTAGCTAGAGAACAACAACAAAAAGAGATGAATTTTATATCACACAAAATATCACATCAATACAACCTTCCTTGGTTTTTCTCGACCGGGTCTGACTAATCTCGTGCAGCCTTACACTCTCCCTGCTTTGTGGTCTGGTGTGTTGCCACATCTCTCACTCCACTCTTTTGTCCAAGTGTCCGTTTCTCTCACACCCCAAAAAAACCAATCACCCTACTTCACTATTAATAATAATAATAATCTTTGCATTTGATATAGCGCCTTTCACGTCTTCTAGATGTCTCAAAGCACTTCACAGAATATACTGTAAAGTGAATTGACGGTATATTTGTGGGCGAAACACAGCAGCCATTTTGCACACAACAATGTCCCACAAACAGTCGTGGATTGAAATGATCAATTTATTATTGTTTTTTTTGAGGGATTATTAGCAGGCATGTGAAGTAAGGAAACTTGCCCAAGGTTTTGCCCTGACCTGCATGGATTCGAACATAAGTCTCACACTTGTCAGGCAAGTGCTCCAACCACTGAGCTACAGGACTCCTTTCTGCTTTAAAAAATTGCCTACCTCTTCCCCTAGCCATTTGTTCCACTGTGTGTTCAATTGTTAGCTGAACCTCTCCCACTTCTTGCTCAGTGTCCCACTGTTTTCATTGTTGAGCTGTTTCTTTGACACCAAGTGAAAGTGAGGGGACACTGATTTAGAGTTGCAATGAGCAATTTCAGGACATGTAACAGGAAGTTGTTTTTTCTTTACCCAGAGGGTAATTAACTACCAAACAGGTTGCCAGGAAGGAAGGCTGAGGGCAGCTCACATGAAACTCATTTAAAAAGCAGCTGAATACTGTGATGGTTTGACGGTATGTTGATTATTTCTGGGAAGAAAGAGACAAGATAGGGCGAAGTGCCATTTGGTAGATGCTTTTTTTGGCCTCAGCCACTTACTTTTTCATTCACGTCTTCCCAATGGCTTTTCAAATTTTCCAGTTGAAAGGAAAGTTCTTTCTTTTCCTCCAGGATGGACACCAGCTTGTCCCGCAGTTCTGCATTTCAGAAATGTAAAGACAATTTGTACCGAGGCTTTCGGTAAAAACAAACTAGCGATGTCATCTGCATGAACATATACAGGGTGACCTCTGCAGTGTCTTGGGTCCATAAAATTGGACAAAGCATCAACAAGAACAGCAACAACTTGCACTTATGTAATGCCCTCCATGCAGGGTAATATCTCAGAGTGCTTAACAGTGGCAGAGCATCATAAAGGGCTTTGAAAACAACAACAAATTATACTTGAAAAGCCCAGAAAGAGGTCCCAGGGAGATGGGATTTGGGGTCAGGATGGGTGGAGGGCGGTGTAGGGTAGGAGGGTGGCCGAAGGCATGGTCGAAGAGGAAGGTCTTCGGACGGGACTTGAAGGAGGCGAGCAAGGGGGTGACTAACAGGTTTAAGGGTCAACTGGTCACCATTAGTGTGACTCCCAGCTTCCCATGTGCGCTGGCCAGCTTCTCATGTCTGTCCACACACAGGAAACTCAGTCTAAGTCATAGATCAGAGAGCACTGCACTCACCGCTGATCTGCTTTTGGCATCGTTCAGAGGTACATCTCGAATCCTTGTCCGATGACGTGCTCACATCAGAATCCTCATCCGAAGTCAGGTCCACAGGCACAACCTCCTTCCCCAGCTGTGCCATGTACATGGAGCTGATCCTTTTCAGATCCTTGTTGTCTTTGTTCAACTGAATGGATAAGTAGAGAGAGAGAGAAAGAATTACAACAAAGTGAGCACATTTTCAACACATACACAAAATCAGAATAGGCCTTGCGCTCACCTACAAAACACACAGTCACTACACTCACTTCCAGAAATGTTAAAACAAAAATTTTAAAACATTAGGTCACTCCATCCTCGACTGTTTGTGGGACACAGTTGTGCAGTTGGTTACTGCGATTCACACACAAAACACACAAACAAACCAGTGTGTAATCTATTCTGTAAAGCACTTTGAGATGCCACAATGACTTGATAAGCTGTTATATCAAATGAAATGGTGATGATTATTATTATCACACTTTATGGTATAATCCATGGGCTTTGAGCGTCCTCCTGATTAGCAGCATTTTTCACTTTGCTACAGAGCACTTCACGGAATTCACCTTCATGTGTAGTGACTGTATTTTTTGTAGGTGATCTGCAAATGCTTTTGGTTTTGCTTTGCAAGAAACGATCCCTTGGTATATGGCTACATTACGGCTCAAAGGTAATAATATAATAAAACTACTTCCATTTGATATGGCTGCTTAACACTTCTTCAAGACGTTTTAAAGCGCTATCCAAATACTGTATACTGTAAGGTGAATTGACTGTATATTTTATAGGTGAAAAGCGGCAGCCAATTGAGTATAGCAGTGTCCCACAAACAGTCATTGATTGAGTGACCAAACTATTTTTTCTTTATGGTGAATCCTGTAAAGTATCTATCCCCGGAAAAGTAGTCCAACCGGGTTCCTATCTACTGCCAGGTGAACAGAGATGTGTGGTCCTCTCGATTGATAGGAGAGTGAATTAACTACTAAGGTACAGGGCTCCACGACTCAGTGCAATGGGTGCTGAACTACAAGCTACACTGCATTACGCCTCAGCCTTTTGTTTGGGAAAATCTTATTAAAGTGGAATGGAACAGTAACATTGCCATTAGAGTTTGCCCATTCTATCCACTGTGGGAAATCATTTGATTTCTGGGTAGAAAATGAGAGAAGAGTACTCAAAACTAGGTTCGCGATCTATCGTGCTAAGTCACAGCAATGTTTGCTAATAATAATCCTTGCATTTGATATAGTGCCTTATGTGTTGTTGACACATCTCAAAGCCCATAACAGAATATATTGTAAAGTGGATTGAGTGCATATTCGTGGGCGAAATGTGGTAGGCAATTGTGCACTGTGGTGTGCCACAAAGAGTCGTGGAATGAGTGACCACATTTTGATTTATTTATTTCATTTATTATTGTTGATTGATGATTGAGCCAAAACATAATCACAATGAAAGTAGCCTAGGAAATGTGTTTGTTTAAGGCTGCAATTCGAAATATCCTCTTTAACAAAGTACTGTATTGTTCAAACAAAAACAGAATAAAGCTTTCTTTTTTTAAAATCACACATTTGCCATTCACAAATGAGATAAACCATGGTACTGCAGGAATGGGGAAAGGCTACCCAAATATTTTATCACAATTGATAAAATCTGTACAATCCAAACCGCATGGGGAAGGAGGTGTAGGAAAGTAATTTCTCTTATTAGCAAATTTATTCTGATTTACAGTGATTTTCTACGCTGACATTTTAGTGTTTTAAGCAAATAAAATTCTAAAAAATCTAATTATGTGCAATTGTCCATTGTCTACCCTTTCGTGAATTTCTGTGATCACTGTTTGAATTATTTCAAAATAATTATATTGTGCAGACATGTTAATAGGCTTTAATATATTATTACTAATCAAAGAGCTAAGTTAACTCCCTGGGTAAGGACATGGCTAACACATCAAACCAGCATCACCAATGGCCTGATTTCTCCAAACACTCAAGAAATTGCTCAGAAATGGCATATATTAGTGATAAAATTCAGCTTCGCAATTGCTCCAATCCATTTACTGATGAAGATGCCAGAGTGCATTCATATGCAATCAACTAAAGCATGCCAGAGAGAGAAAAAAACACTCTGAAAATTATGCACATCTGATGAAGGAGAATATGTAAAATTACATTCTTTTTACATTCATCAGCAACTGGGTCCAGAGGTCAGTGTTAATAAGTTAGAGTTCCAAATTCCTTGTTTGTTGCCAGCATCGGGAAAATCAATGTTTTCAAGAGGCAATTTACTTTCAATTTTCCGTAAAAGTCAAGTATTTTCATGTATATTATAGTTATACAAATATATGATAAAAATTCTGAGCACTGCGTTTATACTTTGAAATTTCCTACGTTTTAGGGAATTGCGTCAAAGTTTATCTTTTATTGTCCAACTTTAGAATCGTACAGGATTCAAGAACAATATCTCCAACAAAGCAACCAAGGCTTCTAAAACTTGTTAGAAGTCTAACATTTTGGTGGGCTTTTGTGGCACAAGATTGAGATCAAGGATGCCAGCGCTGGGAGCAATGAAACGCAATACACAAAATACCTTACCATGAAAAATCAAGCACTTAGTAAAGCTATCATTGTACTAGCTTATGTACAATATACAGCAATATCCAGATTGTGCTTGTTAGTTGGTGTTGCATTCAGTCACGAGATGAGATCCAACAGTAAAGATCAGAGGACAGAAAGCTCTGTTAGTTTAGGTACTTGTAGCAATGTTGGGACTGTTAGGACTTAAAGGGGAGAAATGCCACTTCGTGTCAATGTAGTCAATGCCACCAGTATTCAAAGCAGACAGCAATTTGGGCCCATGGGAATAGACTGGTATGTGGAGTCCAGCAGCTCAGTAGTTAGAGCACTCGCCTTACAAATGTGAAACCTGTGTTTCGAATCCAGGCAGGTCAGGGCGAAACCTTGGGCAACTTTCCATACTCCACATACCAAATAATAATCCATCCAAAACAAACCTATAATAATTTGGTCACTCAAACCACAAATATACGGTCAATTCACTTTACAGTATATTCTGTGAAGCACTTTGAGATATTCTAGAAGACGTGAAAAAGCACCATATCAAATGTGAGGATTATTACTATTATCATTATTCCGTGCTGTAGATTCATGTGTACAAGTATTAAGAGACATTGCAACATTACCACAGTCCACCGTTCATCATGGCAATGTACACACAAATCAATGGGATTCAAATCACCGCTATTATACTACCACTCTGCCCCCAACCTCTGGAATTCCATCCCAAAGTCCCCCGCCTCTCTCCTCTCCCTAGCCTCCTTCAAGTCTCACCTTAAGACTCTTCTCTTCGATGGATCCATCGGCAACTCCTCCGCCCCCCCCCCCACCCCACCCTTTCCTCAGCTCGGGTCTGAATCAATAACTGTCCAGCGCCTTGGGACATCGTCCTGATGTGAAAGGTGCTATACAAATGTAATTTTGTTGTTGTTGTTATACTGGAGATGGAAAAGCATTCGCTGGGAATTGAGCAAAAAGGATTTGGATTTCTTGCCGAAAAAGCAAATTAAGACACTTCCTGGATTTGATATCTGACAGTCAGTCAGTCAATCAGATTGGTAACAGTGCTAGAAAATGCTAGAAAATTGAGGGGAGAATCAGAGAAACAGAGCTGGGTATCACTGACATACAGGTGAAAACTGATTCAACCAAACTTGCAGATGATGGTACCACAACAAACCACATGGACAAGGCATATGTTTGTCTTCCAATGCTGTTAAAAAAAAATCACATGATTGTTTGAGGAGGAAACCATACGAGGCTGAATGGTAGAGATGCAAGAATGGACCTTCAGATGGATTACATTGGTGGTGGATCAAGGAGAATCAATGTAAAAGCTTCTCCCTCAGAGACTGAGTGATGAGGAGATGAGATTAGGGAGGGTGAATGATAATCGTGGTCTATGGAAGCAGTGGGCATGGTGACTATGTGGTGCTCACTACCAATGGCTGTGACTGAAGACAGAAAGTATCAATGCATTTCAAAGGCAAATGCATACATGAGGGAGAAGGAAATCGAAGGGTGGGAGGCAGCTTGTGTAGAGTATAAACACTAGCAAGGGCTAGGTGATCCTAATGCCTTATTGTGGTGCTGTAGATTCTGTGTTAAAATCAAATCACACTTCAGCTTGGATCACTGGGTACCACTCTTGTGTCAAGGGCAGAAGTTGTGGGTTCAAGCCCCATGTTGGCACAGAGAGTGATGCATTGTCGGAAGTGTTGAATTTCATATCTCGCATGTACGTCCAGTTATTTGTCCAATTTCATGATTGAATTTTTTTCTTGAGGGATTATTGTCAGGCGTGTGTGTGGAGTGGGGAAAGTTGCCCAAGGTTTCGCCCTGCCAAGAATCGAACCTCGGTCCCTCACTTGTGAGGCAAATGTTCTAACCACTGAGCTATAGGACTCCACTCCAGATCCTGGTTAATGCAATGATAACAGTGACAGTAGCACTAGTGGGAGACTATTTGTGTCAACGCAAGGCTTGCGTGGAGTCCTGTAGCTCAACGGTGAGAGCATTTGCAAGAGACCTGGGTCCGATTCCCAGCAAGGTGAAACCTTGGGCAAGTTACCTTACTCCACACACCTGATAATAATCCTTCAGGTCATGGAAAAACAATAGTAAATTGGTGATTTCAATCCACAACTGTTTGTGGGACACTGTTGTGTACAATTGGCAGCTGTGTTTGGCCCACATTAGTATTATTATATGAAAATACATCAGAAGCATAAAACTCTTTACTCCAGAAGGTCAACTAGAGTAACCCTTTTCACTTCTCACAGCTAGGGGTTCTAGGGGGCTAGAATTTAATAATAATAATAATCCTTGCATTTGATATAACACTTTTCATGTTTTCTAGACATCTCAAAACGCTTCACAGAATATACTGTAAAGTTAATTGACTATATATTTGAGATTGGAGGGAAAGGGAGGGCATTTGGGGTGACCAAAGGGACAGTCAAAGAGGAAGATCTTGAAGCAGGATTTGAAGGAGGCCAGGAAGGTGGCAAAGCAGAGGGACTGCAGGATGGAGTTCCAGAGGTTGGAGCCAGAGTGGCTTAAGGCTTGCCTGCCAATGGTGGGGCGGGTGGGTCGGCAGACATGCAGTAGGTAGAAGCCTGCTGAGGGAGGGGGTGGGGCAAGACATGGAGGACCAGGATCTTGAATTGAATCCTCTGGGTGATGGGAAGCCAATGGAGTCGAGCGAAAATGGGGGAGATGGGGGTCACGAAGCTTGGAGCGGTAGAAGACACAGGCTGCAGAGTTCTGGATTATCTGCAGCCTATGGAGGGAGGAATAGGGTCAGATGCAAAGATAAAGTGGTCACCCAGTTACGTGCTCCCTGTATTAATGGCATTTTGAAAACAATTTCAGGTTCAGAGTGACCGCACAGCTCACCGTAGAGTCCAGGATAACACATCATTAACTATTGTTACTTTCAATAGGATTTTGGAACAAAGTGGAAACTTCTTACAGATGAAATAGTCTTGGCTCGGATTTGAATTACACAGTGAATAGAATCCTGACTCTAGAAAGGATGAATTACAATTGCATCATATGCTATTTAGCACAATCCAAATGGGGGAATAAAAAAAAACACAGAATTGTTAATTTAGGGCTTCGGGGAGTTGAGTGGCAATTCAACATTTTATTGGCTTTGAAGAGAGGCAATAATGTCATGTGCACATAGTAGCACTCAGTGGTTGGAATGCTTTCTCCTCCAGAGTGGTTCTATTTGTGATAGCGGGTGGGCAGACGTAGCCGTCACAAGGCACTGTACCTTTTTGGCCAACACCTCTGCACTTTCGCGGCAGCTCTTCTCAATCTCCAGGTGATTTTGGATTGCGCTGACTTCCTCGACCACCAATTGTGAAACTGGAATAAAAAAGAATCTGCGATCAGTGTACTTCCGGGACCCTCCCCAGCCACCACCAGTGCCCACCCCACACCCCGCCCCCACCCCACCCCCCCTCCACTCCCCCAACCAAGTTTAATAATTGGCTCAGCCTATTTTGAAATCACCTACTTCCCAAGTATATTTTTCCTGCCAACTTTACTGCCGACAAAGAGTGACCGGAAAGCATCCAATAACCTTGACATTGACAGAGGTAATCATAAATTGTAGCAAACACAGGCCAACTGAAACCACTTAACTAATTAGCAGATGCTGTCACAGAGAAAACATGAATCAACACTATTATTACAAGTGGCACATTTGAGTGGCATCTAATGATGAGCTTGATACTTGCATTATAATCACAACCACAGCAACCCATCAGAGACTAAAAGCCTCTGATGATGCTGAGCGCCAGTAACTCCCCCACTACCCCCCACCCCCCCAACCCTGAAACCTTCACAGCAACTGGCAGTCTCCTTGGCAGGGCCCCCTTCTCAGTTAATGACATGTTAAGTATAATTACTGGTAGGCATTGTAAATAAACAGGATTGGAACTGAAATTGTACAAGTGCATAAGACAATCTGACACATTGAAAGTGGCAGGCTTAATTGAGAGTTTCTCTGACTGCTGGAGATCATTTAACAGCATTTCTCTCAGGACAGTGATTATAACTGTGGAGACGGGCAGCATAATGGTATCAGGCAAATGTGAGCATTGCTGACAGTGTAGTGAATTAAATTGTATCTACTCTGTGAAGCGCCTTGATGAAAAGTACAAATGCCTTGGTGGTCTTATCATTATAACACAATGCTCATGTTGTCATCAACCTTGCCACTGTCAATTGAAAAGAAATGATTGTGTTGAGGCTTTTTATTGCTGACAGTGAATAGAACCAATTTTCAGAGATCTATGAAATCATGTAATTGTGTATAGAATGCAGCTGCTTCTCATACAAACTGTTCTCGGTAAACAGGAATTTCACACAATATGTGTTCGTGTCTAAATACAAATCAAAACGCAACAGAAGCCAGGATAATTTAGAACTAATAAAATAGCTGCAGCTCAGATATGAGAGTTGGAGTTTGACCAAACGGTTCGGTTCTTCATTTCAAGTTATTGACAGACCAAGGTCGTTTTTTAATACCAATTTCCACTCGCCTCAACTTTAACCCTGCACACCCCACTCTGCGGAAGACTGAACAAAAAAAACACTCTTCAGCAAGCCACGTTGCTCTGCTGAAGTTCACACGTTTGTGTTCTTCCGGCTTAATCGCACTGCATCAATTTATAAAGTATTGGAACGATACGCAGCTCAGTAACATACTCGCCAATAGCCAACAACAACAACACAATGACATTTGTATTGCACCTTTCACATCGGGAGGACGTCTCAAGCCGCTGGCCAACCCAAGCCAACCCAAGTTCCTGCCAGTAGTGTTGCTCATGACAAGGTTTTTGTGGGTTTGAATGCAACCATACAGTCTATATACAGCTCAAGCCTTTGTATTTGAACCCGCCGGTGAGGAGCAGACTGGACTGCCTTCTCTTCCCAAACTTCCAAAGATCTTTGGGTCCAAAGTGATGTTATACCTTTCAAAGCCATTATCTCCAACAGCTCAACAGCTTCTTCACAACAAGCACTTTGAGACGTCCTCCCAAAGTGGGGCACTATATGAATGTAGGATCGTACGGTCTTGTGACATTCTCCTCTTAGGATGGTTTTTGCGATGTGAGTTGTTGAAATTTTCAAATCAGTGCAAAGTTTACTTGTGACAAATGCAATCAAAATAGAAATAGGAATATAAATCACGCTGGCAGATTTCTCATCAAAAGTTATTCAACCCAGCTGGAAACTTGCTTTAAAGTCTTATTATCTGAGGGAAGGAGCGATTCGCATCTTTGAGGGGACAAGTCCGATGTGGGGTTTGAACCCACATTCCTGTGACTCAGAGGTGAGCCTGGCTGATAACTCACAACATGATGCTTAAAGGTTAATTTTGTTTAGATGTTTTCTAGATGCTTTGTATTCTTTTCAACTAGGGTCCGTTTTATCTTTTATGGATAGCCAATTCTCCACTCTCACTTTGTGGTGATAAACCAGGAACAACAACAAATTTTCAGCTGTATAGCGCCTAGCCCTTGGGATTTCTAGGAGAGAGCCGTGATAGGCACGGTCAAAGAGGGAAGTCTTCAGGTGCAATCTAAATAAGGAGAATATGGGGGCGAAGCAGAGGGATTCGGGCAGGGAGTAAAGAGAAAGTGTATACCATTAGCCAACAAATATATTCTGTGAAGTGCTTTGAGATGACCAGAAGACGTGAAAAGAGCTATATCAAATGCAAGGATTATTATTATTATTATTATTATTATAATGAGAATCTCATTAAACTGGTGGTTCAGCCAAAGTGAAGTTATTTTGCAGCTTCGATTAACTGGAAACAAAGTAATTTGGGCAGTTTGCAAGTGACAGCATAATGTTTCTCTTTCCCTATCTCCAGTCGTTTGCTATTTTCCACTGCCAGTGTCCAACAGCAATAGAGAAGGTAAATACAATAATGACTTTAGAGCAGTGTTTTTCAACCTTTTTCAGTAATGTACCCCTTGTTCATTATCAACCTTATCGTGTACCCCCATCCAACCACATACGCGCACACACCACCCACCTCATTTCACTTGCATTTTATGACCAAGCTTTTCTTATATAACAAAATAACTAGCACATACAAAACAAGGGGAATAACAATCAAATATACAATTTGGAAGGCTATAAAAACGCTAAATAAGAGAGCTAAATAAATCAATGTACCGCTACCTGTACCCGTTGGAAGTAATTTTGTACTCCCTGGGGTACATGTACCCCTGGTTGAGAACCGCTGCTTTAGAGCATACAGCAAGAGAAATCAGACATCAATAGGTCCTGCTTATGTGCTTGTTGGTGGTCTCCGAATCTGCATCTTGCAAAACGGTGGAAAATGCAGCGAAATGAATCGCTCTACAGTATCCTAAAACATTACAGTACAGAAACCGACCACATTAGGTCTGTCTGTGCTGGCGTTTCTCATCACGAGCCTTCTACTGTAATCCCACTCGCATACATACTCGCCAAACATTCTCGTACTACTGTATTGTTATTCAATAAACTTGTTTCTAAATCGAACTGCCAGACTTTCCCTCAACAACCATTTTTCCGACAAAAATGCTAAATACTGCAGATGCTGGAAATCTGAAACAAAAACAGAAATGGCTGGGAGCACTCAGCCAGTCAGGCAGCATCTATGGAGAGCAGAAAAGTGAGTCAATGTTTCGGGTACATGACCCTTCGTCAGAATAGGACTTTTTTTTAATCTCGTTTTTAATTCTCTTATGTGATCTTATAGTAGGTGTTCCCACTCATAACTGACCAGTGGAAATAACCTTATTACTATTCACCCTGTTGCAAACCTTCATAATCTCAAGGACCTCGATCGGGTCAAAATGTAACTATCTTGGGTTGGGTGAAAAAGCTCAATTTTCTCATGTCCTTCCAGGGTATTCTGCGTCGCTGCTTTAAGCAATCAGGTTGTTATATTTGGTCAGCCGGGTGCCTGACACATGCGGAAACCCATCACCAAACCAAACAGAGGTACATACACATGGAAATTCCCAGAGATATTTATTGGAAAGGAATGCCCACTCTCTGCCCGAACGGGATGCATTCTGCTTAACTAATGCCAAAGTGTATTTTGCACAGCTTGCCAAAAAAATACTAAACAAAAGAAATTCAGCAACAACAACAGAATTACATTTACATAGCGTCTTTCACGTCAGGAAGACGTCTCAAGGCTCTGGACAGTTATTGCTTCAGACCCAAACTGAGGACAGGGATGGGGAGGGTGGTGGGCGGGAGGGGTTGATAAGGAGTTGCCGATGAGTAGTAGTGGAGGGTTGGGGACAAGGACGGGGGCGTTTTGGGGAAGCAGCTCGGGTTAATTGCAGCAGCCATGATGCGCATGCTGTGACGGAGTGGATAACGGGGATCAGGGTGGTTAGGGCATGGTTAGCCCGCTGGGCTGGTGTTACTCAAAGGTTTGAGAGTCATTATTTTTTGCATGCAGACCTTAAGCACTGGACTCATTTAAATAACAGCCTCACGCCGACATGAGTTGGATGTGTATTCTGGAAGAATTAGTTTAAAATGGGCCAATAGGCCTTTTTCATCTAAACCAACCTCGTAATCTTGTGATATCAACTGACCTCTCTGAAACTCTTTGAGTTTCTGAAAAGCTGCATGTTTGTCTTGAAGCAATCTTGCATTCTGTTCGAAGAAAAAAACAAAGGCCCATCAGAATTATGAAACTTTAATACATCTAGTTTTCACTTAGTGAAGTCAAAAAGACATCTCAGATTCAACTAACTTCACACAAGTGAACAGCGTTACATAAAGATAATATTGACTATAATAATATATAATAATCCTTGCATTTGATGTCGTCGAGACATCTCAAAGCGATTCACAGATTTATTTATAAAGTGGATTGACTGTGTACTTTACGGGTGAATGTGGAAGCCAATTTTATACAGTACACCACTGGAATGAATAACCAATTTTATTTGGGGGATTTATGGGCCAAAACAGTGGAAGAAAGAAACTCCTTTCTTTTAGTGTGACATGTACACCTGAACAGGCAGACAGGACCTCAGTTTAACATCTCATCCAAAGCTCGGATATGGACTATTTTCTTCACTGGTTTGGGAGAAGGCGATCGGTTGACTGTAGCATGAAACTCTTAATATTTCCCAACGAAGGTAGCATATCAATTTTAAAAAATGTTAATTATCAAACCACAATAAATTTCACTTCTGTTGCAAATTCACTTCAGCAGCATTTTGGACCAGATTTATCACAAAATATTGTGATAATTGATGACAGTGTAAAGAATGGAGTCCTCCAGAGATTCTGAAAGTATGAGTGAAAAGCAAAATTGTATGTTCTCCCCACCCATCGTTGGGTGCCATTTAAGTCCAGGCAATAAACCAATCCCCCAAAAAATACAATAATAAAATTGGTAATTTTCAATCCATGACTGTTTGTGGGACACTGCTGTGCGCAATTGTCTGCCGCGTTTCGCCCACAAATATACAATCAATTCACTTTACAGTATATTCTATGAAGAGCTTTGAGACGTTGATAAGATGTGCAGAACGCTATATCAAAATGCAAGGATTATGATTATTAGGTACTGCAGTGTGAAATTGGCTCACTTAGTAGCACTCTCACTTGATCTCATAGTCTACTCTAAAACTCCCAGTGTGATAAGATACCATCCTTTGGATGAGGTGTTAAAGTAAGATCCCATTACCTGCAAAGAATCACCAACCACTATAAAGCACTTGAGATTTCACAATATAAGGCACTGCATAAATGCAAGTTTTTCCTTTCCTTTACATGTTAAATATTTTTTTATGCGGCAGTGTATTGCAGAATTTAAATCAACTAGAAATTTCACAAGGCCAAATAAAATAATCCAATAGTGTGCAAACTAAATTAATGAATGCTTTCTTCCTTAACAATTATGTGTAGGGTAGAGAACAAAA
This sequence comes from Hydrolagus colliei, assembly GCA_035084275.1. Lineage (NCBI taxonomy): Eukaryota > Metazoa > Chordata > Chondrichthyes > Chimaeriformes > Chimaeridae > Hydrolagus > Hydrolagus colliei. The sequence goes on along the minus strand of CM068748.1, from coordinate 24,429,636 downwards.
CTTGCATATCAAAACCTGATGGTTTTATACAGATCAATCTAAAGGCAAAGCTTTGGAATTCATAACTGTACTTAGATAGAAATTGAACAAGCAACAAATAGAAATTTAACAAGGCGTATTCTTACGAAACCTTGATCTCTTCACACTAAGTATTCAGCTAAAAAGTGCTTTATTTAACACTCTCGATGTTTAGTTGTGCTAAGACAATCCTCACGGCTGCCTGGTATTTGAAAGCTTCATTTTAAAAGATTTTAAAAAATAGGAAGAAAAATGCTATCCTGAGATTTCACTTTGGGTCAGAGAAAACAAATTCAAAGGGGTAAAAAAAATTCCAGTGTGTAGTGTGATTTTCACAAAGGTTCACCCTCAAATTCGGTTACAAACTCCGGAAAATAACAAAAATTGTTAACAGTGATTATTTTTTCAAGGATGTTTATACAGAAAGGAATGAGCGTGTGTGTAAAAAAACAGACCCGTAATAGCTACATGGCTGAGAGGTAATCTGTTTGCAGATAGCTTTCCAAGAAGATTGATATATTTGACAAACGTATTGTCAATTTTTTTCCCCCAGGACAACAGCAGCGAGGGATAATTGCAAACAATCATGGCGATGATGAACTGGACTGTTTGTCTCTCGATGGCGCTGATGAAACATTCTACTTAAACGCCGACAAAACAAAAATCCGCAACCCAATTTCAATGCCCATCTCAATTGTGGTGCAGTTTGAGCGAGTGAAGCCGTGATAATTGAGTAGCTATGTTTGCCATAGGAAATGGCTTCCCTGAAAACAAAAACGATTCCATTTGCAAACAGTCTTGATGACGCTATATCACATGCGAGGATTATTATTATCATCATTGCTGTCATTCACATTATTTGTAAAACTAAGCGCACTTTTAATATAAATATATTAAATCACAAGTATTTTTCTGTGAAAATACAGCCGGTTAATTGCTTACCATCAACTGTTATTAGTTAATAATCATAACAACAATAGTCCTTACATTTGATACATCTTCTAGACATCACAGAATATACTTCACAGAATATACTGTAAAGTGAATTGACTGTATGTTTGTGGGCAAAACACAGCAGCCAAGTGCACACAAGTGTCCTTCAAACAATCGTGGATCAAAATGACCAATTTATTATACGTTTTGTTGGACGGATTATTATTAGGCATGTGGAGTGGGAGACTTTCGCCAAGGTTTCACCCTGACCTGCCTGGATTCGAAACACAGGTCTCACACTTGTAAAGCGAGTGCTCTAACCACTAAGCTACAGGACTCCAATAATAACTACTGCTAATAAACCTTGCATTTGATCGAGGACCTGATCTCATTGTAGGGATACCTCGAGGATTTAACTGTGAAGTGTAGTGACTGTGTACTTGAGGGTGAATACGCCAGATAGTGTATGGACAGCAATGTATAATAAACTCTGTAGCTTTGTGCAAATTGAATGGGTACAGTATAGCCTGCACTAGGGTCTGCCCTGGGTACGGTAACAATAAATACTAGGCCCCAAATTCTGCCTATAAGACTATTGGTTCTTCATAAAAGGAGGCATTTTATCCTATTTGATCTCCTCCTTCCAGAATACCCAGCCTCCCATTATAATAATAATAATCCTTGCATTTGATGTAGTGCCTTATCACATCATCGAGACATCGCAAAGTGCTTCCACAGAATACACCGTAAAGTGAATCGACTATATTTTTGTGAGCAAAACACAACAAGGGACGTTAAAGCATCAAGCTGTTTTATTTTTCAAAGAAATCCAGCTTCCTAGCCTCAACTGATCGTTGCTAACCTGTCTTCAAAATAAAGGGACGTAATATCCACATCACTCCCACTCTCGCCCGGCTCCATTGGCTCCCAATCAACCAAAGGATCGAATTCAAGATCCTCGTTCTCACTTTCAAGGCCATTCATGGCCTTGCTCCCCCCCCCCCCCCCCCCCGCCACCACCACCCCAGCTCTCTGACCTGCTGTCGCCCTATGAGCCTGCCCGCCCACTCCGTTCAGTGGACTCCGACCTGCTCCATGTCCCCCACTTGACCCACTCTACCACTGGCGGACGGGCTTTCAGCCTCTCTGCCCCCACACCCTGGAACTCCATCTCACAGTCCCTTCGCCTCACTCCCTTCCTCGCCTCCTTCAAGGTCAGACTCAAGACCCTCCTCTTCGATCTGCTGCCTTCCCAACTCTCTCCCTCCCCTAATTCGCTCCCACCCCTTCCCCCTACCCTGCCCCTCTCCCTTGCTCGGGCCCCGACTTGACTGTTCAGCGCCTTGGGACGACCTCCTGACGTGAAAGGCGCTCTATAAATGCAATTGTTGTAAGATATGTGCACAATTCTACCCAAGCTTAAAATGTGGCGCAAGATTGGGCGCCTAGGCTAAGACCAGGTGGAATTTCGCCCCTGAGCTTATGGAAGAAGAGATGAAGTTAGGAGTTTGGGTTTTAAATACAGCCAATGGATAGTTTATGGATATAATAAAACAATATTTTTGTCCATTTTTTAAAAGGCAATTTTTTTTTAGGTTGTGTCGCATTAACCGAGTTTCAAAATCTTTTTTTAATGTTTTTTATCCACGCAAAACCATATGTGAACTTGTGCTAAAAATGCAATATTCATACACTTACCTCACTCTTCACCAGCTCATTTTCCTTGATGAGTTCCTCAAACTCGACAGTTGCTAAAACAATAGGAAATAAAGGAAAACATTTTATGATGATTACTGAATCTCATCACACGAGGTGTAAAGTACAGTGAATCAGGCTACACTTCTGCTGTTGAATGCAGTAATTCATACAATGGGTTGACAACAATGATAATAAATTACATTTGTAATTATTATTACAAGGCCTTGGACAGTCGGGGATCTGGACCTGGACTGAGGGTTGGGATCAGGAGGGATCGAGGGCGGAGAGGCGATAGGAGGGTGACCGGAGGCACGGTCGAAGAGGAAGTTCTTGAGATGGGTCTTGAAGGAGGAGGTGAGTAAGGATTGTGGGATGGAGTTTCAGAGAATGGCTTAAGACATCAGGTATCTTGATAACAGCCAGGGCAAACATGATGGGCCAAATGCCTTCCATTTGTGCTATATATTTTGTGTACGTCTACGCTTCTAACATCCACAGATGTGAAATGTGAGGAGTGAAAAGGTATCACTACTCTTCCATCTACTCATTGAAATACCTATTTTCCCCTGTCCTACCCGCTCCATACCATCCACTTTAACTTGACTGTCAAACGCAGAAATATGTTAACCTGCCTCCCTTTATAGCAGCTACATTCTTCCAGTAAAAAAAATGGAATATCCTGAAATTATATTTCAATTCAAAACATATCCCGGCTTTTCTGGCACTAAAAAGGATTTTTTTTTAAATGGTTAAAATCGGGAGAAATTAGGAAACAATATACCTTTGGTTGTTCCTCTAGGTTAGTGCATACTCTCCAGTTTTGTTGCCATTAAACCCGGTTAATGTCAAGTGTATTTACAGGCAAAATGTAATGCACTCTGAGCCTCTAAAATATGAATCCTACTGCACTAAAGGCAGAGTCCACTTCTCTCATTAACCATCTTTACAACATATGAACAACACCATAAATCCTTATCAACATAGCACCATAATCATGTTTTGTGTTTCATAGACTTGTATCCATTCAACACTGATTGAGACGACCCAATCATTTTTTTTTCACATAGGAATCTTCAAGGCAATTGGGTGGGGGGGGGGGGGGAAATTCCATTGACGTTCCTAGATTGATGTTATATATTATATTTCAGGGCATGCTGAATTCGGCACATTCATAAGCAAAATAGCTTTCCCCGTGAAACCGGTTTTCTGTAAATTTGAGAACTTAAGAATTCTGCAAGCTCGAAAAATGAAGTTTTCCCTAAGTTCGGGGAGGTATTTTATAGATCCCAGCTAAGGTCCCATGCAATGATTCCTTATACTCTCCCCAAATTCCTACAACTAAAGTATAATAATAATAAAACTGGCATTTGATATGGTGCCTTATCACATCTCAAAAAGCACTTGACAGAATACATTGTAAAATGAAATAACTGTACAGTTTCTGGTCGAAACATGGCAGTCAAATACACACAGCAGTGTCCCACAAGCAGCCGTGGATTGAGTGACCACTTTTTTTTCATTTAATTTTTTCGATCCGCCAATCAACTAACAACTCGGGTTCCTATTTACCACTAGCTAGTAATAATAATAATAATCCTTGCATTTGATACAGCGCTTTTCACATCTTATCGACATCCCAAAGCGCTTCACAGAATATACTGTAAAGTAAATTGACTGTATATTTTGGGATGAATCGCGGCAATCGCGCACAGCAGCGTCCCCCACACAGTCATGGATTGAAATGACCAATTTTATTATTGTGGTTTTTTTGGATGGATTATTACTAGGCGTGTGGAGTAAGGAAACTCACGCAAGGTTTTGCCCTGACCTGCCTGGATTCGAACACAGGTCTCCCCAGCTAGTAAACAGAGATTAATTTCTAATTATCCACATGATTAATATAGCATTAAGAAATCGAGCATATCATCTAGTCAAAGCCACCCACAGCCTTTCCACTGAAGTGGATCCCTGTTCCCATAGTTTTTGAAACTGTTTGAATTCAGCACAAAATGATTTACAGACAGAAAGAGAGAGTGAGAAGGAGAGAGTTTGAAAACTTTTAAGATGAATAAGAATGGGTGTAAGGCGACTTCTTTTTTGTCTTATTTAGGTCATGTTTAGTAACTTTTTGTTGTTAGATGAAACCAACTCTGCCTTGTCGAGTTGCCTCTAAAGCCACAATCTGACAATGATTAACTTTAAGAGAGCTTTGCAAAGCAGATCAATTGAAGCCCAGATTTTATAATACAGTACACACACACACATATATATATATTATATATATATATATCCTGCCAGAGCTAAGGAGAGGTGGGAAAGGCAGGCAGATACAAGTAAAAATCTTTAGCCCATTTGATGCCCACTTTAGAAACTGTTGAATGCTTAAGTTTCTGAAATCACTGTTACACCTACCTTCCTGTGACAAGGCGCTGAGGTTTTTGATGTGTTTTGCTTCCTCGAGAGGCTCCATTTCAGTCGGTTTATTTAGAGGATCAGGGCCGAGAAGGAATTCACCTGTTAGCAGCAAGTCAGCCTCTCACTCTCTGTCTCCCCCTCTCTCTCTCTCAGCACAGTCTCTGCTCCAACAGTAAGTAAGTAAGCAAAGTAACTAACTTCACTCTCACTCACTTTACTCACTCAATCAATCACTCACTGATCTCGCAGCAAGGTAAGCTTGCAATGTGAAATGGCAGCTTCAAACAACAAACGAGGAAGTCAGATAAGCTGAGGGCTATTGTTTTATTACATGGTAATCAAAGCACACAGTCAGCTTTTATTGCAAGCCTTCCACATTGATGATGATGATGTGGTCACATCCTCATTGCAATGCCCCCAACTCACCCTTCCTCCCTCCCTCCCATAAATACAGACGAGGGAGCTTCCTATTTAAATTGTGTTCCTGAAGACTGAAGGATTTATTTTTGTGGAGAGAAAGAGAGAGAGAAAGGGAGAGGAGGAGAGGGAGGGAAGGAGGGAGGAAAGGGATTGAGGCATGGATCACCTTTAGGATGAGCTTATTGTGTTGTGAGGAGAAAGTAGGGGGGAAAAAACCCCAAAGGGAAACTTTTAGTGGATGTTAAACCTTAGCACAATTAGTGCTGACCTTAGCTCTCTTCTCTTCTATTCAACACTTATGATGCAGGAAGTATAATAATAAAAAATAATCCTTGCATTTTGATATAGCGCTTTTCACATCTTATTGGCCTTCTCAAAGCGCTTCACAGAATATACTGTACGAAGTATGGGAGAGAGGGCATAAATGCAGAAGAATTATCTATGGTTTTCGTCCAGCATTTCTTGTTCTTATGGAGTTTTGTGGAGGGCTGTAGTCCAGTGGTTAGGGGTTCAATTCCCGGCTGGCCAGGGCGAAACTTTGGCCGTGTTTCCTTCCTCCACACGCCTGATAATAATCCCTCAAGGAGAAAAACTATCAATAATTTATGTCATTTCAAATCATAATTTGGTCATTTCAATTCACGACTGTTTGTGGGACACTGCTGTATGCAATTTGTGGGCTGTCGCAATTCGCCCAGAAATATACAGTCAATTCACTTTATACTGTAGTATATTGTGTGAAGCGCTTTGAGATGTCTAGAAGATGTGAAAAGTGCTATATCAAATGCAAGGATTATTATTATTATTATTATTATAGTACATAGATAGATTGGGCCATTATGTGCAAGCGACCACCAGGAAGGTGGCAGGTGAACTAGATGGTCTTTTTTCTTCTGGCATTTCTTATGCTCTTACGTTCAATGGAGTACAGAATATGACTGATCTGTCTGATAGTTCTTCAAAGGAATAAATGGCCATCCATTCAGTTGTTAGTCATGTTTATATAATGTTGGGAAACATAATACAGTAGTCCATTATGTAAGTGGATCATTGTAGATTTAAGCCAGAATAACTCGACAAATGTGAAAAACGCTATATCAAATGCATGGATTATTATTATTATGATATAAATGTACCAATGCACCTCACAGTAAACTATCCTCCTCACTATTTACTATTTTTCCTAACTTTGTGTCATCTGCAAACTTGGAAATTTGTACTCCCTATACCCGAGTCCAGATCATTAACATAAATTAAAAAGAGCAGTGGGCTCATCTCCCAGTGATCAATACTGATCACTGGGAGATGCCACTGTACACTTCCCTCCAGTCAGAAAAACGGCCGTTCATCACAACTCTCTGCTTTTTGTCTCCCAGCCAGTTCTGGATCCATGTTGCCACTGTCCCTTTAATGGCGTGTGCTTCTATTTTCCTTATAAGCCTTTTATGTGGCACTTTGTCAAATGCCTTTTGAAAGTCCATATAAACTACATCAACTGCACTACCCTCATCCATCCTTTCCATTACCTCATCAAAAAACTCTTATCACATTTGTCAGACAAGATTTGCCTTTAACAAATCCGTGCTGGCTGTCCTTTATTAACCAATATCTTTCTAAATGAAGATCTATCTAGTCCCTGATTATAGTCTCTAGAAGTTTCCCCACCACCGACGTTAGACTGACTGGCCGTAGTTCCTAGGTTTGTCCTTCTGCCCCTTTTTGTACAGGGGAATAACATTAGCAACCTTCCAGTCCTCTGGCACCACCTCTGTGTCCAAGGAAGATTGAAAGATTGATAATTATAATTATTATTATAAACTGGACTTGATTAGTTGATACACAATTATACTCAGCTTCGCAAATTCTAGGAAATAAATGTACTCAGTGCAGTTATCCCTTCAAAGAAACATGAATTAAAAAATAATAAAAAATATAAAATTGGTCACTCAATCCACGATTGTTTGTGGGACACCGCTGTGCGCAATTGGCTGCCACATTTCATCCACAAAATAAACAGTCACTACACTTTGTAATATATTCTGTGAAGGGCTTTGAGATGTCTCGAAGATGTGATAAGGCGCTGTATCAAATGTAAGGATTATTATTTTATTATTTTGATTATTAATAAATAAGAACAACTTGACACCAAAAACAACCACGTGATGGAGGGAGGTCTCAGAACATTCATTGTGAAATGTATATATTTATATAAAGTAAAGACTAAGATAGTTTGGCAAGTGGGTTTGCCTCAGTTGATAACACGTATCTCTGTGTCAGAAGGTTGTAGGTTTTAAGAGTGAAATTAGGAGGTAGTTTTGCATTCAAAGGATAGTGGAAATCTGGAACTCTCTCTCAAAAAAAATCATAATAATAATCCTTGCATTTGATACAGTGCTTTTCACATACTCTAGATGTCCCAAAGCGCTTCACAGAATATACTGTAAAGTGATTTGACTATTTTGGGGCAAAACGTGGCAGCCCAATTGTGCACATCAGTGTTCCACAAACAGTCATGGATTGAAATGACTGATTTATTATTGTTTTATTTGGAGGATTATTATTAGGCGTATGGAGTAAGGAGACTTGCCCGAGGTTTCGCCCTGCCTGGAATTGAACCCAGGTCTCCTGCTTGTAGGGTGAGTGCTCTAACCATTGAGCTACAGGACTCCACAAAAGACTGTAGATGCTGGATTCATTGGCATTTTCAAGACCGAGACAGATATTTGTTCAATGAGAGTATTAAGAGTCACGTAGCTCAGTCAATTCTCTTAACAGTATATTCTGTGAAGCACTTTGAGAGGTCTAGAAGACATGAAAAGCGCTACGTCAAATGCAAAGATTATTATTATTATGGGGCAAGGGTGAGTAGCTGGATTTCAGTTACCGATCAATCAGATCATAAAATGGCAGAACAGACTTGAGAGACTGAATAGCTAACCCTACTCCTGTTTCTGTGTTCTAAACCTTCACCGGAATTTGAGCAAGCTCCTGCTCAACACTATGGGACTGTTCTAGGACAACATGTAAACTGGGTTCAATTAGATGTTAATGATCCAATGGTCACCATTTTAAAAGCAACAAATTTGTTTTGCCCGAAGAAACGGTTTAGCTGGTCGCTGCATCCTGGAGTCCCTCCGACTCGCTCCCTCCTTCCCCCCTCGTTCAAGGCACGCCTCAAAACACAACTCTTTGACCACACCTCCATCCACATCATCGTTGACTTTTACTTTACCAGCTTCCTGCACACAAGAATAATAATACTAATCCATGCATTTGATATGACCCCTCATCATGTCTTTGAGACATCTCAAAGCACTTCACAGAATTCACTATAAAGTGAATCGACTATATTTTGTGGGCAAAGCATGGCAGCCAACTTTACAGGGCAGCATCCTGCAAAGTGATTATAGGCTTTGTTGTGAAGTGGGTAAAAGGAGATTTCCACAGACAGGATGCTCACACTGTACGCAGATTTCTGCTCTCACACAGGAGAGCAACATAACCCCTCTTCTACCCCCACCGCAGAGCAAGGGAGTCCTGGGGGCAATCTTATTATCAATATTAATCCTTGCATTTGATATATAGTGTCTTATACCATCTTCCAAGACATCTCAGAGCACAGGATATAAAGTGCACTGACTGTGTATTTTGTGGGGTAACCACCACTTAGCAGGGGTGAGCGGGTGGAAGGACAGTTTACATTCAGCAGTTGTAGTTCATGCCAAAGTGTACTGCTCTTTCAAGAACAAAATTACATTTGTCCAGCATTTTTCACGTAGGTAGGACGTCCCAAGGCACTGGGCAAGCAGTGTATCGGACCCTGATTTCAGTAACAGACTCATGCTCTGTTGAGCTCCTGTGGCTCAGTGGTTAGAGCACTTGTCTTGCAAGCTGGGGAAACCAAGCTGGGGAGACCTGTGTTCGAATCCAGGTAGGTCAGGGTGAAACCTTGGACAAGTTTCCTTACTCCATACGCCTAATAATAATCCCTCCAAAAAAACACAATAATAAAATTGGTCATTTCAATCCACGACTGTGTGTGGAACACTGCTGCGCCCAATTGGCTGCCGCGATTCGCCCACAAATATATACAGTCAATTCACTTTACAGTATATTCTGTGAAGTGCTTTGGGACGTCGATAAGATGTGGAAAGCGCTATATCAAATGCAAGGATTATTAATCCTTGCATTTGATATACCACTTTTCATGTCTTCCAGACTTCTCAAAGCGCTTCACAGAATGTACTGTAAAGTGAATTGACTACATTTGTGGGTGAAACTTGGCAGCCCATTGCACACAGCAGTAGCCCACAAATAGTTGTGGATTGAAATGACCAAATTTTATTATTGTGGGGGTTTTTTTGGGGGGATAATTATTAGGCGTGTGGAGTGAAGAAACTTGCCCAAGGTTTTGCCCTGACCTGCTTGGATTCAAACACAGGTCTCACACTTGTATGGCGAGTGCTACCGGGCCTTCAGTTTCTCTGCTCCCACCTTATGGAATGCCATCCCTCAATCCCTCCGTTTCGCCTCTTCCCTTTCCTCTTTCAAGGCCGATTTGAAGACTTTCCTCTTCGATCGTGCCTTTTGTTCCACCCCGAACTCTTTTACCTCCCCTTCGTGTTTCACCCCTTCCCAAACACTCCCCTCCCAGCTCGGGTCACACGCCTCTTGTTTAGCGCCTTGGGACGTCCTCCCGACGTGAAAGACGCTATATAAATGTAAATTGTTGTTGTTGTTGCTCTAACCACAGAGCTACAGGACTCCATGGGTTTGTCCTGTATGCAGGGATCTGAAATGAGATTACAGAACACAAACATGGAAATATGTCACCTGTAGGAACTTGTTCTGATAGAATCTACATTTGGAACAGTTGGAGAAAGTTCTGGTTAGCAGAAGAATTCTCACTAGGTTTCCAAGTGCTGTAAACTTAAGGCATCCCTGGACTGTACATCAAACGGTTAGGTATTGCAAAATGAATTCTGCGTTTGTGTCACTGCCATTTATTAATATCATTCCTGACAATGTTATATGGTATCAGTTTCTTTATTGTGTCTTCCTCATACAATAAACACAATGTCAGCATACTCTTGGTAAATCTATGTAGTACAGCAATGACAAAATAATGCTTTTGATACAATCCTTGAAAATAAAGTACACAATTCTTAAAATAGCAGACTACACAACCATAATTGACAAGGTAATTCAGGGAAATTCTAGCAGATTACATGACACATTTCAAACACAATTAACTCTTTAAAAACCAGAGACAATTAAAGAAACCTAAATATTGTACACAAATTTACTTAATTTTGGTACCGCATTCAGTCATCAGCTGAAGAAATTGCGATTAGTAAACTGTAATATACATAAAGGTGAAATGCACACAGGTCCACAGAACAAAGATATATTGTAGAGCATTCAAAGTGTCATTAAACTGTTTCACATTTTGACTGACGTAGGGAAAAAAGCAATATCAAATCCATCTAAACACAAACAGAATGTTGCATTGACATATTTTGCACTAAAGCGAATATCACATGTTACAATTAATATTCTCACGTAGTATCTCTTCCTAACCAGTTGGGAAACAAAATGCAACACTGTAGAGCCTTTTGATGAAGTCCAAACATTATTTGTTATTGAATGCGTTGTAATTTAAGTTGCTCACACAAGCATTACAAGAACACAACACATACACAAACACAAGTCCAATAAAATTCCAACCGCACAAGTCAGTTAATTTTTTTTAATGAAAGTCAGCCTATAAAAGAAGAGGATCAATGGTTTAAAAGAGTGTCTTTAGAAAATATAGGCAAAGAATACAAAGAATGTAAAGGTAGATTTTTTGTCATTCATATATTTAAAATTGTAATTCATTGTAAAGGAACACAAGCAGAATGCGTTACCAAACATAACAGATCAATATCGATTATAATCTGATTTTTCATCCACCACAAAAATAAAGAGCAGGGACATAATCAATCATATATATGATTGCTATATAAAGAAATTTTCTCCCAGTTTTCTAATTTTGATCGTAATTGAATAAACAAATCCATGTGCCACATATATATGATATTTTGGCATAAACAGCAAATCTCGTTAATCACTCACATTGATTTCATTTAAATTATTTTGATATAAATTACAATTAGCAACAAAATTACTGCCATAATCACACAAACACGATTCAAATATGCACGTCTTTAAATGTCGGCAAGCAGGGCTCAAATTCAATAAGTATGTCCCGTAGATCAGATGAGCTCTATTTATATAAACACCAAGTGCTTGATTTTGATTTCTTTCTATATTGCTGATAAAATACCAAAGCATCAACTCAACACAAAATTGACCACATTTTCCATATACAAAAATATCCTAGTTATACAGAATTTCCATAAAGTCAAATTGTGTATGGTTGACAGTATGTAAGTTGTTACAATAAATGCCTTAATAGCTAGGCTGCCTCCGTTTTGGGACATCAGAATGAGGTGAGGTTGCATGATGCACTTTAGGATCAGGCAAAGGGATTGGTTTCATCTCCACTGGATACCAATCTGCATTATTCATTCATTTAATTATGTTTTACAACCACACTAGGAAAGAGAATGTAAATAAATAAACTTCCCGTCAACTACCACTGTAAACATATTTCTGTAAATTGTAATATGCTTTCAGTACCAACAGATTAGGGTTTCATTTCGGGAACAGTTGGATTTGTGGATTCCACACACTTATTTCACAATAATACTCTTTCAATTTTAAATCCTTACAATGAAAAGAATACAGACACAGGCTAACATCTGATGGAGTGTGCACAGAATGTTCCACTGAAGCAATCTACTTCTATGCAGTTTTTTTTGGGGGGGAAAATAACTCTTAATGAATCGGAAACTCTATTGATGCTTGGCAGCAGAATCTCTTGGGTAGAACTCTGCCACTGTACTCTGAGTAATGCGTTTCAACAGCTCCTTCGGGAAAATTCGGAGCAATTGCCATCCAATATCCAAGGTTTCAAATATGGTTCGATTGTCGTATGGACCTAAATAGAACAAAACAGATCATGAACATAATCTTTTGCTCATCTGCATTTGTTCTTAATAGCTTAATAGTCATCCCGACGTGAAAGGCGGTCTGCAAATGTAATTTTGCTGCTGTTGTTGCCTTTTTGTAAAAAATAAAATGTGTGTTATCAACAGTTAAAACAACACGCTATTAAAATCAACATTTAATTGAAAATAGCTGCGAAGACCACATAAGCCCTGGTAATGGATACCGTTGTAAAGTAAATTAATTTATATACAGCGGAAACTTATTCAGGCTTGTACGGTTATTTTACATACCCTGTGCAATGAAATTCCTCTCAAACTTGTGCAGAAATTCTAAGTACAGCAGGTCATCAGCTGTAAGAGCTTCTTCACCCACCACAGCTTTCATTGCTTGGACATCTTTGCCAATGGCATAACAAGCATACTGTGGATACAGAAAATTCCATAACTACTCAATAATATTTAAACTCAATTGAATTTATACAAAAGTTCTCATGTTATTGGATTTTGGTCCCAATTGTTCATGCATTTCGCACTTCATATACAAAACCTCAAATTACAATTACAGTTAGTTATGCAAGTTGACTCACACACTGAGAATTTGGTCCTGACTAGTAGAACCTATTTAACTTAGGCTCTCAGAGCATGAACACATGAGATTTTCACTAAACATTCTGGTTTCCAGTTCTAAGTCCCCAGCAGTGAAACATTAGTCCTGGAATTCGTTGGGACTAATGGTAAATTCACTTTACAGTATATTGTCAGTGGCTAATTCTGGTTCAGATTCCCAGTGGGGTGAAATGTTGGGCAACTTTCCTTACTCCACGTGCCTCTGTTTACCTAGCAATAAGTAGGAACCCAGTTGTTAGTCAATTGGTGGATCGCTTTTCTGGGGTAATAATAATAAATTGGTCGGTCACTCAATCCACAACACTGCTGTTCACAATTGGCTGCTGTGTTTCACACAAAATATACAGTCAATACACTTAATAATATATCCTGTGAAGCGCTTTGAGACGTCTTGAAGACTTCATAAGGCGCTATATCAAATGCAACAATTCTTATTCTGTGAAGCATTTTGAGACATATCGAAGATGTGATAAGGCGCTATTTCAAATGCAAGGATTATTATTATTTATTATTATTCTTGTTATTATTAGAGAGAATGTTGCTAGTCTTAATCATAAAATGGGAATGGGCTCAGCCAGTCTCAGAATGTCCTTTTCAGGTAAAATAGCTGGCATCCAGGTCATTGGGTTGTCACCATCACTTCCGGCTTTGCATATGCCTTGCAAACAGCAAGCAACGTTGGTGGAAGCAGATGATTGCATGGATGTGCTGTGAAACCAGCCTCTCTGCAGGACTTCATTGATCCAAACACCACATTATAACAAGGCTCCATGGTATTTGGTGTAAATTTTGTCAAGCTTTGTTGGAGACCACTGGAGAATTTGTAAATCTTACCAGCTGATTGGATACTTCAGCGTGATCTTTACGGGTCATGCCCTCTCCTATGGCAGACTTCATTAATCGAGACAGAGAAGGCAGCACGTTAATAGGAGGATAGATCTGCAACACAGTAGTTCAAGAAGAGTTTGTTAATGCATTGCCTCTTAGATGGTTCGGTCGAGTCAACATTGCAGGCAATGTGTTGGATTTTACAAGAGGTGCAGATTAATTAGAACAATCAGTAACACCAGTGCGCCAGAAAAACATCTACTAAAGTTCTGAAATCTGCTTGAAGCATGGCAGGAAAAAGGCATTTCAAATCAGAACTCAACAACTGTCATGGTTTTCTACCACTTGCTCTTTGGTTATAACATGGACAATATGGTAAATTGCATGCAATATGGAATTATCTTTGCTGAGTACCTTCCTTGGGAGTTTGATGTTGCTAAATACTGCTTTGGTTATCCACCATTTCTGTGACCTACATTCGACAAGCGGCCGTATAGTTACATATTACTGGCTTTCCAAACAGGTTTATGTAGCTCTTGAGCTATTAAAAGGGTCATCAGGGATGTACTGTCTAAAATTTCTTCTGATACAAAGCATTCACAATATGCCATTCTCCAACTTAGCAATTTTGCAGAATCTCAAAATTCACTCAAAATGTGAACTCTCTCCCACAAGTGAAATTTTAAACTTATGCCAGAATTTTTATTCTTTAGCAGCAGATTCCAGTGAGTGAATGAATTTCTATTTTTTCATTCTACAGATCAGAATAAAAAACCCGCTCAGAAAATAGTTTCACACATGTAAAATAGTTGGGAGTGGATTAAAATATTTTAATTCCGAAAGTTCAAAGGAGTCAAGTTGCAAGTTATCAGTACTATTATTGGTCATAGTTCAAATGTGCTTTGTGAGGCCTAACTCTGCTGATAATTTATCATTTGTCCATTTGTACCAGACAAATCTACAATTTATATTAACAAATTCTAAATACAAAAAGCTTAAAGCCTCTTTTCATGGACAGCTTCTAACAATCTTCAGTTAATCATACCTGTCTATTGTGTAGCTGGCGATCAACATAGATTTGCCCTTCTGTGATGTAGCCAGTTAAATCAGGGATAGGATGAGTGATATCTGAAGTAAGAAGACAATGCAATTTAAAAAACAAAAAAAACATAGTACAGTAGAAACCCGTTTATCCGTGACTCGATGAACCGGCACTTC
The DNA here is from genome assembly GCA_035084275.1 of Hydrolagus colliei. Classification (NCBI taxonomy): domain Eukaryota; kingdom Metazoa; phylum Chordata; class Chondrichthyes; order Chimaeriformes; family Chimaeridae; genus Hydrolagus; species Hydrolagus colliei. The sequence continues at coordinate 24,414,424 of CM068748.1, read as the reverse complement.
CGTATAACCGGCACACCCCCAAAAAAGTCCCCGTTCGATAAACCGGAACTTATCCAGAACAGTAGCAGTAAAGCATTTGTAAATGCATAAATAATAACATAATAACAGAATATTGTATTCGTACTTATTGTTAAAACTACTCTCTTGCGCTTCTCACCTTTGCTGGTAGATGCTGCACTTGAAGCCATGATGCTGCCGTTGAGGTTTAGAGTCCAGCGATTCTTTTTAAAATGAAGCACGCCAAGTGGGTGAAAAAAACGGAGCGCAACTTTAAAGCCATACTAGCAGCAAGTCGATAACCCTAGCCGATAACCCACATTGTCGCACAGATGCAGTATTTCGGTTTGCTGCTAGTAGAGTCTAGGGTTATCGGCTTGCCGCTAGTAAAGTTGCGCAACTTTAAAATAGTGCAGCCGTTTATTTTGCCTGCATGGCGTCCTGCATTTAAAAAACAATCGCTGGACTGTAAACCTCAATCAGTAAAGGTGAGAAGTGCAAGAGAGTCATTTTAACAATAAGTACCAATACAATATTCTGTTATTATTTAGTCTGGTGTGTATGTGTACGGTATGTGTTAAAATAACTTAAATTTTTTGTGATAGGTTTTCGACCGCGGGCCGCCCAAATATCCGGCAGGCACTTTAACCGGCATTGGCCAGGTCCCGCGGGTGCCGGATAAACGGGCTTCTACTGTACATATATGCTCCCACTTCATCTCACCTTCAAGACCATTCACAGCCTTGCCCACCTCCCCACCCCCTATTAACCTCCCCGCACCGCCCTATAGCGGACTCCGGCCTGCTTCATGTCCCCGCCACCCCACCCACCCCACCATCGGCCTTTCAGCCTCTCTGCCCCCACATTCTGGAAATCCATCCCACAGTCCCTTCGCATCATTCCCTTCCTTGCCTCCTTCAAGGCCGGTCTCAAGATCCTCCTCTTTCACCATGCCTTCTGCTGCTCTCCCAACTCTCTCCCTCCCCTCCTAACTCTCTCCCGGCACTCTCCCCTACTCTGTCCCTCTTCCTTGCTCGGGTCCCGAACGGACTGTTCTTGGGACGTCCTCCCAACGTGAAAGGCGCTCTATAAATATAATTTTGTTTTTGTTGTAAAGAGAAATGTATATGTTCTCACATTAAGTGCACCATATTGAGGCATGCGTTCATTATGCATTTTACACTCATTTGTGAAAACATTACTAACCATCGTTAGGCATGGTAAGGATGGGAATCTGTGTGATAGAGCCATTTCTGCCTTCAATACGCCCAGCTCTTTCATAGATGGTAGCCAAATCTGTGTACATGTAACCAGGGAAACCACGGCGGCCAGGTACCTCCTCTCGGGCGGCTGAAACCTTTGATATTTCAAAGAGGAAACATACAGAAAACAATTACAGAATTCCTTTAAGATCTCTCTGAATGCGTAAACAGAATGGACAAGGATAGGAGAGTAAAGTTACCAATTCTAACTAGTTGACATCTAACCTAATTACAGTCACGTCTTTGTTGTTTTAATAAGAAAAATATATTTCATACTGCTTCAGGAATCTTTTAAAAAGTTTAAAAAACCCAGCAAGAAAGTGAGGCACAATAATTTCCCAATTTGAGAACCCGGTGCAGTCAGCATTAACACAAACACTCACAATCCTATATTCCCAGCTCATAGTGCTCCCAACAGGGTGAAAAAACAAACAGTAGGTGTTACACTACTTCACCGTCAGTAGATAATCAAAACCCAAGGCAGACTTTGTACTGCTTCAAGGTCTATACATTTTCAAACACATTGCTAAACACAACTATTTTAATTTAGGTTGAGATGCAATTTAGTAGATGATTACCTGACTTCAAGATAACAAAAGCAACATTTGTCTTTTGTAAAATAGCCATCAATAAGAAAGATAGAAATACTCTTAATAAAGAAGCCTCCATAGTTCAGTCTAAAGGAAAACGATTTGCTTCAATGACCCCTTATCCCTTGTAAGCTTAGATAATAAATGCTAAGAGTGAAATGATTTTTCATACAAAAACTATGTGCCGTGTTATGACTAAAAAATGAAACGCCCAACAAAGGCAAACATAAAATAAATTAGGTGTAGACATTACAATCAATACAAGCACTTCAAACATCTCGGAAAATTATCTCAATGTTCTTCTGTATGGATTTATTATGTGTAAATTCAAGGGAATTGCGAGCACTATCTGCACTACAGCAGTGAAATTTTCAAAAGGGCCATAATGTTCTCCAGATATAGTGAGTGGCTTATTTGGTTTTCACTCTCACACAATTCCACATTAAATTTGTACTAAGCCTCCTCCACATTCTACAGCAGGTTACAGGTTAGGAGGAACTTCAAAACCGAGTGATTCTGTTAAAGGCAAATGCACAGGATTTCATGACGCTCGTGAGATCCCTTTAAGCACCCTTCAACATCCGTTTGAATAAAGACGATACAAGAAATAGTTTATTTTTAAAATATTAAATAATCTCACATTCCAGTTGTATTTCAAGAAAATAATGCATTGAATTAATATTTGGTCCTAGGACAGCAATTTTAGGACCACAATAAGATATCCCCAGGACTAAAAGACCTATATGTGAGTTTTAAATTTGTATTAATATCCTTCAGCTATCATTTACCTTCAGCGATCAGACATTTCAGTGTTTTTTTATTATCCTTGCCTACGGTTGGTTGCCTCTACCAGCAAATTGAGTGATTCAGTTGAGCCAATGATAGACAAATTGTATGTTCAAGTGTCTAAGAAGCTTATACCAGCAGCTTCCTGTTATTGTTTATTTTATGATTCACTTTCCCTGAGCTATATTTGTGAACAGCTTCAAATACTAACAAAAATATTTTAAATCAGCTAAAACATCATCAGCTGTATCTTAATGGAAGACTTAATATTTCATACATTGTTTCAGCAAACTGGGTCCCTGTAAGAAATTATTATGCACTTACCTCTCTCAGAGCCTCAGCATAAGAACTCATGTCTGTAAGAATAACCAATACATGCTTTTCACATTGGTATGCAAGGTATTCTGCACAGGTGAGTGCGAGACGAGGAGTAATGATTCGTTCAATACTGTAATATGGACAAACAACTCAGTTTAATACAGTACCAGAAATTCAAGTTATTACAGTACAGTTTATACAATAATTAAGAGCAAAAATTATGTGCCCATTTTATTTGGCTGCAGAGCTTTTTGCCCAGCTGCAATTGACTGTATATTTTGTAGAGAATAGCCAATTACACACAACAGCAGCAAACAGTCGTAGATTGAGTGACCATATATTTTTTATTTAGAAAGGGATTATTATCCCTGGAAAAGCAATCCACCAATCATCCAACAACCAGGCTCCTACTTACTGCTGGGTGAACAGAGACGTCAACGTTCTTTAATAGGAATAAAACCTAGATCCTCCAGCTTGAGAGGCACTTCCTCTAACTAGAATACAGGATTATTGTATAGGATTACCTATTATTATTGCTAAATTACTTACGTTGGATCATTTGCAAGATTCAGGAACAGACAGACATTATCCATAGATCCATTTTCTTCAAAGTCAGCCTTAAAGAACCTTGCAGTTTCCATGTTAACCTGTTGTACATTGTGAAAATAGAATAGTCAACCAAAACACTGAAACAACTGAATTTGATTGCTCATACATACAACCTGCTATTCCCAAATTTTCACAAAGTCACGCCATCAATTGGAAACTTGGGTCCAAGTGGAATTCACAATATTGATATTTAATAAGAATCTCGAGATAGAATTTAAATTTTACAATTTCAGAAAACCAATAAGGGAGAAGGGGAGGTGACAGTAGGTCAATCTTCAAATACAATCTGAAGAGTGAGGCTGAGGGGGACAAGGCAGAGGGATTCAGAGAATGATATGTAAATAAATCTGCATCTCTCTGAATTTCTAGCACAACCAACTCTTGGTATGGGAGAGGATGAGTTTCATTTTAGCCTGTGCAATTACAATGAATCATCTGAACAGAAAGCATCCCAAAATGGAGAAAGAATTTAAGCAAACAGTTAAGATGTTTTCAACAAGCATCAACTACATCAAATTATGATTGTAATCAGCTATTCACCCTCCCATACACAATTTTGTTTTTATAAATGTATACAGAGGATTTGATATGTGACTGTCTTAATGTATATCCAGTGTAAATTATTCCTGGTGAAATTGAATTACTGAAATTTAACTCTGTTTATTAAATTCAACACAAAATCCATTTGGGATATAAAATGTTGAAATTCTGGCCTTCATAAAGAGGGAAGAAGAACCCTTATGGATTCGGTATTAACACCTTGACGTTGTTTCTCATTCCACGAGTCAAAGCCTTCTACTCACTTCTATTACTGTTAGGATCTCTACAATCAGATCAATATAGTCTCATTCAACTACGATGCTGCATTCTTAATTGCTGCTCTTTCTATATGGATTACAAGTTCCATTCTGGTTAGTTTTACAGCACTGAAGACAATGTAGACCAAATCCTTCCCTTCACATGACATTCCACTGACCTTCAGAGCACAGGCAATTGTGGACCACCAACAGCTTCGACCAGAGGAGCTGTATCTGCCACTGTACTCTTCCATCGTTATTAGCAACACACTTAATTGGCACACCAATTAACAAGATCTACAACCACAGTCCCCTCCCAGTTCCCTTTTTCAATTCACTTACACCCATTGCGGCAAACACAATGGCAAAATTCTCTTCACTGTAATCCATGACATCTTTAGATTTTTTAACCAAGCCAGCTTGACGGCAGATTTGGGCAGCAATCTGAAAAAAAAAGAACACATTTGCTTTGTAGTCTGTGCTTCACCCTGTTCTCACTTTTCAAGCTTAAGTGAGTTTCTGATTAGAAAGACTCCATGCTATGTTAAAACGTTAAACACACATTGGTTTGATGAAAACCTTAAGCTAACTGAAATAACCTTTTGTTAAACCATGTTGTCAAAAGATCTTGAGGAATCAATGTGTATTCAGACATCCATTAACAATGAAGTAGCTAATTTTAAATAAGGAGAAATATGTATTACGTACCAGCTTTTAGTGAAGCTAGAAAGGCAACAGATAAAAGGCTTTGAGACTGGGTTTCAAAAAGATGAATCTTCATGACAATCTTGTTTTACAAGGAAAAAAAATCTAAACTACAGACGTTTACAGTGACATATTTTAAACTTAGATAAATCCATCTCAAGCAGCTGGAGGAGTTATCTTTTTCATAGGTCAACTATAAACTTTCTGAAAGGGAGATGTGAACATTTGTGAAAATCACAGACTCCAGTGTAATAATAATAATCCTTGCATTTGATATGGTGCTTTTCACATCTTTGAGACATCTCAACACACTTCACAGAATATACTGTAAAGTTAATAGACTGTATACTTGTGGGCAAAACGCAGCAGCCAATTGTGCACAGCAGCGTCCCACAAACAGTCATGGATTCAAATGACTTTTTTGAAGGATTATTAGACGTGTGGAATAAAGAAACGTGCCCAAAGTTTCGCCCTAACCTGCCTGGATTCGAACACAGGTCTCAAGCTTGTAAGGCGAGTGCTCTAACCACTGAGCTACAGAACTCCACTTGTACTTCCCCATCCTAACTATTTAATGCCCTCTCTAACTGATTTGACTTCTTGGGAGGTTATAAATAATATAGTTAAATATTTCAACACATCCATGTCCCAATTATCATTCAGGACCTCTCACCCAAATAAAAAATGCATTATAAACAACATTTTAGGTCATTGACACTCCATCATTACTCGTCTTACAACTGAAATAAGATGTACAAAATTTCACATTTTCAAATATACTGAAATGTGTCTACTGTAATTGAAAGCAAAAATTACAACACTCCAATTTCACAAACTTATTTTCAAGCATAGTTATTGGTTTGTTGAGCTTCTATATGATTGGCATTTACAGATGCTAAGTTTATAGCTAATAACTTATATTTTCTTTTCTTTTAGATCTAATAGAGGATGGAAGTAATCAATGATCAGTTTAGTTAAATCTCCGGTCACATGAGCACTTCAGCAATCAATCAGGAAGTTTGCAAATGGAATACAAATCCCAAATCAATAAATCATCAATGTATAGGTCATAAGGAAGAAGACTCTTTTTAATCACGGTCATAAAGGGTACACCAAAAGCTCAGTTGGATGATAATAAGAATGGAGGGCTGAATCAGTAACAAGAATGAAGAAACTGAAGATCAGAATTGAAGATCAGATCAGTCAAATTGCCTCCTGTACTGTAAGTATTTTATGTTCACACTATGTTGTTCCTTCTGGAAGTTGGCTTCACCAAGCAGATTGACTGTCCAACTTGAGATAATAGCTTCTTGAATTTTATTTTAACCAACCAATCAACCACTGAAATAAGTCAATACTCAGCTGGTGTGCATTGATATTTTCAATCAATCTGTCTTGATAACTTCGATCATTTGATTTCACACCTTTTTTTATTCCTCATCATATGCACCATCATATTCCGAGACAAAATGAATTATTACTGTATACAATACTCACACTTTACCCATCACACACATCAATTTCCAATTCAATCAATTATGTGGGTTAACAGAATCCTGCTAACATTCTGTACAAACTAAATAATGGAACCAGAAAATGCAAAATATAGATAAATTAAATTGGTTAGCTGTTGTATAGCTATCCTTGCTAACAGGATTCAACTCAGAACAAGATATCTATCGAGGTTTCTAACTGTTTTTGAAGCACTTCTCCATCACCTTCACCATTTTATTCCCAGTTAAACATTTAGCAACAGTCAAGCTTACTTATTATTACGATATTTATGAATCACTTAGTTTACCAACCTCATTGTGCGGCAACCCTGCAGCAGAAAATATGGGGATTTTCTGTCCTCTGGCAATACTATTCATGCCATCTATTGCTGAGATTCCTGTTTGGATCATCTCCTCTGGATAGATACGACACTGTGGATTTATGGGCTGACCTAAGATGCAATATGTCAAGCAACAAATAGACTAAATTAATTAACAGTATAATATGATGGAATTAATACATTCAACAATTAGTTAAGTCTTAGTTCAAAGTACCAATCAAGTGCAAAAGCATTTACACAATAAACAGCAGCCTATCAGTTACTAAATTCCCTTTTAAAAAAAAAGTAATCTGACAAATAAAGATTTTTGCAGTGGTTATATTTTAGAATTTGGGGATTTTTATTAATTGTTGATCATAAACAATACAATTATATCATTAGATTCACCAGTTTCAGATTGTAATCGGTTTTAAAAAGATATTCATCTGGTTTTCTTTTTTCCAAATTCAGGAAAATCAATTTCTATCATTTATACATTGATTAAAAAAAATATATTATTTTGAGCTACTAAACAGCTTCCAGTTTGTAAGATCACAATAGCAGGTGTTATAAATATAAGTTGTTGCTTGGCTGTTAATGCCCTCTGAAATGAACTAGCAAGCACATTATGTTCTGTTACAGTAATTAAAGAGAATATATTACAGCATAAAGATAATGTAATTTTATGAGTAAATATGCAACATTTCAAATGAGGGCTAATATTCAATTGACAGGACACAAATCTCATTTGAAGGTTTAGTTTGAGATTACCAGTAACTCACCCATAATATCCAAATAATCTTCAGCCAGTACTGTAGGTCCTCTGTCAATTGGTTTCCCTGAACCATTGAAGACTCTACCTGTAAAGGAACATTGGTTTGTGTTTGATTACTCATCACCCCCAAACAATTACATAAATTCTATTTCACTTACTTACTGATCAATCCAGCAAGACCAAAGACAAAAAAGGCTTGTATCTGATAGATACAGATAATAGATGTATCTAGCTTGCAAGCAATTTTGTTGTTTTGCAAACAATTGCACAGAGAAACCATTCTTCAAAGACTCAGACAGTCTATTGCAAATTGAACTCATATTGTTAAAAAAAAAGACAGACTGTTAAATTCTCATCTGACCCATTCAGAGCTCCTGTGGCTCAGTGTTAGAGCACTTGTCTTGCAAGCTGGGGAGACCAAGCTGGGGATACCTATGTTCAAATCCAGGCAGGTCAGGGCGAAACCTTGGGCAAGTTTCCTTACTTCACACACCTAATAATAATCCGTCCAAAAAAAACCATAGTAATAAAATTGGTCATTTCAATCTATGACTGTTTGTGGGACACTGCTGTGTGAAATTGGCTGCCGCGATTCGCCCACAAATATATACAGTCAATTCACTTTACAGTATATTCTGTGAAGTCCTTTGGGGCGTCAATAACATGTGAAAAGTGCTATATCAAATGCAAGGATTATCATTATCATTATTATGGACATTCTGCAGCAAAGTTTAAAATGTTAGTTAGTTTAAAAATGTAAATAAAATTACAGTTTCAGAATCTTTCCCCTTGGAATCTTGTTTTTTATACCTTTTTGATCTAAACATGCAGACAGAATAAACTGAAAAGCAGTGTGCATTGAGCACGGTTTTCCCTATTACCTATAAAATTACTTTAAAGAGGCTGCAGTCTCCCATCAATTACCTAAGAGGGAGCTGAACAAAGACTATAGCCAACTGATGACATACAGCAGGCTAATGGGCACTTGAACACAAAAAGATGCACAGCTAAAAGCTTCCTTTTAATATCTTTAGCTTATGTGTGCAACAGAAAATGGTGAATCCACTACTGCCTAAACTTTCAGTAACCTTTGGTACTTTGCAAGCAATATTTTACTATTACAGTACGACTTCAATTCACCCAACAGAGGTAGAAATATTGCTCATTTTGGTAAGATTTGGTAAGATTCTGCTGGTTTCAGAAGTTGCAATTCAGTACTTTCCAAACAATGTGGTGAATGAAACAAAGTTTCAAACACTATGGTTCATTTCTGCTATGGTCAACACAACAGTATTGTCATTATCTATTTAAATTGCTGATCAACTATCAATTTCTTGCAGATTCAAAACAGTGCACACTATTTCACGTGGCAATTAAGCTTTAGTTAAGCAATTTAAAAATAGATATGAAAAATACTGCATAGAAATGTGGTTTCACTGCTTAAAGTTTTATCTCCTTACATGGCTTTTAAACCATTATAGAAATAGATCCAGGGCATTGAAAACATTAACATCCTGTCACACAAAGTTATTGAAAAAAGGACAGGGTATTAGCACGTGGAATTGATTCTTACCTAAATATATATCTGTAAAAAATTATGATGCATTAGGAGATTTTGACAAAGCAACACTGAAATTGATTATTTTCTTTAAAAACAAATCTGAAGTAATCAATAATCAAGTATAAAATCAATAGTTGATTTTAAAAAAGCTTTCTAGCAGGCCAGCTTTCTACAGAGAACAGGATCTACTTACCGAGCATGTCCTCAGACACAGGTGTACGAAGAATATCACCTGTAAATTCACAGGCTGTTTTCTTGGCATCAATACCCGATGTCCCCTCAAATACCTGTGCATGAGAAGAGATGAAAGTACAATTCAAAGATCCCTATTTCCGTAGTTTTTAAAGAGATACATAATCTGTAGCTGATCAGAAGCATTCAAACAAACATTTTAACAGCAGAGAACCATCACGCTGAAAACATTTTTTGGGGGTGGGGGGAGAGGGAATATATTTTCAATGGAGGTTTGATTAGACAGTCCAAAAATCACATAAATCTGAATGGTGAATTGCTGAAAATTGAATTGTTGTAGTTTGTTCATTAAAGAAATATTAATGAAGCTAACAACAGTTTGCACTTTTATATAAATGCCTTTCACCCACCAAATTTCTCAACAGTGCTTTGCATAGGTGGCATGGATCACAGAGCAAGCTGAGAAAAGGGGAAAAGTAAGAGGATGATGAATAAACGTACAGCAAGAAGTTTTTCTTTGAAAGGTTTTGAAAATAAAAGGCTTGAATGCAATTAAAATGATACAATTATTTTAGATTCATTCCAACCGTCATAAATAATGTAGCTATATTGAGCTTGATAATTCACTGTAACATTATATAATTTCAAGATAAACACCCACCTGTACTACAGCCTTAGTGCCACTGACTTCCAGAACTTGTCCACTTCTGATTGAGCCATCAGGCAGAGTCAGATGCACAATCTCTGCATATTTAGGAAACTAATCACGAAGAAAGAAAGCAATGTGATAAAATACCCTTAATCTAAGCCAAATTACAATTTAAAAAATCAATTCATACTACACATTATACGCACAGAGCAGCAATTCCAAAACTAATATGCACCACTGAGTTAAATGAGAGATTCTCAAATCATTTACTGTTGATTAATCATATTTTGGCCACAATAACTATCATAAAGTATTTCAACAGGACTGATTTTTGTAAATTGCAATGCTCAGTGTCACTGGATCCTTCTAATCTTATCCAACTAACTTTCCTTTTAATCCAAGATGAACATAAGAATGTTTTATTGTAATAAGACTTGTTCATTCTTTTCGGTATTTACAATTGCACTGATCAGCACAACATTCATCTTTAACAGTTTTATAGGAATCATTTAGCAACAAAATATACACTTAATTACAGCATAAATGATTAAATGGGTTTCCATGCTAAATCATGAGTTATCTTTATTAAGTAGTCTATTGAAACCCTCTTTAGCGCTCTTGGTTCATTTGTTGGGATTCAACAATGGCAACCTTACACCCAAAGTTCCACCTAGGCTTAACCTGTAAAACACTATTTTAAAAAAAATTATCCTGTATAATTGTGGAATTTTTTTAAATTTAAACATGGAAATTATATTTCCATCGTTCTCAGCAAGTTCCAAATTTAGACCCAATTTAATCATTTTCCACAATCCTGCACCATTTTACATTAAGAGAAAATGGGTTTGGAGATTAACAGAATTTCACAAGTGAGCTCAACATTAATATTCAGTTTTTCGTGACGATACCTTTACTTGGTCCAATATTACCAGTGGTCCATTAACCCCAGATACAGTCCTATATGCTGCAAAAAAGATAAAACATTTGATCACAAAATTCTTACAATTTTCCAGAAAATATGCAAAGAGGTTTTATGGCCTTCAACATAGTTCAGAATCATAAGAAGTTTTGCAAGCTATTTCACATTGTTCATCATTCACTATTTACTGGTTTTAGTTTCTACACCAGTATGGCTGGAGAGAGAGAGAGAGATCATGGACTAGTAATAAATAAGTGATGTGAAAATTAGGATGTTTAATATGTGTATTAAAAGTTAATATGTAATAATTGAAGTATTCACTCAAATCATTGGTGATCTTATCACAATATCATTGTGATACACACAGGTGGTCAACTGTCAGAGTCTCATGCAATGGTTAAAACAGAAAAAAAAACTAATTTGTTGCAGGATCTCAATTTGCTAGGTCTCCAAGGAAGTGAGAAAAATGGCCTATTAATATGTAACTGCAACATTCAGCAGTATTCCATACATCATGCGATGGAGCAAATAAAGAGGCACACACTTGCCCTTTTTCATTTACATGGGAAAATATTACCCATGCAGACAGAGAAGACAATTTGACTAGGTTTGACATTTGTTTCTGATCAGCCTTCTCTCACATCTGTGGTGGCTGAAGTAAGGACTGCATTGTTTCGATAGGCCTCTATCACGCTTTGCTTTTTGTATAATCCGTCAATCTCTTCACCAATATCAAAGCTGCAAGGAAATTAGAACAGACTAGCTCTACTGCACTGCACTAAAGCTTAGCGGGGTGCATCCACTATGCAACTAATTAGGCTGCAGCCAACAGAATAAACCTGTCAATGTTCGCTTGCTGTTTCCCACACACACCTGCATTTCATCCACTAATAAGCAAACATCAGGAGAGGAAAAGCAGATTGTTCAAGCATGAAAACCGTAGAACAGTGTTGCAAAATCAACTACAGTATTTCTTTCGGTTAAGAAGTTTCACAACTTAATGCATAACCTATTTCGAGGCATAGCAATCTGTACAGTTACTCGTGGAATTGTAATATTATTAAATTAAATGTAAATAAATACATTCTGTAGAACATTCAATACAATTAACAGATCATTTTAAAAGACTTCTGCTTGGTCAAATATCTTAAATAGATCCTTTGTTTTTTTTTAATTCCGCATGGTTTGCTTTTAACATTTTCTAAAACAGTACAAGTTTGCTACCGGACAAAAAGACCCCAGTACAACTACTCAATTCCATAATGGACAATTAAACTGAATGTCAACAATAAAGGAAGAAAAAAAGGTTAACCAGGTACTTTGGCACCATGTCTAGGAATAAACAATCTGAGGTCACTGAATAGTGCATTTGATCAACATAATTATATAAGAGGCCACACAGTTTTAGGAAACTATTTAGTTTCAGTTTATACATTGGTTGACACAGGAATTACACCTTTGCTGTAATCTTAAGGTTTTGCATTGACTCAATATTTCACTGTGCAACATTTTTTTTAAAAAGTTTGGAACATGGCATTTGATTCTGTGAAAGACCAGAATATATAATTTTCAAGTAGGTTATTAAGTGGGATCAGCTTGGTATAAAGTATCCACTTTAATGCTATGTTTATGTAAAGAAACCATTTTGTTTTGCTTCAAAATTACACTTAGATTCGTTCTCTTTCTTTGCACAATTTAATTCAGTACTTTTTATCCATAATCCATCAGGAAGCACCATTTCAATTATAAATAAAAACTCACTCCACCCCTTCCCCACTTGAGCTCAAGTACACAACCCCCTGTTTAACATGCAGCTCCTGAACAGGTCACAAGGCCGCCTGTTCAGCTGCCAGCAGCTTTTGTGTACAAAGATGTTAATTGGTTCTAATCCGTTCATAGAAGCTGTTTTGGTAGCCTGACCCAGCACCCTGAAGGACACCTTGGTGTGAAATACTAAGGGCTCATTCAAGTAAGAGTGAAAGGAAGCAGTGTGCATTCCAACACATTTGATTTAAAAGGCTGGAGGGTACAGCATCGTTCTAAACTGAATAAATCTTCCAAGCTGTGGTAACAGTGAAGTATGCTCCCTTCAGAAATACTCTCTGCTAACAGGTTTGCTTCGTTGAGCTGCAACATTTGCAAAGAAATAACTTTAATCCTGTTAAGAAAGGAAAACGTTGCATTTAGCTTAAAACAGAATCAAACATCTGTCTTACTAATACTGGTTTAATATCTTATTAATATTTGGTCAATAAGTTATGAGGTCAGTATACTTGATTTGCATGCCAGCTACAAATCATACATGCCCCAAATCAGTATAGAGTGAACAACGATCACAAAACAGCACACAAAATCTTGGTCACCTTCCAAGATATCTTCCCCCACCCCCCAATGCTTAACAGCTAGTTCTACGATACAAATCTCCCCTCCTCTTCCCACCTGCCCCGAAACAGACACACTATTAACACATCCTCCCCCACCCATGCCGTAAGCATTTCACTCTTTTAGAGACTAACCAGGAATTTGTTCCTCTGAGCATCAACTATGTAGGGTTTGGGAACTTCAAGGTTAATCAGTCAGCCAATTAATCTTCTTCGTTTAGTGTTAATCTCCACAGAAATGCTACATATAATACAGTACAGTATACTGGAAGAAATATTAAACCCGCTGATTTCAAGTTTGTTTTACAATCCCTTGACTATCTTTACTTAATATTATTTTGGTGAAATTATCATAAGTAAAATATTTTTTAAACTTAGGCATGTAAGTAGCCTTATTTTGTAAGTAGCATTTTTCAAAATCTTGTACCCCAGTAATAATTATTAGTCGTATGCCACTCAAGTAGAAAGACTAAACTGAAGTTAGTTGTACAAGCCACATGCAAGGAAAAGCACTGGGACCCAAAGATTTCTTCAAAGTGTACTGCCAATATATGGGTAATTAACACAGTATTGTGCCCAATGTCGAATGCAAAAATGCAAGTTCAGAATTGCTGTGTGGAACATTATACCACCCGCCGCTGAAGAAATAAATTAGGAAATTAACTCCACAAGGTAGCAGTTGCAAACATTCAATGCCAGCTAACTAGGAAGGACATTGATTGAACAGAATCTGAATGGCTTTGTTCTGCATCCCTCAAGAATATAGCACTTTTTTTACACAAAGTTTAAAATAACTAGCATTTGGTCTGGCCTAAGCGAGTCAAAATTGCAGTTTAAAATTTCCAAATTCCACTTAATTTTAGAAAGGGGAGGAAGAAGACCCATAATCACCCAGTTTAACATATTTAAGAAACCATTGTCCAAAGTGCAAATTTTCTTCTCGCAAAATTCTAATTTTCAGCATCATCAAAAAATAAAATTCATGATCTAAAATGCAAAGTTAAACTTTCAGATATTCAAGTTAAATGAGACATTTAATATGTGGCTTTAACCACTTATCATCTTCCAAACATATATTTAAAAAATTTTTAATTACGTTTTATTTAATCAAAACCAAAGATTTTCTTCAGTGGAAAGACATTTGGCGATTCTCATCTGTACCCTTACTTCCTGTTATTTTTGTCACAGTTTTTAAGCTAAGAAAACTGAGCATTAGCTTTCGGTGAGAGTTTAATAAAATAAGATGCTAATTCTTCTCAAGCTGAATCTTAGAATTTTTCCGATCTCTACAATATAAATCATTCTACATTCATTAGTACATCTGAATTTATTCATTTAAAATCAAATGCAGGTTCAACAATTTGCAGTCGCATAATGTTTTTGACAAAAACAAATTTTAAATTACCTTAAATTCTGGTGGGCAGATTTTGAAATTTAGTTCCAGTTACTAATATTGTCATTCACCAATTAACAATTACATTAAAAAAATTAAACAACCAATATGGAATGAGAAATTATCTCTGGGTTAGCATTAGGGTGCTGAAATATCTGATCAAAACTTTATACCTTGTAACTCAACGTTGAGCATCAAATACAATAGTTACACAGTTCATATAACCTTTAACCCTAGGGAACATTATTCAAAGTTAGCCACAGTTGTATTGAAACTGGATCTAATTTATTCTCACTGTAACAATTTCAAAATCCCTTAAGTGGGGATTTAGGTAGACATTTTGGATAATTTATTTTCCTTTAATCTTGGAACTTTTGCAAAAGTGGCATTTTGAATTTATAGAACTCCATCCCATGTCTCTTGGTCTTGCTCCCTCCCTTGCCTCCTTCAAAGCATGTCTCTAGACTCTCCTCTTCGACCATACATTTGGCCACGACTCCAACCCCCTGCTCGGGTCCAATTCGCTGACTGTCCAGTGCCTTGGAACATCCTCCTGACCATGAAAGATGCTTTACAAATTTAATTTGTTGGATGCCAGAAAACGTAAAATAGCAAGAAACAATGCAATATGAATGCAAACACTGGCAATTTCAAGGGACAGTAAAAGTCCATTTATCCGTGACCCAACCGTAACTTCCATATAACCGGCACCTAACAAAATAGGTCCCCATTAAAATAACCGGATGTTATCTGGCACAATCGTAGTGGCGCATTTAATGATTCGATTGTCACATGAGAGTACAGTACGATTAGTTCTGAATGCTGCCGGTAGTGGCACTTCCGGGTTTTCATCTTAAAGGGGCACTGTTTTTTTTCTCCCTCTCTCCTTTTCTCTCTCCCTCTTTTTCTTTCTCTCTCTCCCTCTTCTTCCTTCCTCTCTATCTCTCCCTCTCTCTTTCTATCTCTTCCCCTTTCTTTCTTTCCCTCTCTCTCTGATGGCGAGGCATTGGCCAGGTCATGAGGGTACCAGATAAACGGGCTTTTACTGTATATTCTTTACTGAGCAGTTCTGTCTGCTTCAAGGAAGTACAAAAGGCTTCTGAACAACAACAACCAACAACAAAATTGCACTTATGTAGTGCCTTTCACGTCGGGAGGACGTCCCAAAGCGCTGAACAGTCTGGTCGGGACCCGAGCGGGGAAGGGGAGGGGAGGGGGCGGGGTGGGGGAGGGTCGAAGTAGGGGAAAGGGGAAGGAGAGTGGGACGAGTTAGTGGGGCAGCCGAAGGTGCGGTCGAAGACGAAGGTCTTGAGACTGGCCTTGAAGGAGGAAAGGGAGGAAGCGAGGCGGAGGGGCTGCGGGATGGAGTTCCACAGTGTGGGAGCAGAGAGGCTGAAAGCCTGGCAGCCGATGATTAGGTGGTTAGGGCAGTGGATGTGGAGCAGGCCTGAGTCTGCTGAACGGAGGGTGCAAGTAGGCTGGTAGGGAGACAGTAGGTCAGAGAGATAGGCGGGGACAAGGCCGTGAACGGCCTTGAAAGTGAGGACAAGGATCTTGAATTCGATCCTCTGGGTGACGGGGAGCCAGTGGAGACGCGCAAGGGTGGGAGTGATGTGATCGCGAAGCCCGGTACGGGAGAGTACACGAGCTGCAGAGTTCTGAATGATCTGCAGCCTGTGAAGGGAGGAGCTGGGTAAGCCGACGAGGAGAGAGTTCCCGAGGTCGAGCCTGGAAGTGATAAGGCGTGGATGAGGGGTTCAGCGGCGTGGGGGGGTGAGGTAGTGGTGGAGTCTGGCAATATTGCTGAGGTGTTGGAAGGCTGTGCCGATCATGGAGCGGATGTGGAGGAGGAAGGATAGCTCGGGGTCGAACAAGACGCCCAAATTCCTGACTGGCTTCGAGAGGTGGAGAGAGCAGCCTTGAACGCTGATGTTGTCAGCACCTGAGGTGCTGAGGCAGTGACGTGAGCCAATCAGGAGGGCTTCCGTCTTGTTGATGTTGAGTTGTAGGAAATTGGCCCTCTTCCAGGACTCGATGTCGGACAGACATGCAGTCAGAACGCCAGTGGTCCTGGAATCGAGGGTTGGCGCGGATAGGTAGAGTTGGGTGTCATCCTCGTACATTTGGAAATTTACCCCATGTCTACGGATGATGTCGCCCAGGGGGAGAGTGTAGAGGGTGAAGAGCAGGGGGCCAAGGACAGAGCCCTGGGGAACGCCACATGTGACTGGGCGAGGGCTGGAGAAGCTGATGGAAGAGACAAAGTGAAGGCGATGGGAGAGATAGGATCGGAACCATTCGAGGACACATCAAACAATGTTTGAAACAGTGTGTTTGAAAAACCTTATGCAGTCAGTCATGGTGACATGAAGCCTCCTATGATTCAGCTTGATCCATTTGTGCCCGAATTTAAGTCGTTGTAAATAAATATCAACGTGGGCTACTCAACCTTTAATCAACATGCTAAACACTTACAATGCAGTGGTATGGGTCCAATACATCAGACATAGCAGTACTATGTATCAACTTTCATGTAGGAACATTGTTCATGTTCAACATTGTTAACTCCCAACAATTTGACCCTCTCTTACGCAAAGATACTGGAAACTAACTGTAACATCCTGCACTATATTAAAAAATAATCTACTTTGGACGATAGACGAGATCCATTACAAAACAACTCTTGCCTTTTCCATTTTACCATTAATCGTATTTTATCCCATATATTAAATAGGCAAATCAAAACAAAGAACTTTTCACACTTGCTAAAACAGAGTGAAATACAATAAAAGGCAATCCTAAATAATTACTTAATACTTAAGTGAAAGATAGCTTTTCATAATTAATACCGTGCACTTGAATAAAAAGATTGGATTAAAGGAATAACGACAATTTTCCTTTAGTTACAAGATCATAGCTTTTCATCATGCTTTTTGGTATAAAATAATTTTTGGAGACAGACATTCCAAGAGTAAATTTAATTTTATCGTTTTAGGAGCTGTATGCACTGTGACAAAATGCTTTTTGTTACTGCTGTATTGATTATTGATATTTAAAATCGTGAATATGAGCCAACGCAGATAATTCACCTTCAAACTCATGAGTTGATTACTTTGTCTGTATATTACAAAGCATTTCACAGTACCACTTATAGCTCCAGCATCAATTCCCATGCCATTCAACAATAAAATGTTTAAGAAACTCTACAGTTAAATAAACTTTCATGGCATCAAGACACTAGACAAATAGGCACCAAAAATGAGATGGCCCTAACACACCTCAACAACCTTTTCAAAAACAGAAGTCACTGGAATCACTCAGCAGGTAAGGCGGCATCTATGGAGAAAAGAAAGTGAGTCAACATTTTCTGTCCACGGCCCATCGTCAGAAATGGATGGACCTGAAATGTCGATTCACTTTCCTTTCTCCATAGATGCTACCTGACCTGCTGAGTGTTCCCAGTGACTTCTGTTTTTGTTTCAGATTTCCAGCATCTGGAGTATTTTGCATTTTGTTCAACAACCATTTTGTTTGTTGTACTGTGCATTCTTGTAAAACATCTTCAGAGCAGTGAACAAGTTCCAATATATTTGTAGCAAAGAAATTCATATTTGTGGCAATATAGGTAGATAGTACAATTTTAAGGGGTGTGAGGGAACAGAGAGACCTGGTGATTTGTGTTAGTGGCTCTTTGAAGGTGGCAGGACAGGTAGACAAAGCCGTTAAGAAGGCATATGGGATACTAGGCTTTATAAATAGGGATATAGAGAACAGGAAGTGCTGACTAACCTCTATAAAACTTTGGTTAGGCCTCAGCTGGAGAACTATGTCCAATTCTGGTCACCATGCTGTAGAAAGAATGTTAAGGCATTGGAAAGGGTGCAAAGAAGGTTTACTAGAATGGTACCAGGATTGAGGGACTTCAGTTATGGGGAAAGGCTAGATAGGCTAGGTTTATTTTATGTGGAACAGAGAAGGTTGAGAGGACACTTAATAGAGGTTTATCAAATCATGAGGGGATTCGACAGGGTGAATAAGGAAAAACTGTTTCCACTGGTGGGCGAAGATTTAAAATAGTTTCAAAACGATGCAGAGGGGAACTAAGGAGAAACTTTTTAACTCAGTGGGTTGTTCGAATCTGGAATGCATTGCCTGAAAAGGTGGTGGAGGTCGATTCGATAATAGCTTTTAAAGGAGAATTAGATCTTTATTTAGGGAGAACAGGTCTGTTAGGTTATGGGAAGAAAGCAGGGCAGTGGGATTGAGTTGCTTTTTTCAAAGAGCTGGCACAGACTAGATGGGCTGATAAAATTCTTTTATTTGTGCCATAAAATTCTATGATTCCATGATATTGGACCATTTATTTGGTAGTTACAGAACAGTAAGATTGCACCTGAAACTTTTCTCTTTGACCATCCTACTACAACAAAAAAATTAACATTTGTATTGTGCCTTTCATATCAGAACATCCCAAAGTGATCCGCACCCAAACTGGTGGATTGGGATCAGAGGGGGCGGAGAAGGTAGGAGTAGAAGTTAGAGTTCCAGAGGGTGGAGTCAGAGTGAATGAAGACATGGTTGCCAAAGGTGGGGCAGGCAATGCAGGGGACATATAGCCCATTCGGTAGAGGGATTTTCAATCAATTTCTTAAACAAGACCAGTGTTCTGATCTCTACCGTATTTCAACCACGTCCTCCCGACGTGAAAGGTGCTCTATAAATGTAATTTTGCTTGCTGTTGATACCCCGTTCTAGTTTTTGTTGAACCTTTGCATAAAGAAATACGTCTTGTTGTCTGCCTTGAAATTGCTCTTAGTAACCCTGAACTCATAACCTCTAGTTCTATTGTCTTGTGTTGCCAAAAATCTGAAAGCATTGTTCAGTTTACTTTCTCAAACCAGTTTAAAATCCCCAATTTTATGTCAGGTTCCTCAGTAAGGTCCCACCTAAGTTGTGCCTTCTCAAAGCCCTAGCATATCTAATGGATGCACCAAGTTCATTCCTCTAGTGGGGATCATTGTTGTTGCTCTTCTCTTGTGTTTCAGTGACCATAATTGAAACAGTACTAAAGATGCAGACTCATTAGAACACTGTATAGTTTCTGGGGATCTGAAACTCAACTGATTTGGCAATATAGCCAAACATCCCATTTGTCTTATTCATTGCTGCCACAGTTTTGACATATTGAGTGATGAGTCAAATAAACACTCACTGCTTCCTCCTTGGCAGGCACCTGAAGTATATGCGTCTTCTGGATTAATTTCCTATATGCAGCACCTTAACTTTATCTGTATTGCACTTCATTTGTCAAGGGTCATCAGTCCAGGGGGCTGATTCCACAGTTCCACCTACTTCGCTGTCACCTGCAAATTGAATTACCTTGCACTTCATCTATGAATCCAAATCATTGGTGTGTTAAAACCTAGTTTCTAGACCAAAAATACCCCACAGACATCCATATCTAATCATTCTTGACCAGCAATGGATCTCAAACAAGTATTCCATTCCCAATCTGACATCCCTTCTTGAGCACTAGATTTCTTTCACAACCACATATTTATTACACAGGGGCATTTAAGAACCTCATCTGGAGTTGGAAAAAAAAAAAAAAGTGAAGATTGCTAAAATTAGATTTAATTTATTTAATCGAATTAGAAATAATGTACTAGGTACTTCACAATAAAATCTGCTAAGACATGCAGCTCAACAACTCACATGTTAAGAGTAAATTTTTGAAGTTCCCAAGAGAACTACACTAGGAAATTGGCACACATAGTTCAAATTTAGTATGCAATTGTGATATGTTGAGCTTCTCTCCAGATGAGAGTCATGGCAACAGAGATAAGTCAGGTGGAGAGGAGAAATTAACATATTAAAGCATAAAAGTACTCTGGTTTACAGTAAAAGCAATTTATTTAAATGCCTAAAGGAATGTAGCAATAAACAATTAAAATTAATCGAATTTTACATACTATTAAAAAAGGACAATTGTTAAAATTACTTCTCAGGGAATATTGGTTCTTGCTAGAAACTAGAAGATGGAAAATGTTAGAACCAGATATTTTGTATTCCAATTAAGCAAACACAATTAAATTTAAGGTTCAACAATTGTTTTAATTTCTTTCTTTGTTCTCAGTATTTCTATAAATAATAATCCTTCCTTTTGATATAGTGCCTTACATCTTTGAAATGACTCAAAGCTCTTGGACATACTGCAAAGTGAATTGACTGTATATTTGTGGATGAGACATAGAAGCCAATGATCCACAGCAGTGTCCCACAAACAGTCATAGATTGAGTGACCAAATTATTATTATTATGAGAGATTATTACCCCCAGAAAAGTAAATCAACTAACAACTGGATTCTATTCACCTAGGTAGAGGTGTGTGGAGTAAGGAAACTTGCCCAACACTTCGCCCTGCCTGGTATTTCAACACAAATCTTCTCGCTCTATGAAATAAAAATGAATGGAAAGAACAGAAATGTAAAGCAAGCACTGAAGAAATGTAAAGCAAGGTGACCATCCAAGATATTTTAGAAAGTAACATTGTGTAAATCTTCCAAACAATGAAACTTACTGCAATCCTGTTTCAATGCTGACAAAAGCAAGAATGATTGAAAACTGATTTCACAATGTTCTCATTTCCCCTTATCAACCATGACTACTTTTGAAATTTATACTCTGGAAGTCACAATAGGTTTTTTGTTTTGGTTAGCTAACTGTGTACAACTGTGCAATGCTTGAAGTGGTTTTCAAAATATTTTGGATTGAAAAACAGAATTTTAAACTATAATTTACTTTTCCAAACGCCACTTTTATTCACACATGTACAGGGTAATCTTAAAGTCATTTTACCATTACAATGTCTAATAAGTCTTAAAGAAATGATGATGTGTATATTTTAGATAATCGAGCAGGTCATGTCCTCTGGTTCAAGATGTGAATTCAGTACAAGATGTGCCCAATTATTAATCTCACTGATGTGAAATGCCACAAAAAGCAGCCTACACCATAGATTTCCCTGCAGCCACAATCAAAGCGGTTTTATATCCTGAGCACTACCTCTTATTTGACAACAAAAGTTGCCTTACAAAGACAAGTCAATTTCCTTCATCAAATTTTCCTTGCCCCCCAATAAATGAAACAAATGTTAAGAACCTTGTCTATATCAAAAATGTCATATTCCAAGGTGGAATCCCTATATCTTTAGGGCCTATATATATAAGCAAATTATATCATAGTTAAAACTATATATATTTTTAATTGCATTTAGTACAGCCCCCATAACAAAGCATCATCTCAAACTACTTTGCAGGTAATTGCTGTGAAGTGTAGGGATTAGTATCAGTAGGCCAAAAAATACATAGTCACAGCACTTTAAATGTATCCTATGAAGTGCTTTGACATGGCTCAAATGATATGGTGCTAAATCGAATGCAAGGATTATTATTATTAAAATTGCCTACACTGCAAAAGGTTAAAATCATGTAATTTGTGACAAACTCTGAGTGATCATTGGAACACAACACTACTGTACCTCATTTATACAAATGTACAGGCATTTTTGAATAATTTGTTCATTCATTAGATGCAGTGACAGGGAGTAAAGAATTCAAAATGAACAGAGTGCCACCTGTATGAAAAAAACACCAACTCAGTTTCCTAAACTTTGACAGACTTTATACATTGCTTGCTCTAGATGACTTTCCTAACTGAAGTTGCTCCTCAAAACTGTTGGATGGAAAAATATAAACAAAACCTTCAGTGGCCATGAGAATATGTTCTATCCAGTTGGAATAGGATCAGTCCGGATTGGCCCCAAGAACTCCTTTCTTTATGGAAGTCCAGTCGAGATTGCAGGAGATCAAAAACTAAAAGTACCAAAACTGAACAAGTCCACCAAATTAAGTCGCTGGTGCATTCAAATCTTTCTGGGACCCAAGTCCCAAACAAACAACTATGAGGAAATGTTTGGTTATCAATAGGTAACAACTAACACCTTCAGCATCGCATTGTTTTGATAGTTTGTGCAAGAAAACACATCAAGGTCATGTATTCAGATGTTACAAGGCAATGTTTATATATTACAAGATGTTGTGTATATATTTAATATACATATTGTAACTGTATATTCTGGTGTTTGGAATCATCATAATGGTATGTAAACTGCTGGTGACT
This sequence comes from Hydrolagus colliei, assembly GCA_035084275.1. Classification (NCBI taxonomy): domain Eukaryota; kingdom Metazoa; phylum Chordata; class Chondrichthyes; order Chimaeriformes; family Chimaeridae; genus Hydrolagus; species Hydrolagus colliei. The sequence goes on along the minus strand of CM068748.1, from coordinate 24,391,496 downwards.
GCACAAAGTGGCAGACAATATAAGCATCAATCACTAACCTGTCATTTTAAAGTAGGCACCTGTCGCTATGAGACAGGTGCCTACTTTTAAGAAAGCAAACACCAAATCCTACGTTGGGTTGATAACAAACTCAGCAATACTCTGCATGTTCAACAGGTTTTCTTTAAACTTTTACAACAGTAGCTATTTACAACCTCCAAAATAGTGGGACTTCAAAAATAATAATAATCCTTGCATTTGACATAGCATTGTCCCACAGACAGCAATAAAATAAATGACTAATTTTACCTAGCGGATTGTTGGCCAGGACACCAAGATAAACTATAAATCTTTTTGAATAGTGTCATGACAACCTGAATGTTCACCTGAACACGTAGATGGAATGTCGGATTAATGGCTCATTTGAAGTACAACACAATGTTCCCCCCAGCACTAAACTGGCATATCTACCTAGACTACATGTGGGATCCTGTAAGAGCACTCTCCTTGAAAATGAGAGACCAGGGTTTGATTGTGGCACGGTGAAACACTAGGCAAGTTTCCTTACTCCACACACCTGATAATAATCCCTAAAAAAAAATTGGTCATTTCAAACAACTGTTTGTGGGAATGGTGTGTGTCTGCAAATGGTGTGTGTCTGCTGCGTTTGCCCACAAAAAATAGTCAATTCACTTTACGGTATATTCTGTGAAATGCTTTGAGACATCTAGAAAGACATGAAAAGCGCTATATCGAACGCAAGGATTATCATCATATAAATTGAAAGCGCCAATGTGGGGCTTGAACCCTCAAACTTCTGATTCAGAGTGCTAGGCTGACATCAGAAAAGCCCCCTCACCGCTCTATTAGTCCAGAGCCGAAGTTTAGCCCCCAACCTATGGATCAGCACTCTCATTTCAACAGCATATCGTATTGGAAGAAATCAAAAGGGAAAGGTGAATCTCTGGCACTGGGCCAGATCGCCATTTGGAGAGGGAAAAAAAGGATGATACAAACACTTGGGCTGATTTCTCCCTTCAGCTCCCACCCCCATGTTTAATTCAATTTAAATCACGTAAGGCAAACACGACACCTCTCTTTCCCTCTGCAGGCTATTTTTGACCTCTATAAAATGTAAAGGTCTTGCGTCGCATCTGTCACATGATTCAGTCACATGAATGGCTGGAGATTGGCTGTGCGTAGCTCTCTCTCTGTCTGTTTCTATCTCTCTGTCTGTATCTCTCTCTCTCTCTCTATCCCTCTCTGTCTGTCTCTCTCTCTCTCTCACACACACATACACACACAACAAGCCCAGTCAGTCTCTGGATCAGATTCTCAGAATATTCCAGATCAAAACAGCGGAGAGCCGGTTCGATCTCTTGGGCCAGAATCTCCGATCCTTCCACGAGAATCGACTGACTGACAGAATCTCTATTATTATTATTATTATTGTTTGGGGTGGGGGAGGGGGGTGATAAAAATGGCTCGAATTAATTGAAATGCGCCCATACATACACACACACACACACAAATACATACATACACACACATACAAATATATACACACACATAAATACATACATACAAACACACACATACAAATACATACACACGTAAATATATATATACACACATAAACACACACGCAGATATACACATACAAACCCGATCTGTATACATTACAGAGACACAGGGTAAGAAAACACGATCCAATTCTCCCCCATCCTCACCCGCCCCAAAGGCAAACAAACTCGAAAACGCATTGTTTTCATTTCCTTTTTTTATATATAGTGTATATATATATATATATTATATATATCATCGTTGCATTTGGACACAGTCCCTTGTCACACGTCGGCGAGACGTCTCAACGCGCTTCACAGAATTTTACCGTGAAGCGAATTTGGACTGTGCCTGTGTGGGCCAATATGTATATGTATCTAATATAAAACACCCAAATGAACCAGAATAAATAAATCAATGTGATGGCGACGACCCCCCCCCCCCCTCCCCCCCACCCCCACTCTGCTCCCGCACAGAAACTATTTTATTTAAAATATGGTTTTCAAAATGAAAATGAAGCGCCTGAAGGACCCACTCGCTGAGCCCGGCTTTGCCTCAGGCCGGGGAGAGAGGCAGGGAGGGAGGGAGGGAGGGAGAGATGGAGGTGGGGAAGAATTAGGTAAATTGATAACCCAACTGCGTTATTAAACAGCACCATATAATAACCTTCTCCCTCCCACACACCCTCTCTCTCCATCGCCTCCCCACTGAATACATACTGAGCCTGGGTTGCGATAAGTAATTTCTGGTCATCGCCTGGGCCTGTTCCCGGGCTGCAGCGAAGTTAGGTCCGTTGGCGGCCGCCGTTCTCTCCATCATCACCGACATCTTTCTTCCTCTCTCCGACTCTCTCTCTCGCCTCTCTCTGGGCCCTCCCCGTCACGTGACCTCCCGTAACGGTCGTCCGCCCTCGCGCCCGCCCTCCCCACGCACGCACGCACGCACGGACGGACTCAGACGTACGGGTCTTGCGTGCCGTACCGCACGACGCCGACGCAGCGTGCGTCTTTACGGAGCACGTCACCGCCGCAGTGCTTGACGTCTTGACGGCGGCTGGTGTGAGTGGAGAGAGGGGGGGGGGGGGACTAGAGTACGCATGCGCCTTTCCAGCCCCCACTCTCAAGCACTGTTTGATCATCATGGTAATAATCCTTGCATTTCACACAATAATACTTGCATTTGATACAGTAACAATCCCTGCATTTGATAGAGTAACAATCTTTGAATTTAAATAATAATATTTTTTGCATTTGATATAATAACAATCCTCGTATTTGATATAGCGCCTTATCACATCTTCTAGACGTCTCAAAGAGCTTCACAGAATACACTCTAAAGTGATTTGACTGTATATTTTGTGGCCAAACCCGACAGCCAATCGAGCACAGCTGTGGTCCCACAAACAGTCATGGACTAAGAGACCCAATTATTATTAGTATTGATTCTTTTTTTTTGTACGTATGGTTCATCTACTCCGATAAAAGTAATAATCCTTACATTTGCCATAGTGTGCTTTAATGTGTAAATAAAAAAATCTACCAAGGAAACAAGGCTGTTTGTAATGAAAGTCAACATTAGAAGTTTGTGGCAATTGTCAAGGTACATGTTTGAGAGCTGCGCAGTACTCCCAACAAATATCTATCCAGCTAAGGGCGTACGCTACTCGATGCTAAATTGCTCAAGGTGCAAAGTGAATTAAACGATTTGAAGAAGGCAAATGCATTCTTTACGTCCCCTTTAATAAAAAGCTAGAAGGGAGAATTGAATGGAGTTCAGAAACACCTTGAAGACAAGGGTGCGATTTGCTGTGGGTTTGTTGTCACAGAAACCAGTCCTGTAGAAATGCCAATACCTTTCACTTGGAGGGAAGGAAACAATTGCTGTACATTCGTAGGGCATGACATTGTGCGCCTATTTATTGGTAGCCACCCAGAAGTTTTGTGTCTTGATTTATTCCTTCTGGTTCTAATTGTTTGGAATAGAGGGGGGAATGAAGCATTCTAATAAAAGATGTGATAAGGCACATGAATGTTTCCGAAGTGCACTACGTGGCATTTTCCTTATTTTCGGTTAATCAATGGTCTAACACACACAGAAATTCTTTGCATGTTCAAGAAAAAAAACAGTTCCAGCTACGAAGAACTCAGAGAAGCTGAGTTTTCGTTTGCCAGTTCTGCATTGCCCAGCCTGGTTGACAAGTCCAGAGAATAACAACAACAAAAAATTACACTTGTAAGCCTTATAAGCTTGTAAGCTTTCACATCAGGAGGATGTCCCAAGGTGCTGGACAATCATTGTTTCAGACCCGAGCTGGGGTCGGGACGGGGAGGGTGGAGGGAAAGGGGGGGATTTGGAGTGACCGATGGGACTATCAAAGAGGAAGATCTTGAGGCAGGACTTAAAGGAGGCCAGGGAGGGGACAAGGCAGACGGACTGCGGGATGGAGTTCCAGAGGTTATGGGCAGTGTGGCTGAAGGCTTGCCTGCCAATGGTGGGACGGGAGACATGGAGCAGGCCGGAGTCTGCTGAGCGGAGGGAGCAGGCAGGTTGGTAGGGGGTTAGGAGATCACAGAAGTAGGGTGGGGTGAGGCCATGGAGGCCTTTGATTGTGAGGACCAGGATCTAGAATTGAATCCTCTGGGTGATGGGGAGCCAATGGATTTGGGCGAGGATAGGGGATTGGGGTCACAAAGCTTGGAGTGGTAGAGGACACAGTCCACAGAGTTCTGGAATATGGATCACAGATGTGCACTGGCAGAAACTAAAGCATTACAGCTAGGGCATACACAAAATACACACACAAGCTGATTTAGGTCCAATGGAAAGGAAGATGAGAGAACAGTCAAGAAAATAACAGCCTCCGGTCCTCCAAACTGCTTTCAATCTAAGGATATGGATCTAACCTGTTCAATGAGAGGGACATCTACATCTAGTTAATTATAATCCATGCTTAAATTAATTATAATCCATGCTTCTACTCTATCTGCCTTCCATATTCCTGTGGAAATCAACTGCAACAACAACAACTTGCATTTATATAGTGCCATTCATGCGTGGTAGCATCCTGCAGTGTTTACCACTATCTATGACTTATTTGGAAACATCTATGCTCACCTACTTTAGGAAAAAGGTATGGCCCATTAAATGTGTTTGGAATTTTGGCTGTACTTGTCTTCTGATATTGATCTGTTATGGGGATCATTGCTGTAATTAATTATCTTTAACTGAGCTCAGATACTAAATTTATATTTTGACTGGGTGAAATCCAGCAAAGTGAAATATGATGTATCTTGGAAGTCATTGCATTATTAAAAGCTGGTCAATGTGTTTCTCACTGACCATTTGTATTAGCTTTGACACGTCTCTATTTGAAATGGAGGGTAGTGGTTAGCGTGCTCACCTCTCAAACGAGAGGACCCAGGTACGATATCCAGCTGGGGCGAAACCTTAGACAGATTTCCTTATTCCACACATCACCTTTTACCTAGCAGTAGGTGGGAACCCAGCTGTTAATCGATTGGCAGATTGCTTTCCAGGGCAATAATCCCTCCCCAAAAAATGTAGTCACTCAATCCACAACCGTTTGTGGGGTACTGCTGTGCACAACTATGGGACACTGCTCTGCACAATTGGCTGCCACAACTCGTCCACAGTCAATCTACTGATATATTGTGAATCACTTTGAGACACCTCAAGGACGTGAAAAGGCACTATATCAAATGCAAGAATTATAAATTAATCAATTGGTCAATTTGAAATTGCAAAGGTATTGACACCAGAATTGTTCAAGTGTGTGGGATTCAATAACTCCTGCGGATTTTATTATTTGTGTTCAACAGGAGGATGTTTCTATGTGACCAAAGGGTACATCAATGTCTTCAACAGCTCATGGAATTGAAGATTTCATCTTATTAAGAGATTTGTTGACTTCAAAGAAACCTGTACCTTCAAAGCACTTTCAAAACTGGCGGACGTACCAGGCAGCCAAGGTCAGTTGTCTGTGTTGTGAAGAAAGAGTGGATTTGTGGTTTCAAGCACTATTTAGATGCAGCATTTTAAATTACCTTCTTCAGGGATTGTCAAAAGATTGAATTCAATGACAGCATGTAGCTGTCACTACTTTCACGCTGTAAATAAAAACTAAACCCCCAAAATACTGAAAAGGAATAACTGAGAGGCAAATTGAAGAAATGAAGTTCACATTTGAATTTGGGGGAAGTTGCTGTAATAATACTATTTTTACGGTAATGAGGTTGGGCCCCATTCGGGAAACATACAGATTGGATTGAAAGCAATTTATAGACTTGATACTATCGTTGAGGGGGATGTGAAAGCGACAGCAGTGATGAAAGTGACCTTGGGATGTCCTCCTGACGTGAAAGACGCTCTAGAAGTGTAATTTTGTTGTTGTTGTTGTTAAACAGGGCTATAAAAAGGTATGTGGTAAAACATGGAAGGAACATGATGAAAGATTGTGGAAGGTACTGAAAAACTGTTTGGAAGAAAATATAGAGCTAAACAAAGAAAAATGCCGGATAGGAGTAACCAAAGTAAAATACTTGGGACATATAATTGATCCTCAAAAAGTAATAGCAATAAAAACAATGCCCACATCTATAGATAAAAAAAGAGTAAAAAGGCTCATGGGAATGGTCAATTAGATAGCAAGATTTATTCTCAAAGTAACAGAAATAATGGAGCCAACAAGGGAGCTGATAAAAGAAAAAAGGAGTTCATATAGGAAAAAGAACGTAAAAGAGGCTATAACAAAAGCTCCAGTGCTAAAATTTTATGATATATACACTCTAGTTAAAATATCTGTAGGTGCAAGAAAGACAGGGTTAGGAGCAACTTGAACTCAGAAAGGAAAAACCATAGCAAATGCTATTGGAGACAGAAAAAAAAGCACAGATCGAAAAGGAATGTTTAGCAGTCGTATTTTGATGTGAAAGATTTAAACGGTCTATGTGGAGCTCCCGTGGCTCAGTGGTTAGAGCACTTGTCTTGCAAGCTGGGGAGACCAAGCTGGGAAGACCTGTGATCGAATTCAGGCAGGTCAGGGCAAAACCTTGGGCAAATTTCCTTACTCCACACGCTTAATAATAATCCCTCCAAAATAAAAACACAATAATAAAATTGGTCATTTCAATCCGCGACTGTTTGTAGGACACCGCTGTGCGCGGTTGGCTGCCGTGATTCGCCCACAAATATATACAGTCAATTCACTTTACAGTATATTCTGTGAAACGCTTTGGGACGTCGATAAGATGTGAAAAGCGCTATATCAAATGCAAGGATTAATATTATTATTATATTTGGAAAGAAAGTAACAATCGAAAATGATCACAACACATCAGAGGCAATTTTTTGGAAAGGAAACAACACCTAGATTACAGAGAATACGAACAAGACTACAAAGGTACAATTTAGAGTTTATATATAAGCCATATATATGGCAGGTACACTGTGTAGGGCCTCATCTCAAAATGGGAATAAGGAGGATAAACAATTGGAAAAGAAAATGGAGTTCCAAGTGTGGGAAATCACAAAAGCAACAAGACTTGTGAATGAAATAATAGAAGCAAACAAAAAAGATAAAGTGAGTAAAGAAATTCAAAAGATGCTGAACAAAGGTTGGCCAGAAAATAGAAAAGAGGCACCAGAGGAGGTAAGATCCTATTATGGGTATAGAAATGAAATATATCAGGAAAAAGGATAATATGTAGAGGACATAGGACAATAATACCAAGAGAGTAGAGAAACTTATTTTTGAGTGATTTACATGAAGGGCGTTCGGGAATAGAAAGAGTGAAGAGCAAGAGAAATAGTATTTTGGCCAGAAATAAACAAACAAATTGAGGACTACACAGGAAATTGTGAGACATGTCCAAGACATCAAAATAGAGAAAGGCATGAACCTTTAAACGGAGACCAAATATGGCATGGGTAAAAATAGGAACAGATTTGTTTTGTTACAATAGGAAAGATTATTTATTAATCGTACACTATATCTCAAGATATAGTGAACAGGTAGAGTTAAATGATACAACTGCAGAAACTGTGATAGAGAAAACTAACAAAATATAATTGACAATGGGCCACAATTTGCGAGTGTTAAATAGAAAAAAATCACTAAAAACAGTGGGACTTAGATCACCGAATATCATCACCAGAATATTATAATAATAATAATCCTTGCATTTGATATAGCACTTTTCACGTCTTATCGATGTCTCAAAGCGCTTCACAGAATATACTGTAAAGTGAATTGACTGTATGTTTGTGGGTGAAACGCACAAATAAAAAAAAAGGATATCCACAAAGCAGTGGGGTGGTGGAAAGAAACATACAAACAAAAAAAAATGTGGAAGAAAGCTGTGGAATCAAACACCAGGCGGAAATGCACCAATAGATGACCAAGGGCAGTCACCAGCACAGATGTCTGGACATCTTCTGGACAGATGTTGATGTCCAGAAGATTAAGGGATGGGTTAATATGGGAGGAAACAAAATTGAGACCAAAGGTACGGAGACAAAGAAATTGGAAGAAACAAGCCACAGAAGCCGCAGAAGAAAAAAAAGTTCTAAATAAGGAAAAGCTGTATACGGTTTTGGAGAAGGAAAAACTAAAAACGGGAGGTTGGATCAAAGGAAATATTTGGGGGAAAAGATAAGAACCCCACTTCCGATTGGGTGAAAGATGGCAAAAGCTAAGATATATAGATGAACATCATGGGAGATCAAACATAGAACAATAAAGAAAATACAGGAGAAAAGGGAAAAGCGGAAGGAAGAGCAAGGAGTGGCAGAAACTGGGAGAACAACCAGAGGCGGAGAAGAACTAAAAAGACCACAAAGAATGATAGAACAAGATTGAAAAAAACAAGAAAGGAAAACCTAAAAGAAGGAAAGTGTTGCACAAAGACAACACAAGTGGCAATTGAATATGAAGGATGTAAGTATAAAAGGATTCTGGGAAGAGTGACTTACAGATTTTGATTGGTAGAGTTCGAGTAAAGTACTGAGTGAATAAACATTGTGTTTCAGGTTAAATAACATTACAACAACCAGCAAGAAAGGGAATGACCAGTTTTATCTGGGGGATTGTTAACCAGGACGCACCCTTTACCTTCTGTTTCAAATAGTGTTGTGAGACCTTTAAAATCCAACAACTTCTTTAACGATTGATTTGACGTTTAATATGCATAAAGTAACTGTTTTAAAAATGGAATGTGGTGGCTGCAGTTATAATAACAGAACACGTGCAAAGTTATAAATGACTCAGGGTCTATATTCCATTTTGAATCTAAATTATGCTCTTAAAACTGTAGGCAAACATCACCATGTATGGGACTTCATGAAGATATTGAAGTGATTGAAACTTGATTTATGCAAAAAATACTTGTATCTTCCTGATAATGCATAACAGTTAGGGTTTTTAAAAAAAAATAATCCTTGCATTTGACACAACGCATTATGAAGATGTTTTATCTGTGAGATGTTTCAAAGTGTTTCACAGAATATACTGTAAAGTGAATTGACTGTCTATTTTGTGGGCAAAACGCGTTAGCTCATTGCGCATAGCAGCGTCCCACAAACAGTTGTGGACTGAGTGAACAATATTTTTAATTATGAAGGGATTATTAGCCCCGGAAAAAAATCTGCCAATCGACCAACAACCGGGTTCCTACTTGCTGCAAGATAAACAGAGGCATGTGGAGGAAGGAAACCTGCCGAATGTTTCACCCTGCCCGGGAATCAAACCCAGGTCCTCTCGCTTGCGAGGCGAGTGCTCTAACTAATAAACTAAAAGACCAAGCAGTAGACCAAAAGCTAAACTTGATATTTACATATTGAACGTATCTTCTCTACATACTGATACAGTAATGACCTAAAAGTCACTGCAGCACCTAGATTCAGTCGATGAACACTGATGCTTGTCCAATTGGTAACTTTATTTGCAGAGCATTTTCAGATAAAGATATCCTTAGTATCAATTACTGGGCACTAACTGAAATGTTAAATCTGATTACCACATAAATTGAGACGTCGAGAAGATCGTATATTAAATGCAAGGATTATTGTTAATTTTGTTGTTATTATTATTATTAATAGGGAGCTGACAAGTTCTGAGATTTCAGAAACTCAGAACATTCACACATTCACTCTGCTTCAAGTCACATGGAAACTTGAGTGGAAAATTTGGAGTGAAACGTTCCTCTTCAGCTGATGTGAGCGACTGAACGAAGCAAACATGAATCTTGGAGAACGGAATCGGAAGACATACAATTTGCATTTTGTATCGGTCGAACGGAAGGTGATTATAGCTCAAGATCATTGAAATAGATAACCTGGAGCCAAGCAAATTTACAATGCAATACAATTTACATTTAGACAGCACCTTCGATGGTCTTAGCATGTCTCAAATTGCTCCACAATGCTGGACAGTCACCCAAACTGGGGATGAAAGTTGAGAGGGGTGGAGAGGTTAATGATGACTGAAAGCACAAAAGTTGAAGCTGAATTTGAAATTCATAATATACACAGAGAACTGGTACCGGTCGGTTAATACTAGTTATCTTCCTCTTCAATCAAAGAAGCAATGCTCTGAGCATTATATATAATGGTGTGAATGAATAACAATGTGCTACAGAGGTACCATTCAAATCTCTATTCTTTATTACTGAAATCCTTGGGAATTTACCTTGCAGACAAAGGATATTTGAGATTGGCTCGATCCCAAAATTGCTGCATAAAGGGAGACAAACTGGGATCCTGCCCAGCGCGAGACTTTAATTTGTTTGTCCATCATGTTGTTGGCAGAAACCTTGTGTGTGAATATTCCAGGGGTTCCCACAAGTGGAACGATTTGACTAGATTTGGCACACTCCGTACAATTACATTAAAAATCATTATTATAACTACCCTGAACAAATAATAAAAATAATCCTTGTGTTTGATATAATGCCTCATCACATTGTTGAGACTTCTCAAAGCGCTTTACAGAATATGTTGTAAAGCGGATTTACTGTGTACTTTGCAGGGGCGGAACGCGGCAGCGAATTACGTGTAGCAGTGTTCCCCACAAACGTGGATTGAGTGACTGCATTTTGTGGGGGCATTATTACCCCCTGGAAAGCGATCCGCAAATCGACTAACAACCAAGTTCATACTTGCTGCTAGGTAAACAGAATACTTGTGGACGGCAACTCACAACCTTCTTACACAGAGACAAGAGCATTACTCACTGAGCCAGGCATTACTCACCCATAATCTCTCCTCCTAGCTTGAAGATGAAGATGATTAACTCTGTGATGATGGGTGTGAGCAGGTATCATTGCCTATTTTCTCCTAGCAATTGAATGAAAATGTTTTCGAAGTACGGTAAAATCCAGAGTTATCATGTATTGAATCAGATCCCAAGGAAATTGGACTTAATATTTCATCCTTTGGTTGAGACTTTAAACCAAGGTCCATCTGCCTGCCCAAGTGGACTTCAAAGATCTCATGCCATTCCTTGAAAAGAGAAGTGGGCTTCTCTCAGTGTCCTGGCATACAATCCCCTAGATTCACGTCATTGCTATTTGTGGGACATTGCTTTGAGCAAGCGACTGCCATGTTTTGCTCACAAAATACAGTCAATCTATTTTAACAGTTTAAGCTGTCAAGGGCTTTGTGACGTCTCAACAACAACAGCAAAATTACAGCACCTTCCATATCGCGATGGTATCCCAAGGTGCTGGTCAATGACAAGAAAGACATTTTATAAAATGTAAGGATTATTATTATTATTAAGAATAATCCTTGCACTTTATATTCTTTATGCATTTTGATGGAACACCTTTTATATTGGGAGGACATCAGAAATAATTTAACAGGATACAGTATATTGTAAAGTATATTTTGTAGGCGAATTCATCCATTTGCTCCAGTATTGGCATACTATGTTGACATGCTACATCCTTTGAGAATTCTAACAGTGAAAACGTACAATTGCATTAAAAATAACTTCAGTTAACTCACTGCATTGATGCTGCTTTGATCATAAAATGCCTGACGGATAAAATTCTTTTGAATTCTGAATTATTGCTAACTTTGGATTCAATTACACAGATTCCTGTACAAGTCTAGCATTACGGCTAGCCACAGGAGCTCCTGTGGCTTAATGGTTAGAGCACTTGTCTTGCAAGCTGGGGAGACCAAGCTGGGGAGACCTGTGTTCCAATCCAGGCAGGTCAGGGTGAAACCTTGGGCAAGTTTCCTTACTCCACACGCCTAATAATAATCCCTCCAAAAAAAACACAATAATAAAATTGGTCATTTCAATCCACGTGTGTGGGACGCTGCTGTGCGCAATTGGCTGCCGCGATTCGCCCACAAATATATACAGTCAATTTACTTTACAGTATATTCTGTGAAGCGCTTTGAGACGTCGATAAAATGTGAAAAACGCTAAATCAAATGCAAGGATTATTATTATCATTACATAGAAACAGAGAAAATAATTAATGTAATCGCCCATTAAGAAGGTCCACTAATTAGATTGTGTCTGAAACGTTGATGGGCCAGCACCTTGGGATGTTCTCCTGACCTGAAAGGTGCTATACAAGTGTAATTTTGTTGTTGTTATTGTGGAATCCTGTAGCTCTGTGGTTAGACAGCTCTTTTTCAAAAGCAAGAGACTTGGGTTAGATTTCCAGCCAGCCAGCCTTGAGCAGGTTTACTTACTCCGCACGCCTAATAATAATCCCTCAAGAACAAACAAATATAAATTGGTCGTTTCAATCCACGACTGTTGTGGGACACTGCTGTGCGCAATTGGCTGCCACGTTTCGCTCATAAATGTACAGTCAATTCACCTTACAGTATACTCTGTGAAGTGGTTTGAGACGTCCATAATATGTGAAAAGCGTTACATATCAAATGCAAGGATTACCATTATTATTATCATTATTATTGTTGTCCATTGGTTGTATAATCGTAGTTATCTAATGTGTGTGTGTGGAGGGGTGTGGAAATCACTCTTAATAAGTGTGACTATAATTTAATAATCTAATTTAATAATTAAATAATTAATAATAATTAAATAATAGTCACACACAAAAAAAAGTTTGCCAGCAAAATAATAGATATAAATCTCTTTCTAAGTTGTGGAAGATGAGTTTTTACTGTGTGGACCAGGGAGGAAATGAGTAATGTGTTAAACACTTCAGCAGATCTGTGTGGGAAGCAGACCCCAGAGTTAATTCTCTGTGGCTAACTTTATTTCGTTCCTAAAACAGCCATATATTTCAAGCTGTAAGCAATTTCACCGGCGTATATTTTGCTAGGACACGATTTCTGTTACATATTCGTTCATTGATTTAATGGAAATTTAATGGGAATTAATTGAATGAGAACGAAATTGTATAACCAGATTTTTTTAAAAAAAACAATACAACTAAATAATCACTGGGAGCGTTTTTTCTCCCTCGACGTTTGATGCAATGAACTTTTGCAATAACAAAAATAGGTTAGATGAAGCCTAGACTACCGAAGATTGAGTGAACAGGGTTTTAATGCCATTCCAGCGCCTTGTTTCTTAAACCATTTGAATCTAAATATTCCTAACGCATTTTTGTTTCAAATAAGATAATACAACGCTGGCAAAAAAAAATCTCATTATAAAACGAATACAAATCGCCGTTCACCATGTATAAGAATACTGGCAAAGTGAGAGGGGAGGGATATCGGTAATATTACCATTCCCCTACAGAAAAAGTCACTACACTTCACAATAAATACTCTGAAGCGCTTTGAGACGCCCTCCCACCCTGAAAGGCACTGGGGGAAAAAAACGAATGTAAGGGTCATTGTTGTTATATTTGATTCTTATTGATATGATTATTATTATGTGTTATAGATTAAAGAACTATAAAACCCAGAGTGTAAGTCTTATTCTAAATAAACCTACACAGATACATGTGAAACATCAGTCCCTGTATATATTCCTTCCTGTCTCACAAGTCCAATGAAACTCACAAGTCCAATGAAACTTGTCTTATTTAGGCTTTTCTCATCACGTAGAGGGGCAAATTCACTTGTTTTTTTTCACGTTACATACATCTCACTGCGTATCCTATTAGATGAAGGCAAAAGTGAAGTGCACCATCTTTCACTTATTTATTTTATTTAAGTCATTTATTTGGTGGGTAGAAATTCTAAAGCATCTGCCACACACCAAGGCAAAGTCATCTGAGCTAAATTGGAAATTAGCTCCCAATCCTCGCCTTTTCATCAATAGATTTGGGGAAAAGTAGTTGATTTGCAGCTTTTTAAATATACATATATATTTAGTATAATATAATATATACAGTATACATATTGGAAAGAATCTTCAAAAGCTTTGAACACAGGGATCCAAAGTGAGAGAAAGAAAATCAGTAAACACACTCTGGGATTAATTCATGTCATCAAAACCTTGAACTCTGTGTTGGGTGTTGGGGTAGGGTGTGCGTGTGGGGGGGGGGGGGGGGGGGGGCGGAGGGGAGACATTCATTATGGATTTAATGACAGGGTTAGTGCAATGAATATTTGAAAACAGGTCAGCTAAACCTGGAGTCAACCAGATCACGGTTGAACTAGTTGAATCGATTGAACTGCAGGATCAATGTGTTAAAGGCGGGGCGATTGACTGGACAGCAAGTCAAGTTGAAAATAAATTAGATTAAATTTATGGATTATTCAATCGGTAGTTTTTTTTTAGTGTTGGGGGGTGGTTGTGAATCTCATAAAATATATTGGGGGACAGTAGCTCCAGAAGTTTCAGTTTCATGTCCCCTATTTCATGGGTCCTATTGGAAATTCAACCCAATTTGCCCCCAACAGTAAAAATCTGAGGAAATTATTATTTTCTAATGAAATGTTTGAAATGCCCCCCAAAATAAGAACAAAAAGTGAAAGAGAAAAAAAAATTAAGAAACAATCTATACAATCAATACAATTCTAGGTGATGCTCGGATCTGCGGTTTACACCAACACAGTCATTATCCTTTCGAGTGAAAGCGAACAAAAAGTGAGCAAAGTCGATACAAATCTCATTTCTTTTTTTAAAAAAAAGGTCTGGATGAGAGAGAGAGAGGAAAAAAACACACAAATGAGACACAGATCACACTTCTGATCTACTGCTTGACAGCCAATATACTCTCATCATCTGTGAGTACACAAACACAACGTTTCTCACACTGAATTTCTCCAATTTATTTTAAAATAATAATAATAATTGAGACTTTTTTATTAATTGAGAATGGGTGACATGTTCGACTGGCTTTTTGCTGCAATGATCCGGAAAATAGGTGTTTCCCAGGATAGAAAAGGGAATTGAGAAAGCACACACAGTTTAACTCCATAACGTTAATGTATCAATTGTTTCTTTCATACATTTTCCTGAAAATAAAACCTTCTACTCTGCGGCACGTATATCATACGCTATCAGCTTGTTTTGTTGATCTGCAGTTAATGTGATACTGGTATGTATATATATATATATATAGATATATATATATACACACACACAAGTTGCATTTCATTATAGAGCCTTTCACATCGGGAGGTATCTTTCAAAAATATTTCCCGTGAAGTGTAGTGACTGTGTATCTTAAGGATAATAATTTCTGGGCTTTTAGAATAAGTCGCCCCCCCACTCCCCCCCCCCCCCCCCCCCTCCCTCCCCCACACCACCACCTCTCTCTCTCTCTCTCTCACACACACATGAATACAGTCACTGGGATCCTTTGAAACTGTTTGACGAAAAAAAAGAGAAAGAGAGAGAACGAATGATGAAATCTCCCGTCAAAATGAATGGAAAAAAATCGTAACGGGTATCAAATAATATATTTTTTAAAAAGGCATTTGCTTTTAAGAATTTTTCTTTAAAAAAAACCATTCGTCCCTGGCTGGGGAATGGTAAAGAAAGCTGTGGAGGTGTGTGAGTGTGTGAGTGTGTGTGTGTGTGTGAGTGTGTGTGTGTGTGTGTGTACAATATACCTTTTCCATCGCTGTGTAGCGTCCTCCCGACGTGAAAGGCGCTATAAACAATATAATTTCCTTCTCGTTGTTGCCTTTAAAGATGACTAAGTCGTATGTACATATATCAGATAGAACCGCCGAGTGTTTCCCCGGTGCTTAGTGTTAAACCTCTATACAACTTGTGAAGGCGGCAGGAAAACATATAGCACACATCCCGATCTCCACACTATTCTCTCTCTCTCTCTCTCTCTCTCTACCATCACAGGAAACCACTGTGTTTGGACACAACGCCTATTTTTTTTTAAAAAAGAATTATAATAATATCATATGAAACTTTTTTCCCCGACACCTTTACGAATTATTTCCCCCCTTAAATGTCATGGGAGCGAAAGTCAACGTCGGTGTTGTCTTTTAAAATAGGTTTAAAATAGTAATAGCGACTCCTCCTCTCTCTCTTTCCTTCCCTGGGAATCAATCATCGAACAGATTCGTCAAAGGCAAACACTCCTAACCTTTTTTTTTGTTTGTTTGTTTTTACACACACACACAAATACATATTGAAAACTATTATTGTAATTAATTACAGAAAGCTTAATTAACGTGTGGTGCAGGTCTGCCCGAATATTGCAACGACTTACCCACCCATCTATCTATACTGGGGTTCAATTAAATTTAGAGCCATTGCTATATATTGCTTATGTCTTATGCTTATGTCGCTTATATTTTATTTAAAGCTTTTTTATATACAAAAAAAAGAACACTCATGCAGACCAGTTTGCACTCACACATCCACTTTTTAAAATATACTTTGAAGTCAAGATTTCATTGGACCGGTAATGTTATTCCACCAGATTCCAGTCTTCAGATGCAACCAATTTTCACCCAATCTCGGGGTGGGGAGTGTGTATGTGTGTGTATGGGGGTGGGGAGGGGGGGCTGGGGGCACAAAATAATACAGTAATTTACATGATGCAATTCGGAGCGTTAACGATGAAACACAATACACTAAATAATCATGACTTTCTTTTGTGTGTGTGTTTCCCCCCCCCCCCCACCACCTCCAAAAAAAATTAAAACACGGATTTAAATTAAATGAACAGCCGAAAAATATCATAGATCATCTGGATGCTTTTCTTTTCACACTCACCAACCTTATAAAACACACACACACACAAACTCAAAAGCTCAAAGGCGTGTGTGTGTATCTGTACTCCCTTGGTATTATTCGCTCACACGCTCACTGTGCATTTGCTGTATTGGTGTTAAAACTCACTTGTCGCCATTGGAAAATTATACGTAAAAATTTCTCATGAAAGAACAGTTAGGGATCTGTTTAGATGTGTATTATATTGTTTTAAAAAAAACCACAGCAGTTTTTTTTTAAACATTTTGAGCTCACATATATTTTCCACTTTCACCACGTACAAAATAGAGAACCAACGACAGAGATACAGAGAAAGTTAGTAATAAGGACTCTTCGATCGATTTCTGTTAAATACAATCACCGCCTCTCCGGTAAAACATTAAATCTATTAATTCATTAATTCACTCGTTCGCCCATTCATTTTCATTCATTCACTCGTTCACTCACTCTCTCGTTCATCCACTCACTCATTCATTCATTACGAGTTTAATCAATAATTTACAATAAAATACGGTTTCAGTTTTTCTCTGTGTGTGTGTGTGTGTGTGTGTGTGTGTGTGTGTGTTGTTTTCAAGTATTTTACTAGAATAAAAGCTGTACACCAGAATAGACAGAACACTTTCCCAAGGTCCACCCTCTTGTTATTTAGAATTTGGTGGCACATGTTTAAAATATACACATTCATACAATAAAATACCAGACACTGAGCAAATTTCGTCCATGACATGCACACCAGGGTAAAGGGTAGGCGCAATCAACATCAAATACCCCTTTGTGGTTGTTGTATGTGGGAAGCCAAACTTTTTTTCAACTCTCTACTGTACCCAATTGATTGATATATATATATTACTATATATATATAGATATTAGGATTTAAGGCTGACCTTCCTTGGGGGAAAACAGGAGTTACTCTCGAGGTGTATCGACTTCGTTTCACTTGTGATCAGCTCTATCTGAGTGGGCGGAGGGGGGGGGGGGGGGGGAGGGGGAGGCTAAGTTCGGCTTGAACTTGGCAACCATGGACTCAGAACAAGTTTCCCTGGCTAACATTGACATGCATTTTATTTATTTTAATAGTTTGATCTTATTCATTCATCTGACAACCCACCCACCACCACCAACCAAACCAACGAACCAACCTACCCACCATCCAAACCACCAACCACCACCATCCAAACCAACCAACCCACCATCCAAACCACAACCAACCCACCATCCAAACCAACCAACCCACCAACCAACCCACCCACCCAATGTTATTGTGTAGGTTTCCAACTCATGTTGTTGTCGTTTTTTTGTGTGTGTGTGTTTCTGTGGGGGGAAAAAATCCGCCTTGGGTGAAGTCAACAGAGACGATGCAGTTGTGGGACCATCAGAGAGAAGTCAGACAGTCAAGCCAGTCAGTCCATGAGTTTCTTGTCCACTCCCTTCCCTTTTGCTGTTCCTGGAATAAGGTTCAAAAGGCCGAAGAGCTCAAGTATCGAGCCGAGAGTTCCTGCAAGTTGCCGGTCAGCGGCCCGGTGACTGTCCAAGGCGACGAGAGCCTGTTGGCCACGTTGCCCACCAGAGAGGGGACGGGCAGACTGAAGACGGTGTGCGCCGGGTGCGAGCTGCTGACGGTCGGGGTGCCCACCGTGAGGGTCGCGGCGCTCAGTGAGGTCCCAATGCCCACCACCGGCCCCCGCAGCCCAGCGCCCAGGCCGCTGGGGATGCAGGGCAGGAGTCCGGACAGCCCCGGGGGGGAGAGCAGCCTGCCTTGTTCCAACAGCCTCAGCACACTGCAGGTCGCCCGCCGTCTCCGAGGCCGTGGACCTGACGTCTGAGTCCTTGCCCTTGGTCTTTCTTTTGCTTCGTGCGTCGGTTTTGAAACCAGACTTTCACCTGTTTGTTTGTTTGTTTGTTTTGTTTGTTTGTGGAGAGGAGGAGGAGGAGGAGGAGGAGGAGGAGAAAGAAACAGACAATATACAGTAATAGCTCACTCACTCAGTCAGTACATTGCCAGCCATTGAGAACCCGTTTACACATCAACCCTCTTGCTTGTGTTACACTGTGCGGCGTGTCCTGATTTAATACCGTCTGTACCGTTAATGCCATTTACCATGTGTGTGTGTGTGTGTGTGTGTGTGTGTGTGTGATGCCCCACTTTTGCTTGTCGCAATTGCACCATTTACCATTTGTATCTATTTGTCCCCAGTCTATCACGGATGTCACTGTTGTTGTTGGGTGTTTTTTTTGTTGGGGGTGGGACACACACACACACAACACACACACACACACACACACAGACTTATTTCACACAAATACAAACACATACACACTTAAGTCATTAACGAATGAATGAATTAACCCTGCAAACGAAACAATGGTTTGAGCTGTGCACCGAGCCTCGGGAGTCAGATCGCCTGAGAGGTGGATGAGTAAATACTGCAACCCGATGGATGTTTTCAGACCTAAAATTAAAACACCGTTTGACTTAACCTGCCGCTTCCCAACTCACCAGCCACGGTGGCCAGTGTCAATACAAACACGTACAGACGGCTGATGCCGAAACGTGCCAGGGTAATACAAGTATAACTGTGACAATTCTTGAGATAACAACAGAGCAGAAGTGGCCAAGAGACACGCTGCCAACTTGTGTATTTTTACTCGGGAAATTTAAACGTATTTCTGGCGCTGGATGTTTCTGAAAGCACGTCTATTACAACATACAACTATTTTTTCTCCTCTCCTTTTGGGGTTAAAGACAAATCCGATGTTATGTTTCTATATCAGTGATCGGCTGGCACCCTCGAATCAAACGTCGCTCTTCCACTTGATTATCTATGTGGGTTTCGCACAAGTTTGGAACTATTGAACACCAACACGACGTTGGCATTGATTGTGGTAACATTCATATCAAAGTCACACCAGCACAACGCCACTATAGAATCGTGTTTGGGCGAGGGACCCAACGGGAAACGGTCAAATCTAAATATTTTCCACGATTAAATGGGGGCAAGAACTACTATTTTATTTCTCATTTATCAATACATAAAATATAACCTTCCTGCATTCAGTTGGAAAACTGATTCCCCCCCCACCACACACCCCACCCTCCCCTTACTTTTGTTAGTGTTGAAATTCATGTGTTTTCATTCACTCATTAAAAAGTCTATTCCCATTAGCCCAGACATTCTGTGGATAAGAGGTTAAAACAAAAGATAAACGCAAATCGAATTTAAAAATGATACACAGGGAGTCTAATAACTGAAACGGATGGCAGATCAAATAACACATCTGTGAGGGTGTGAACTTGTTGTCGGAAACCAAACCTCTTTTAGAGGGTTAACAACCCACTTTCTCCTCCTCCCCCGCCCCCACCCCAACCCCCACTCTCCCCACACCTTCTCCTCGTTAACCCAGCGTTATAGCTTAGGTTCTGTCAGTTTCATCCACCTGTATGTATATATATATCTTATTTATATATATATATACATATACATATATATATACATTGGGTATATATATATATATACATATACCCAATCCTTTACAAATCTCGCCATACAAACACACATACATACACACATACATACACACAGGATCTGTGCGGGACATTTGATGATTTTTTTAAAAATAGCTTTTCACATTTTTTTGGTTAAATCTAAAAAAAGAGTAAATTTCACCCAAGGTACCTACATTTCTAAAAATCCGCATTTTATGGGGGCTTTCAAATGGCAGATGAGCTGAGTGGTTGGGCAGCAGTGACTAGGACCTGAGTCAAGTTTCAGGCATGACCTTGCCATGGTGTGTGTGTATATATATATATGCTTTATATTTACCTGAGTTTCCGACAAGTTGAGCTGTCGAGCTAGTTCTGTCCTCTCACGCCCCACCACGTATTGACAGCGTTGGAACTCCATTTCCAATCGATACAGCTGCTCAGCCGTGAAGGATGTCCTGGTACGTTTGGGCCGATCCAGATCAAACCCTTGGGCAGAATGATTTCCGTATGGATCCCTTGGCATCTGGAGGGTCAAGTAAGTACATTTGACCAGTGACTTGGAATCCACAACTTCTATTTGTTTCCCCAGTGGATGGTTGTTGTGTTGTGTCTGATCCCACTCACCCCCCCACCTCCCCCAACCCCCCCACTACCCCACCACACCA
>CM068748.1:24192209-24370454 GCA_035084275.1 Hydrolagus colliei | reverse complement strand
TTGATTTCGAAGAGTAAAGTCAAGCAAAGCAAAGTAGAAAAACATTTTTTTAAATATAAAACCCTCCAAGGAACATAAGGACAGAAGAAGTTGCGAAAATGCGGGAAATTGAGTTATAAAATGGGACGAGACGCATCTGATTTCTCGAAAGAAAATAAGAATAACGGGCATCGGAAATCTGTTTTCTTTTCCCTGTTGTAGCGTCGATTTAGTGAATTTTGTATTTATTATTGTTAATATACCTATATTGGTAACAATATAGATATATATTGATAGCGTCGTTGAGACAATTGTATATATATATATATATACACACACACGATCGCATAATCATACTACGTTATTTCCTTCCAGGAAATTGTCCATCTGTTTCACTTTCAAGGTAGAAGAAATTAAGCATTACTTATTTGAAGTCTTATATGTTATATATTATATAAGACTTATATACTATACAGATACACCCACATATATAGTATATATATATATATATATATATTGTTGTTTTCCCTCCTTTATCTTACAACTTGTAGCAAACTTTTCGGCGGTTCAATAAGATACTATCCAGAAGGCAAATGCAATCAGCCTTCCAACAATTTTTTTTGTTTGCAAGTTTTTAATCAATTATTTGAGTCAGACTTGGTAATGTCCCAGCAAAGTGTGTCTGTCACCGGGTCAAGGTCCTGTGTGATACAGACGTCAAAGAGTTTCACCGCAAAATACACAGTCGATTCACTTAATTCACTGAAACGTGAACTCATTATCCTCTCTCCATAGATGCTGCCTGACCCGCTGCATGTTCATAGCGACTTCTGTGTTTATATCACTTTACAGCATAAATCCGTGAAGCGCTCTGAGACGTCTCGGCGAGGTGCTATTTAAAATGCAAGGATTATTATTATTAATAGTAGTATTATTAATGTTATATCCTTCACTCATAATGGCAATTGTCAGTTTAAATACAAAGAAAGTGTGTAAATATCCCCACGAAATATCTGCTGTAAAATACGCTGTTCGCTGTTAAATTGAACGATTCCACGCTTATTATTAATAATAATAATCCTTGCATTTGATACAGCACTTTTCAAGTCTCCAAGACGTCTCTCAAAGCGCTTCACGGGATATACTGTCAAGTGAATTGACTATATATTTTGTGAGAGAAACCCGGCAGCCAATTGCGCCCAGCAGCGTCCCCCACAAACAGTCGTGGATTGAAAATGACCAATGTTATTATCACTTTATGTTTGTTGAGGGATTATTACCAGGCATGTGGAGTGAGGAAACTCGCCCAAGGTTTCTCCTGTAACCCCTGAGCTACTGGACTTCACTTGACAGGAGAGCACAAGGCAACCATTGACATTTAAACCCTCAGGAATACCCTGATTTCATTTAATTTAATTTAGCTCAAATTGCTTTCTCTCCACCTCGTTTCAACTTCAGGGTTCTTCCTGGGACGCCTCTGTAGCAAAATTGGTTGAGGAGTTTTCTCAGAAACACACAGTTACTTACTACACTTTTATTCCCCTTTGAAGCGTCGATTTAATGAAAAAGTAAAGTTGTAACGCAGTATTTTTAAAATATATATATATATATACACACACATATAGGCAATATTAAACTGTTTCATTCAAGAAGATTTTGTTACCCTTATATTAATAATACTATGTTTATTATTTGGAACTGTTTTGCTTTGGACGAAAGGAAGTGACTAGTTTTTTTTTACTTTGAAGGAATATTCGAAACAATATATAAAAATAGTTTTTTTTATATATAAAATAACTCCAATGCGTGTCTTTGGGACGTTTCGATAAGGAGACACGATTACTAAGACTATCACAAAGTTACTACAGAAGATATTGTTAATGTGGGGGGAGGGGAACGAAAACAGAAAACTCTTTTGAAAACGACAGAATTATATACACCTGAATGTCAACTAAAGGGAACAGAAAACTCCCAATAAGAACATCCACAACAGCAAAGACTACATTTGTAACAAGGCTAAAGTATTTCCCCTTCGAGGTAATGTCTACTGTCCTGGTCATAAATTATAAATTAGCTTTAACCTTGATTACACAATACAAGTTCCTTTTCATTAGCCCCCCTCTCCCCTCCCCCCCTCTCTCCTCACAGTGTGTATTGGGCCCAGCCACCACTTGTCCCCTTATCCTCAGTGCCACTTGTGTGTGCCTTAATCTCAAGGGTGCTTAATAAATTACTCTGAGTTAAACCCACTAAACGCCAACGTCTCACCGTTTCTGTCGGTCAGGTACTAGCCCAAAGCCTTGAGATGACGACTCAGAGGCGAAAATACGAGCTGTCTGTATAACCTAGACCTGACTGAGGCTTCCATACTCACAAATGACCTGTGTGTCGACTGTACAGACACAAGGATGTGTCTTAATTATCTCTCTCTCTTTCTCTCTCTCTCTTTTCTCTCTTTCACCCTCTCTCTCTCTCCCCCCCCACCCCCCCACTTTTTCTCTCTCTCTCTCTCTCTCTCTCTCGACTGTATGGTAGCTTGGAAGGGGGGGGGGGGGGGGGGGGGGTAACAAGCAGTAGTAATCTACTCTGGGTGATTTGTTTTGACATCTATCCCAATGAGAGGGGAAGTGAGTGAGAAAAAAACATTACAATTCACCCAGAAAAAGCGGAGTCAACCCTCTCCTTAATTGTTAGTTGTGTTGTGAAAAAAGAATTCGAATGAAAGGTAAGGATTTAAAGTGTCCCCCCCCAAAAAAAACACACTCATAATCTAGCATTAATGTCACATTGATTGACTAACTAACTCACTCACTCACCCACCCACTCACTCACTCTCTAACTAACCGACCAAATAACTAAATTAACTAAAGGTCAAAGCCCCAATAAAAGGACGTAAAGTTTCATAGACATAAATAAATTTATCAGATCGAATATTGTACAATTCAACCCATTACAGACATTTAACTCAGTGTTAGTGACTTTCTTCCCCCCACCCCCTCCCATTACACACTGTCGAATTACACATTGAACAGTGGGAAACTCACAGGGGCAGGAATTAAAGTGATCATTCCCAGGCGAAATTCACAATCCGACTGGAAAACTCGTTTACACCACGACAACTAACCTACAAAACCCGCCGAGGGCATCAAAACCAACCAGCCTGAAGTAAAGGGGCATGAAAGGGCATATACTGTCATCTGCACTCCTTCCTTCAGGCTTGTCCAAGCCATCACCCTCTGCTGTCTGGGTCCTGTCGCTCTCTCAACGCAACAAGCCAGGGCGAGAAGTACCTATTATCTTATGAACCTTGTTTCAATTCAACATGTTTCACTGTTGATTCCCCCCCCCCCCCCCCCCCCCACACACTCTCTCTCTCTCTCTCTCTCTCCCTCCGTCTCCCTCCCCCCCCCAACCCCCAAACCATCACTTCTGTACTTTTGAACTGATTCAGCCCTGTCTTAAAACTCACCTGTTCCTAGGGAGGTCTCACAGGTTGCCAACGGCCAACACAGACCATGATTAATTAACGTCCAAGGAAAATCTATTGCTACTGTTTTTTTTAATCCATAACAGGGGGAGGGAGGAGGGCGGGTGGGGGGGGTTGGAGAGAAGAACACCCAGGATGATTTAACTCGACTCTATCGGGATGGGTTTCCTCTCTCCCTGGGTCAAAGCTCAATAGGAAGGTTTTTGTTCTTGTGACTAAAGCAGCAGCGACGCTCAGTGGATGAAATCCTTCAACTGGGTCCATCGGCAACGATCAAGTTTGTTATGAAAGTGTATAGTTCCTACTGTAGCTCAGGGGTTAGAGCTCCCGCCTCACAACTTTTGAGACCTGTGTTTCGAATCCAGGCGGGTGAGGGCGAAACCGTGGGCAAGTTTCCTTACTCCACCAGCCTAATAATAATCCGTCCGGAAAAATAAACTATAATAAATTGATCATTTCAACCCACGACTGTTTGTGGGGGAACGCCGCTGTGCGCAATTGGCTGCCGCGTTTCGCCCACGAATATACAGTCAATTCATTTTACAGTATATTCTGTGAAGCGCTTTGAGGTGACTAGAAGATGTGAAAAGCGCTATATATCAAATACAAGGATTATTATTTATTATTAAGTGAATGAATAATTTTATCTGGAGAAATTGTTGGCCAGGACACCAGGAGCAATTCACATTAACTTTAATTTGGACTTCACCACTTTGTGGAGGAAAACGCAGGAAACTGGTCTCCAAATGAACAATAACATCAAGAATTTTCCAAAATTTCTGCCCCATATTAAATTTTAATTTCTAACCCTGACCTTGGCTCTGGTCAACCCACTCTCTGGGATTGGATGAGCTGGAACCATCTCTCCAGAGAGAGTGGGCACTCAACTCCTGACAAATGGACATTGCTAATGCATATCTGGAATTCTCAGCAATTTGGTCAAGTGCCTGCCAACCAAACAACCCAGAACAGCTAAGACCAAGGAGCGCTGGAAGGTCAGTTTAGACTGGATCTCAAACTCAAAGCCAGCTCCACACTCAAAGTCTTGACATGGGATTCAAACCCACGACCTTCTGACAAAGGTGTTAACAACTGAGTCAAGCGCAAAGCACTTCATGTGGAGTCCTGTAGCTCAGTGGTTAGTGCATTACGAGCGTGAGACCTGTGTTCGAATCCAGGCAAGTTTCCTTGCTCCACATGCCTCATAATAATCCGTCTCAAAAGAAAACCTAGAATAAATTGGTCATTTCAATCATTTCACTGAACATGAAAAGGGACGTGGACAGCACCGTATCAAATGAAAGGAATATTATTATTATTATGATTCCTTCTGTAGCAGAAGGTTATTTTTGTAGCATAAAGGTTATTTTGAACTGAATCAAGTGATATTCCAGTGTATTTTATTGCAGGCACAACAAAGTGTGATGGATTTAATTCTGTAGTATCATAATGGTTAGAGTGTGAAGAATAACATTGTACCAGGTGATGAAAGAAGCAGAGGGTGACTCCCTCTTCATCCATTATATGCAGAAGATGTCAGTAAATATGAAGTTGATTTTTCACATCTAAGATAAGGGACTATATAAAAAATTAACCCAAACCTGAGTAATCAAGGTACTGACACTGCGAGTCGATAGGAAGAATAAGAACAAAGCCAAAATGACTCACCAACCATTAAAAAAACAAGTAGATATCAGAGGGAGGAAATGGAAATGAGGCTGGGGAGGGAGGAGCGAAAATCTAAAAATAAGCAAATCACGTTAACTCGCTTAAAATGTTTTGAATTTAGGCTTTAATTGTAGATTTGCTGTACCAGGGTTCATATTATAACGATAGAAATAATCCTTGTATTTGATATAGCAGCAGCTTATCACAAACGTCCAAAACGTCAAAAGCGCTTCACAGAATAACACTATAAAGTCCAAGATCACAAGATCGTAGGAAGAAACAACAACAACTTGGATTTATACTGCCCCCTTTGCGAGGTGTAGCATCCCGGAGGGCTTAAAACCTTCAGACCTACTCATCCTTCCATAAGACTCATCCTCCCATCACAACATCAATTTGATTTTAAATGAGTCCATGGTCGTGTCCTCAGCCACCCTTCTGGTGACCTGTTTCAATCGTTAATTACACTCTGGGTAAAGAAATCTGTTGTGGTATCTGTCCTGAAATTAACCTTTGCAACTCTAGACCTCTGTCCTCTTCTACTGTCTCAGTGTGTACTAAAGTATTGATCTGGGGTTTGTTTTTCAATTCCGTTTAAACTTTCATACACTCCTATACGGACCCTTGTGAGACATCTCCTTTCAAGACAAAAATATAGTGGCTGGATATTTTGTGGGTGAAGCGATGAATAATAATAATAATCCTTGCATTTGACATAGCCCCTTTATCACGCATTCTAGACATCGCAGAGCTCTTCACATAATATACTATAAAGTGAATTGACTATATTTTGTGCGTGAAATGCGGCAGCCAATTGCGCACAGCTGAGTCCCGCAAACAGTCGTGGACCAAATGATCATTATTTATTAAAAAGGGATTATTACCCAACGAATTTGTGTCTCAACAATATCCCACCGTCAGACATAAAGTAAATGACCAATTTTGCCCGAGGGAATTGTGGTCAAGGCAGTGGGAGAATCTCCCTATCCTTTTTGAATAGTGCTCTGGGATCCTTAATGTGTACTTGAACAGCCAGACTGGAGCTCAGCTTAATGTTTCATCCGAAGGACAAAGCTTCTGACAATGCAGCACATATTGCATTAGAGTGCCAGCCATGAGCTCAACGTCCAGATAGGTTGTAAATCTGCACCATGACATTTAAGTGCAATTTCCCCACAAAGTCGGGGATTGAAATGACCAATTTTATTATTGTGTTTTTTTCTAGGGGGTGGGATTAAGGAAACTCGCCCAAGGTTTTGTCCTGACCTACCTGGAGTTGAAACACAGGCCTCACACTTGTAAAGCGAGTGCTCTAACCACTGAGCTACAGGACTCCACGTCTCGAGACGTCTCGAAGCGCTTCACAGAATATACTGAAAAATGAATTGACTACATATTTTGTGGGTCTATAATGCGGCAGCCAATTGCACACAGCAGGCTCCCACAAGCAGTTAGGGATATAGTGACCAAATTATTATTATCATTTATTTTGAAGGAATTATTACCCCCGGAAAACCAATCTGCCAGTCGACTGAACCTATTTGCTACTTGCTGCTAGGTGGACAGAAGTTTGTGGAGTAAGGAAACTTGCCCAACATTTCGCTCTGCCAGGAATCAAACCTTGTGAGGTGAGTGCTCTGACCGCTGAGCTATAGGACACAACACGCCCGTAGAGTGACCTGCTTCTAGGCTAGCATTCTTGCCCCTCTGAGAGGATGGGTTGTTCTGGGGCCTCCCTGGGGATGCATGATATAAGGTGATATGAGAACAATTTGAGTCCACACTAAGTAAGAAGAAAGGTCAACAAACTGTATCATTACATCTCTTAACAACCTTTAGATTTTATAGCCTTCCTAACATTAAGTGTTTAAGTGACATTCACATACTGATGAGAAACTTTTAACAAAACATAGCATTTAACTGCAGAAGCCAGTCTCACAGCAGATACTAGGAATAACACAGCACTATGGGGGTCAAAGTTGAGTCCAAAAGTGCCTTTTTGGAAACTCTAAGCTGTTGCACATTCACTTGATTATTTGGATGAATTAACGAGCACAAACAAACACAAATGACATTTGGCTACAGAGCGTTTTTCATATTGTGAGGATGACCCATACAGTCAATCCACTTTACAAGATATTATGTGAAGTGCTTTGAGATGTCTCAACAACCTGATGAGACGCTACATCAAATGCAAGGATGACATTGTTATAAGTGAATGACGAATTCTGTCTGTGGGATTTTTGGGGTTAGAAATAACAGGGAATGTTACTTTGACACTGCATTGCCCCCTGCTGGAAATTAAAGACTTGCTGAAGCAAGCAATGAACAAGTAGAGTTTGGCACCTTTTCATGGAACGGACACATCTCAATTACTTAATAATAATAATAATAATCCTTATATTGTATATAACACTTTTCCCACCATTATGCGGATGTCTCAGTGTGCTTCACAGGACTTACTGTAACGTTTAGTGACTGTTTTTGATGGTTGAACATCTACAATATAGGAGAATGTCCACAATGCAACATTCATTGCATTTCAAAGCAACCCATAATAATAATAATAATCCTTGTATTTGATATATGCTTTTCACATCTTCTGGAGGTCTCAAAGTGCTTCACAGAATATACTGTAAAGTGAATTGACTGTATATTTGTGGGTGAAATGCGGCAGCTAATTGCGCACAAGAGTGTCCCACAAACAGTCGTGGATTGAAATGACCTATTTTATTATTGTGTGTTTTTTTGGACAGATTATTATTAGGCATATGGAGTAAGGAAACTTGCCCAAGGTTTTGCCCTGATCTGCCTGGATTTGAACACAGGTCTTTGGAAACTATGGAAACTCTCTCCTCGTCGGCCTCCCCAGTTCCTCCATTCACAGGCTGCAGGTCATCCCAAACTCTGCAGCCCTTGTACTATCCCGCACCCGCCTCCGCGATCATATAACCCCCACCCTCGCCCGTCTCCACTGGCTCCCCATTCTACAGAGGATCGAGTTCAAGATTCTCGTCCTCACCTACAAGGCCTTACACGGCCTTGCCCCGCCCTACTTAACCAATCGACTTTCCCCTTACAAGCCCACCCAGACCCTCCGTTCAACAGGACTTGGCCTGCTCCAAGCCCCCTGGCCGGGCCTTCAGTTTCTCCGCTCCCACCCTATGGAATACCAATCCCCAATCCCTCCGTCTTGTTTCTTCCCTTTCCTCTTTCAAGGCCGGTTTGAAGACTTTCCTCTTCGACCGTGCCTTTTGTTCCACCCCGAATTTTTCGATCTCCACCTCGTGTTTCACCCCTTCCCAAACACTCCCCTCCCAGCTCGGGTCACACGCCTCCTGTGCAGCGCCTTGGGACGTCCTCCCGACGTGAAAGGCGCTTTATAAATGTAATTTGTTGTTGTTGTAAGTCGGGTGCTCTAACCACTGAGCTACAAGAGCTTAATTTATGTTATACTTGTCCTCACTTTCAAGGCCATTCATGGCCTTGCCCCCGCCTATCTCTCTGACCTGCTCTCGCCCTATCAGCCTGCACCCTCCCTCCGTTCAGCAGACTCAGGCCTGCTCTGTGTCCACCGCCCTAACCGCCCAATCATCGGCGGCCGGGCTTTCAGCCTCTCTGCTCCCACACTGTGGAACTCCATCCCGCAGTCCCTCCCCCTCGCTTCCTCCCTTTCCTCCTTCACTGCCAGTCTCAAAACCTTCCTCTTCGACTGCGCCTTCGGCTGTCCCACTAACTCTTCCCCCTCTCCCACTCTCCTTCCCCTTCCTCCTGCTTCGACTTACTCCCCTCACCCCCCCTGCTCGGGTCGCAACCAGACTGTTCAGCGCTTTGGGACATCCTAACGACGTGAAAGATGTTATATAAGTGCAATTTTGTTGTTGTTGTTGTTGCGTGCTTTGAGAAGTTTTGACTTTAACTGATTATTTACTTCCATCAAATCATCAACCCTTTTGGAAAGACGTCAATAAACCAATGTCCCCCCTGCTTTGTGACTCGGGCACTTGTTCAATGATCCTGTGCCGTTATTTCAAACGAGAGTTTGTCCTACTTGCTCTGGGTAATATCTCTATCGCTGTGAACCAAAATAGCAAACCACACGGGGACATATCTTCTACAAAGGAAACAAAATGAAATCTCAGTATTCCACTCATTTGATTTATTACTCATAACTAATAATAATAATCCTTACATTTGACACAACACCATTCATATCAGAAAAATGTCCCAATGCAGTTTACAGGGTATATTTTAAAGTGCTTTGGGATATCCCCCCGATAGCAATGACTGTATTGTTTAAGCAAAGGGTCAGCCAATTTGCATATAGCAGCGTCCCAGAAACAAACATGAAGTGAATGAACAATTTGCTGTGGTGGTTTATCGGCGAGCACACCACTCCTTTCTCTTTTTGAATACTATAGGATCTTTATCGTTCATCTGAACAGGCAGATGAGAACCTGAGTTTAACCTGAGTGGTAAAAATGAGAAGAAGAAGAAGAAGAAGAAGAAGAAGAAGAAGAAGAAGAAGAAGAAGAAACAAATCATGCATCACTCAACTTTCTGATCAAGCTTAGTGTGCAAGCTTTCACAATCTGGCTTGTCAGTTTCGGAAACAAAAACAGAAGTTGCTGGGGAAACTCAGCAGGTCAGGCAGCATCCATGGAGAAAGGAAAAAGAGTCAACGTTTTGGGTCTACAACCCTTCGTCGCAACTTCTGTTTTTGTTTCAGATTCCCAGCATCTGCAGTATTTTGTGTTTTGTCAGTTTCGGAGTTTGATGAGAGCAACAGCACTCTGAATTTCCAAGCATTGATCGGAAGCAGTGTTTTTATGTGAATTAGTGGTATGTTGTTATAGATCTGCATGTAAATATCGACTGCAGCTCGATGTTGGTTAACCAGAAGAGCACAAGTCATTTTCTCAGTCAATTACATTATGTTTCCATCAGGTGGCAGCCGAACCCATTTTCTTTTCTTTTGCAATGAATGAACAGACACCAGAGTACATAACATCAGCATCAATTCGTGAAGTGCATCTTAAAAAGCATCTTTCACACTAAAATGTCTCAAAATGTAGTGATGGACATGGTGATGGGACAATGTTGGTTTCAAAGATGTGGTTTAAAAGGGTCGAAGAGGTATGTTTTTGAAGGGTATCTGAAGACAGAGAGAAGGAGAGAAAGGAATTCAGTTTGGAAGAGCGTTCTAGAGAATAAAGGTGGTGGAATAAGAGAAGTGGGGGGCAAGCAATAGGCCAGAGTGGGAAGAATGCAGGTAGAGTATATTCTGTAGATGGGGTGGGAGTGAAACATTGGACGGATTTGAAGACCAGGCCAAAAAAGGAAAGATTAGATACTGGGAGCAAATGGAGCTTGGTGCTGGTGAGGATAATGGGTGCGTGGAGGCCTGTGTGGGAGAGAACCTCAGCTCGGGATAATCAGGATGTATTAAAAATGGACCTAATTCAGAAACCAAATGAAGTGTGAGTTATGTAATCCTGGAAGTTATGTGGGCGAACAAGCAACTCGGCAAGCTTAGAGGCACCACACTAAAGAGCATTCAAAGCCCTAAATTGCATTTAAGAAACATGACAAGAGGAGTCGTCCTAAAATAGAGCAATAATAAACCACAAATCCATTCAGCCGCAAACTCCAAATCATGCATTGAAGGATATTGAAAGGAAAAGTGAGCATAAGCATTACAGCGACAATAAAATCACATTTGTATAGCACCTTTCACGTCAGGAGGATGTCCTAAAGCGCTGGACAGTCAGTGTTTCGGACCAGAGCTGTGGTCAGGATCAGGCAGGGTGGACAGAAAAGAAGGGAGGGGGAGATGACAGATGGGACCATTGAAGAGGAGGGTTTGAGGTGGGACGTGAAGGAGGTTAAGGAGGGGGCGAGGTGGAGGGATTGCGGGATGGAATTTCAGAGGTTGGGGGCAGAGTGCCTGAATCTGCCAATGGTAGGGGTGGGTGGGCTGGGGGACATGGAGCAGGCTGGAGCCCACTGATCGGAGGAAGCGGACAGGTTGGCAGTGGTTTAGGAGGTCGCAGAGGTAGAGTGGGGGAGAGCATGGTGATTCACATGGCAAGATGAAATTCTAATGATAGCTGGTGTTAGCACATTGATTAACACTGGGTTATCAACTTTCTGGAGAGACCAGAACACTTAATAGCATGTTGATCTGCAAAGCTTCTGTGTCTCTCCATACTTACTCGCAAGTAACGACAGATTGAACTTGCACTGTGCCATTGGAGTAAAGGCATATTGTCAAAGGGATTCGGGAACACCAAGGGATGAAAGAGAAGAGCAATTTACAGATGACTCAGTGCCCTGTCAAAGAGAAGGTTTCTTAAGGTGATTTTTGAAAGCAGTGAGAGCGAGAGAGAGAGAGGTAGCAAGAACTGGTTTTGGAAGAGAGTTGCAAAGCACAGTGTTTGATAGCTCAAGGCTAAACCTACATTGAAATGCCGTTCAGTTTGACTCAAATCAACATTATCAGTTTTACTTCAACAAATGAATCTTACACTTCATATAACACCTATTGTGTCTCAAAGGGCCTCATAAGCAATTGCTGTAAAGTGCAGTCACTATTTTTGGACAAACTCTGCAGTCAATTTTAACACATCAATGTTCTCCCCCGCACCCCACCACCTTTCCCAATAGCCAGAGTATAAATCGCCAATTTTAACTGTGGAACTAGTGGCCAGGACACTGGGAGAAACTCACTTCTCTTTTTGAGTAATGTCATGGGATGTTTAACGTCCACCTAAAGAGTTAGATGTTGCCTCAGTTTACCAACCCAGCTGGAAGACATACTGTACCTCCGCAAATACAGCACTCCTCAAAGCACTGAAATGGAGCATCAGCCTAGACTATGAGCTCCAAGCCCGAAAGGGCATGAACCCAAAGGTTTCTGATCCGAGTCAAGAGTTCAACCAACATGAGATTGGCTGACACCTAATTACCAATGGTAATTACTCCACAAAGGACTGTATTATTAAGCTAAATCATTTCAATCAACTTAAGTTCATTGAAGCTTCTGAGTTCACTTATCTTGGCAAACCTTGCAAACGAGAGCCTGTGTTTGATTCCTGGGCAAAGCGAAACATTGGGCAGTTTCCTTAATCCATATTTGGCAAGTTTTCTTACTTCACATACCTTTGTTTACCCAGCAGTAAGTAGCAACCTGGTTGTTAGTCGATTGACAGATCGCTTTTCTGGGGGTAATAATACCTTTTTAAAAAAGGATAAATTGGTTACTTCAATCCACAACTGTTTGTGGGATACTGCTGCGTGCAATTGGCTATCGTGTTTCGCCCACAATATAGACAATACAGTCAATTCACTTTACAGTACATTCTGTGAAGCATTGTGAGATGCCTCAAAGATGTAATAAAGCGCTATATCAACTAAAAGTCTTATTATTATTATTATTCTCCTCTGAGCCAAATTGGCTTACAGTTCTGAAGAATAGACTGTTACAAACCCGAGGCAATAACATTTGAAGTCCCAGTGATAACAGCTGTGATTTTCTTTTTCTCTAAATGCTGGAACAATATGGCAAGAAAGCCAGGAAAACGAGAGCCATCTCCGGTGATTTTAAAGGACCGCTGAAATTGGCTGTGAAATGACTGGTAATAATTCTCAGAAAATAACTGGTTTGATATCCAGGGCATTGTTTTGGAAAGAATTTGGCTGTTTCAAAAAAATTACACGCAAAATGAAATGTACCCACAAGGGTGATCTCACACAGAGAGCTGTCAAAAGCATCATTTTGCTGGAGGTGATGTTTGACAATTGCTCACAATTACCTACTTCATGTGATTACAAAGGGCCCTCGATGCATTCAGAGTACCTGTGGGAATTATCAAGTAGAATTAAAGGCTTTCATGCAGGCACAAATACTGTACGTCAAATCAAATTTCATGAAAATGATGGACTAAGGCCTTTTTTTTTGTTTGCTAAAGGCCACCAAATCACAGATAGGGAGAGATGGAAGATTGCTATTAGCTTTATAATAAATAATAGTTCACATCACATCAGTGGTTTAATAATTAAACAGGGTCCGCCAACATTGATGATATAAGTGTGTTTTAAACACAGATAAATCACAATGGGGTACAATGGAACAACATGTTCCTGAATGATGAGTTCAAAGTGAAACAATGCTATGTAAGAATACAAATAACAATGCTTGCATTTGGTAAAGTGCCTTTCACGTTCGATCTCAAAGCGCTTCATTGGATTCACTGTAAAGTGCAGTGACTGTATATTTACTGGACAACCGTTGATAAATATGGCAGCTAATAATAATATTAATAATCCTTGCATTTGATATTGCACTTTTCACCTCTTATTAACATCACAAAGCACTTCACAGAATATACTGTAAAGTAAATTGACTATATATTGTGTGGGCGAAACGCGGCAGCCAATCGCCCTCAGCAGTATCCCACAAACAGTCATGTATTGAAATGACCAATGTTTATTATTTTTTTTGGGGGGGACGGATTAATATTATTAATTTGTCCCTCTGAGAGCGAGAATTTATCCTCACAAATTCTCAGATGGTCACAAATTTAGAAACCTAATCTACATCGGGGGTGCAACAGACCCGAAGACTAGTTGTGAAAGAGTTAGAAGGTAGAGTTGTGACGCAGGTGAACAGATCCCTGGAGTTGAAATTACGCGCTAAACATAAATGATCTAAATTAAATTATCAGCTGTAATGTAGAGAATTAAGCAGAACACAGGCATTAATTTTTACATGAAAATGTTCTGTGAGATGTTAGTGTCTTTTTGGAGGAATTTGGTACCAGCTTCCAACTGAGAATGGTGTTGGGCATTTTTCTTACAGGTCCACAATTATGCCATTCTAACATGCACATCAAGCTCGCAGGCCACACCAAAATTGTGTTTGTGCGAGCTCCACAGAACACCAGAAATATATTCTGTGGAGGAAATATCTACGGAAGTCAAACTACTTGACAAGTACATCCTGTAAAGCACTTTGAGACATCTCAGAGACATGATAAGGTGGTATTATCACATGCACGGATTATTATTCGTAAACTATGCTCTATGTTTCCTCTTCCTAGCTTCCAACAATAAATTGCATTGATACAGTGCCTTCTGGGGTGTTGTGGTGGTGGGAGGGGTAAGCTGGCTCTAAGCACGGTCGAAGAGGAAAATTTTCAGGCGGGACTTGAAAAGACGGAGAGAGAAGGAGGGACCGAGGGAGAGTGTACCAGAGTTTTGGGGGTAGTGGCGACCTCTGACGGTGGGGTGTAGGATTCGAGAGACAAGCAGGAGACTGCGGCTAGTCAAGCGGAGGGCCCGGATGGTGGATTGGGGAACGAGGAGGTCGGAGAGGTAGGGATATGCCAGGGATTGCTCCAAACCATGACTTCTCACTGTCTTCCCACTGGCCTGACTCAGTGCATTCCATACCTGAGAGTGGATTGTGGAGTACTGTAACCCAGTGGTTAGAGCACTCACCTTATAAGCGAGAGACTTGGTTTCAATTCCTGGCAGGGAGAAAACTTGGGCAAGTTTTCTTAATCCACACGCTTACTAGCAATCCCTGACAAAAAAAAAAGCAGTAATAAATTTTCATTTCAATACATGACTGTTTGTGGGACACTGCTGTGCGCAATTGGCTGCTGCGTTTCGCTCACAAATATACAGTCAATTTGAAGCGTTTGAAACGTCTAGAAGAAGTGAAAGCGCCATACGGATTATTACAATTATTATTATCCCTGATAGTGTGTGTCCCAAGGGTAGAGGTTAAGTAAAGGACTATGGACGTGCCTGCTCCCACTTCCACTCAACCCAGAGATACGTTGCTGTTACATCTTGAGACTTGTATGCAAATTGGCTGCCATCTTCACCTCCAAAATACAGTACACACAGTCACACCACTTTCCAGCATACCCTGTGAAGCTCCTTGAGACATCGCCATGACACGATAAAGCTGTATATCAAACACTAGGATTAAAACAAAATATTATTACTCCTGACATCAAAGTAGCTTTGTATTATTTTAATATTAGAGTTTTGTTTAAATTAGCTGAAGGTTTAAGGCTTTCAAGTCAAAAAATATGAAATGTTTGTTAATAGCAACAACTTTCAAACCAATGATTACATTAGTAACGCGACAATGAGAATTAACTACGTGCGTTGCCATTGATATAACTCTCTCTGTGGTGGCAGTTCCATAAGCCACTGTCACCTGACATTTATCTTTCATTCTTTCGTAAACAGATTACATGAAATTAGAATTCACATGGCACCAGTTGTAACTCTGACTACACTGACTCTGGGAATAATAATCCCATTCAAAACATTTGGTCAGCATGACTGTTTGTTGGACACTGATGTGCACAATTGGCTGCCGCATTTCGCCCACAAAATATACAGTCAATTCACTTTAGAGGGCATTCTGTGAAGGGCTTTGGGACGCCTAGATAGAAGACGTGATGAGCCACTATATTAAATGGAAGGATTATTGTTATTATAATGTAGTCAGCAAATAAATCAGTCTACCTTAGGGAGATGCTTTTCTACTCATATCTTTGCTCTAGGCAATATACAAATTGTACAGATAAATGCACGTTACTAGTAAAATTACTGCTAAGTGTGTTTGTTTCCAATTGGAGAGTTCACAGGAATAATTTGCTGATTGTTGATGTCCCTCCCCCAAGCTTTGTAATTAGTTTATTTGAGTGCAGCACCTAAGTCTCAAGAAGTGCACTTAAAGGACAGAGAGATGGCTGCCACTTGCATCATCTCAGGCAAATAGGACTTCTGCTCAAGAACAAGGACACGCTAATGAATGCAAACTGATCCCTCCAGCTTGATTTTCTAGGCTTCATGTGTAGGTGTTAACCGAGTTCAACCTCCCCGCCCCTGAGCTCAGCAGGCTTCGGCCTGCTCCATGTTCCCCGACCCATCTTCCTCACCATTGGCGGATGAGTCTTCAGCCACCCTGCCCCCAACCACTAGAACTTCATCCAGGCAGTCCCTCCACCTCGCTATCCCTCCCTGGCCTCCTTCAAGTCCCGCCTCAAGACCCTCCTCTTCGATGGTCCCATCGGTCACTCCAAATCCCCCACTTTCCCACCAACCCTCCCTGTCGCCAGCTTGGGTCTGAAATATAACAGTCCAGCACTTTGGGATGTCCTCCTGATGTGAAAGGCACTTTACAAGTGGAATTTTGTTGTTGCTGATGCTGTTGTTAATTGGTTGTGGGTTCAAATCGCATAGTCCAATCTACCATTCCAATGTAGCCAGGGGGGAGGGAGGCACCTTATTAGCTTTGTGTCTCAGGTAAAACATTAAACTGAGGGCTCCGACTGCCTGTTCACTGGAAGAAATGCCCTTCCCTTTCTGAACAGGCCCATGGGATCTTTACTGCACCGCTGAGCAGGCAGATGTGTCCTCCGTTTAACGTCTCATCCGAAGAATGGCACCTCTGGCAATGCAGCACTCCCCTCATACTGAGTGTCAGTCTAGTGTGCGTCAAGTAAATGCTTCTAAGTGAACACATTAGGTATTATTGGAGCCAGTTCAAATTGGTCTAGCGAAATGGTGGCTCCATAAAATATTTACATTATCTTCTAAAAATCATTACAAACGCATGTGGAAACTGAATGCTATTTGATTATTACTGCTGAGAGTGTAAGCCTCAGTGGATTATAAAAAGTAACTTCCATGTCCAAATCCAAATTGGTGATATGCAGTTACTCAAATGATAATGGTTATCAATGTCTGAACTTGGGTTGGTTTGTACTGAAATAAATATTCAGTCAAGGCCATTTGACTTATTCCTGATTTATGTAGTGAGTTGGTTGGTCAGCACATCCATTGCCAAACTACAATGATATATAATGATAATAAGAATAATATTCCCCTATGATGTGACGGCATCTTAACACGCTGCAGAGACGTCTCAAAGAGAACATACTGTAAAGTGTAGGGACTGTGCATTTTCTGGGTGAAATATGTAAAACATAATCCTCATTCTCCTTAAAGATCCAGAGGCACACAAAAATGTAAAAATCCAAAGGGAAAAGTGTTTATTCTGGTGCCTTGGCTGATAATCCTCAGATAAAAAAATTGGTCAGTTACTCTGTGGGTATTTGTAGGACAATTTGCTTGCGTAAATTGTCTATTGTGTTCACCTATAAGTACACAGTTACTGCGCATTTCTGTAGATTAGTACTGTATATCTAAAGAGCACTTCCTGTAAACTCTATACCACTCAATTAGAGACAGGTCTGGTTAAATATTCCTCAGTTTCCGAACCTTACTGTACAAAACTGCAACACATCAGCTGGGCAGTAATATTTAGAGATACTGTATTTAGCCAATAGAATTTGCTTTGCAGCTTTGAATTTGCGTTCAAATAACACAATGCCTTACAGCGCCGCCAGTCAACTCAATTGCACAAAAATAGCTTTTATTTGAAATCCGCTGAGATTCATCGGTTCAGATTGTGTAATCTGAAGCTGCGGTAAAAACCCAAATCCAAATGCCACCGAGTAGCAAGAGGGAAGAGAGTGCGTTTCAGAGTGAAAATAACAATTTGAAGGGAGCTGAGTAACCATCAGAGACTTTAAAGGCATTTAGTGGAAAGCAAAGTCGATTAACTTGATTAGCAATCGTTAAATAAGAAGGGACAAAAAGGCTTGAAAGAAAACTAGAATTATTTTCAGTTCATGCTACTTATATGACCTGCTATGCACACTCAAAAATCTATATTCCATTCTTCAGTCGCTCATTCTAATGCTCTGAACGACTGCAAGAATTCAAATCTTTTCTGGAATTGCTGAATTATTATGGAAATTTTATGGGAAAATTTATGTTTTAACACCACTCTTGAGTTCACTAAAAGAAACACTAATTCACAATGACTTACATTGTGACGTGGCTTTCAAGTCAGGAGTATGTTATCTCATTTGGAAATACTGTACGGTAAAATTTAAGGACATGGATCTCTTTAGGTGAGTTGCGGCAGCCAATTTGAACACAACAATGTTCCACCATCAGCCATGAAGTGAATGACCAATTTTATCTGTGGGATTGTCGGACAGATTACTGGGAGAAACACCTTTCTCTTAATGAGTAGTGCCACGGAATCTTTAGATCCACCTGGACACGAACCTGGGCCTCGGTTTAACTTAAGGATGGAACCTCCAACTATATAATGCTGCCCCCAGGACTGCACTGAGGCACGAGCCTAGCTTATGTTAGTTCAAAGTCCTGATGTGGAACTTGAACCCCAACATTGTTGGGGTTCAAATCTGATAGAATTTTTTGATGAGGGAATGGGTGGATAATGGTAGCGCAGTTGATGTAGTTTATATGGACTTTCAAAAGGCATTTGACAAAGTGCCACATGAGAGACTTATTATGAAATTAAAGGCCCATGGCGTAAAAGGGACAGTGGCTGCGTGGATCCACAACTGGCTGCGAGACAGAAAGCAGAGAGTTGTAGTGAGCGGCTGTTTTTCAGATTGGAGGGAAGTGAGCAGTGGTGTGCCACAGGGATCAGTTTTGGGACCATTGCTGTTTGTAATCTACATCAATGATCTAGACTTGGGTGTACGGAGTACAGTTTCCAAGTTTGCAGATGACACTAAGTTAGGGAGAATAGTAAATAGTGAGGAGGATAGTAGCCATCTGCAAGAGGATATAGACAAATTGGTAAAGTGGGCAGACACATGGCAGATTAAATTTAATGCAGAGAAGTGTGAGGTGATGCATTTTGGGAGAAGAAATGAAGGGAGGCAATATAGGCTAGATAGTACAATTTTAAATGGTGTGAAGGAACAGAGAGACCTGGGGATTTGTGTTAGTGACTCGTTGAAGGTGGCAGGACAGGTAGACAAGGCTGTTAAGAAGGCATATGGGATACTAGGCTTTATAAATAGGGGTATAGAGTACAAAAGTCAGGAAGTGCTGACTAACCTCTATAAGACTTTGGTGAGGCCTCAGCTGGAATACTGTGTTAAATTCTGGTCACCACACTACAGAAAGGATGTGAAGGCATTGGAAAGGGTACAACGAAGATTTACTAGGATGGTGCCAGGATTGAGGGACTTCAGCTATGAGGAGAGGCTAGATAGGCTAGGGTTATTCTCTCTGGAGCAGAGAAGATTGAGGGGAGACCTAATAGAGGTTTATAAGATCATGAGGGGTTTCGACAGGGCAAATAGAGAAAAACTATTTCCACTCGTGGGCGAATCTGTGACTCGTGGTCACAGATTTAAAATAGTTTCAAGGCGAAGTAGAGGGGAGCTGAGGAGAATTTTTTTCACTCAGCGAGTTGTTCGAATCTGGAATGCATTGCCTGAAAAGGTGGTGGAGGCTGATTCGATAACAACTTTTAAAAGGGAATTAGATCTTTATTTAGGGAGAACAGGTCTATTAGGCTATGGGGAGTGGGTAGGGCAGTGGGATTGAATCGCTCTTTTCAAAGAGCCGGCACAGACTAGATGGGCCGAATGACCTCCTTTTGTGCCGTAAAATTCTATGAATCTATGAATTGTAATTCAGAGGCGAAGGCTATCCTTCTTTGGCTGTGCCTACAGTCACCTCCCCTATCTCCTTGGCTCAGGGTCACTGTTAAGCGCTCCGAGACACACGAAGGGTGCTATATAAATGCAAGTTGTTGTTGAGATTGGAATCATGGAACACTTTCAGCCTTAACTCGCTAGGAAAACGTGGTCAGAAAAGCCAACAAGTGGCTTTGAAGGGAAGCAGAAATTGGCTCTGAATACAAGTTGCATTAACACTCATGAAATAATTATGAACCTGATAATGTTAGTATGGTGCCATTGTTTCATTAGGACTCAAGATGCTTGCAAGCATTGTGTACAAGATGAAGCTGAATGAGATGTCCATCCTAGGCGTTTACACAGTGGTCGGACAAGAGCACTATTTTGCCAAACGAGCTGTTGAAGGAATGTTCTTATTTATCCAATTTGTGGGAATATGGAGGATTGCAGATGTCTCTTGAATGCCCATGCCAATAATTAGGGTAAAATTAAAGGCCATCGTGAAGAAGAACTTGCATTTCACAGCATCATCATTTTTAAAATACATATAATAAGTTTTTTGAGGGGGAATAAATCCCTTCAAAAAAATATTAGGACCCTCAATCCAAGACTGTTTGTGTGGATCACTGCAGTGCGTAATTGGCTGCCACATTTCGCTCACAAAACATACAGTCAATTCACTTCACAGTATATACAGTACTGTGAAGCGCTATGAGATGTCTCGATGATATGATAAGATGCTCTGTCAAATGCAGCAGCCAATTGTGCACAGCAGTGTCCCACACACAGTCGTGGATTGAGTGACCAATTTTTTTTTTTAAAGTAATTATTACTCCCAGAAAAGCGATCCACCAATCGATTAACAATCGGGTTCCTGCTTAGTTGTTTCTGACCTTGAAGTGAAAGTGCTACCAATGAAACCGATTAAACCAGCACAAATCGCATGAATCAAACATAGGGAAACATTTCCCTTGGAACTGTACTTTGTATCTTAAGGATAATATGTCAAACTTTTACAATATTGCTGAATCTGGCTGTTAGGAAATTAATGTGGAAAACACCCTTATAAGATTAAGTGAATTCAAATTATAATGTTCCTCGAAGGGAATCACCAAAAAAAAACTCTTGAGTGCAGTGACTGTATATTTTGCAGGTTGATGCAGCTGTCAATTTGCGCACAGCAAGGCAGCACAAACAGTGACACAGCGAATGATCCCTTCATCAGGAGGAATGTTGGCCAGTAGAACAGGAAAAGCTCCCCTTTCCCTTTCCAGCGGGGTAATGGAATCATCACACATATCCATGCAGATATGGACTCCTGTGGTACATTGGTAGGAATACATAAATTTTGTATTATATTGTTTGTCGATTGGCAGATTGCTTTCAACAAATAATAATAACAGCAACAGTAATAAAAATGTGGTCACTCCATCCACGGCTATTTGTGGGACACAGCTGTGCGCAACTGGCTACCGCGTTACGCCCACAAAAATATACCATCCCTACACTTTACAGTATACGCTGCGAAGTGCTTTGAGACATCGAAAGGATGTGAAAAGCACGAGATCAAATGCGAGGATTATTAACACTATTATTATGCCGTGAAGCGCTTAGAGGCGTCTCGAACAACAACAACAGCAAAATTACATTTATAGAGCGCCTTTCGCGTCGGGAGGACGTCCCAAGGCGCTGAACAATCAGGTCGAAGACGTGATAAGGTCCGGTATCTAATGGAAGGATTATTAATATACACCGGCTATGCAGTACCCCTTTGCTGAGTATTACACTGAGGCATCAGTTTGGTCTAGTGAGCTCATGTCCCCAGGTGAGCCTTAAACCCATAATATTCTGACTCAAGAGATGGGAGCGCTAATAATGGAGACAGGCTGATACGGTATTAAAATAGGAGGCAACTTAGCAAAAGGTTTTGCACATGACGTCTCGGAACTCATGGTAACTCATCGTTGAACTTAAAATAAAATAGATCACTATTTGTTGTGGTGTGTGTGTGTGTGTGTGTTTTTTGGGTGGGAGGGTGGGGTGTGATGCTGTGATTGGGACAGACAGAATGAATGAATGAATGAATATGAATGAATGGACCAGCCATAAATAAACAGTGATTGGGTGCATGAAGTCTGAAAGCCACTCTGTTAGAGTACTTCAGATGCCTTTTGAAACCAGCCCTGCATTAAAATTCTGTAAATCAATATTAATTTCAAGCAAATGTGGCTATTAGGGCTGCTTCACCCTCTCTCTCTCACACACAAACACATCATCCTCTCCCCCAACCCAACCCCATCATTGGAGATAAATGGAGAAAGAGAGACAGAGAGAGATGAAAGCCCAGCTAATTAACCAGTCGCCTTAAGTCCCCCCCTAGTGTTTTGGTACGTTCAATGGTTGGTTCTATCAAAGCCAAAAGACACCAACCGCGTCTCCATTAAGCACTGCTACTTAAACAGACTGGGAGAGAGGCAGAGAGAGAGAGAGGTTTGCTGCTCTCCTCGCCCACCGCTCCCTCACTTGGACACAGAGCTTAGGGGAGGGATGTCTTCTCGACAAGCCCCAAGCCCGGCTGTCAAATGGCAGCGACGCTGCGTGAAAGTCCTGAGGGCTATCTTCCCTCATTTGTTCCTGGTGTTGCTGCTGGTGCTGTACGCCGTGTTGGGGGCTTTTGTCTTCCAGCGGCTGGAGGGTGGGAACAGAGAGAAGGAGGGTTACGATCAGTTCCTCAATAGGCTGTGGAATATTACTCTGATGTTAGACAGTTCAGAAGGTAGGGGCTGCTTGTGTTATCTCCCCCCCCCCTCACCTCACCCCCTCCCTCCACCCTGCAAAGAAAATAAATGTCCCCCCCCCCCCCAGTTTTCTCTTGAAATGAATCTTTTTTTTGCACAACACACACACACGCAGAGAATCACTCCCAAACAATGATTCTGTTGAAGGGATGTCACTATTCTCTTCTACCCTCTGGCAAAGATTGCTGCAGTACAGTCTGTGTGCACCTCTCACTAATAAGTCTTCTGCCTGTGTGTGTCTGTGTGTGTATGTGCGTCTCTGTCTGTGTGTTATTGTGTGTTTGTGTGATTCTGTATGTGTGTCTCTGTGTGTTATTGTGTGTGTGTTATTCTGTATGTGTGTCTCTGTGTGTTATTGTGTGTGTGTTATTCTGTATGTGTGTCTCTGTGTGTTATTGTGTGTGTGTTATTCTGTATGTGTGTCTCTGTGTGTTATTGTGTGTGTGTGTGTATGTGTTATTCCGTCTGCGTGTGTGATATTGTGTATGTGTGCGTATCTGTGTGTAATTGTGTGTCTGCAGTTATTGTGTGTGTCTAACCCGAGGCTTGCAATCAGAGGGACCTGTTGCTATTCAAACCAAATGCCATTCACTCCTGCTTCAAATACTCTTGCTTCCCTCCCTTTGTAGAGGATTTATCGGTATAACCGGAGCGGCTTTGCGTGAGGCACGGTCATCTGCACTCGAATTCTATTTACCTATGGATTTACTTACAGAGAACGAAACCGCAAAGATGTTCTTCAAGGAGCGAGTGAAGACAGAGATGAAGGATTTCGAGCTGCGCTGGTTAATTAATAAAGAAGAGTGGACCTTTCTGGGCTCTTTGTTTTTCTCCTGTACAGTGTTCACAACAGTGGGTAAGTCAACTTTCCCCGGCAACCGATGATTGGAAACTCTGTTCCAGCCATTGCTGCAGTTCAAAGACACCATAAATATCTCGGATGCATTCAGTTAAGTTCCCGGGCATATGTACATTCAGTTCGGATACGACAATCCCTTTTATATACATGTATATGTCTACAGTATATAGATAACGTTTGAAAAGATTTCCACTGCACTTTCCACTGAAA
Source organism: Hydrolagus colliei (assembly GCA_035084275.1). Taxonomy (NCBI): domain Eukaryota; kingdom Metazoa; phylum Chordata; class Chondrichthyes; order Chimaeriformes; family Chimaeridae; genus Hydrolagus; species Hydrolagus colliei. The sequence goes on along the minus strand of CM068748.1, from coordinate 24,346,889 downwards.
GCACGTCAAGTTGACCGACTGTGTGTTTTATGGCCGAAACAAGTTTGCCGGTGGGTGAAGAGTTGTGGCCACTGATGTGTCAGCCCAGCTGGGAAAGTATCCTGGGAGAGTTTGGGCGGCTTGTGTCAGCAGAATAGCGACACGCACTCCATGAGGCTGCGGGTATATTGTGAACAGTTTGACATTTCTCCAATGACTTGTTATTTGCAGCATGTGTTGCAAATAACAAGGAAACCGGTTGTTGGATTCGTTGCGAAGCGCAAATGACTAATATAATAATCATCATAATAATCCTTGCATTTATCTAGCGCTTTCCACGTCTTATCGACGTCTCAAAGCGCTTCACAGAATACAACAATATCCCAAGGTAGGGACTAGAGCAGCGTGGGGGGGGGGGGGGGAGGCGGGGGGGGGGGGGGGGGGGGGGGAGGGGGGCGGGGGGGAGAAGAAAAGAGGGAAGAAAGGGGGGGGGGGAAAAGGTTGGGACCAGAGCATGGGGGAGGGTAATGAGGGTAATGATGATCCCTTCAATGACATAATAAATAAATAAATCATTTGACCATTGAATCCACGACTGTTTGTGGGACAGAATATTTTTCGTTTTGTGGGCAAAACGCACACAGCAATTGGCTGCCATGTTTTGCCCACAAAATATACGGTCAATTCGCTTTACAGTATATTCTGTGAAGTGCTTCAAGATGTCTCGAAGATTTGATAAGACACTACACTAAATGTAAAGATTATTATTATTATCGTCAATCTCCATCTGAACTGTCAGATGGGGCCTCAGTTTACTAAGGATTATTTCTGTTCTTATACACATGTATAACTCGCCACTTCGAATACCTCGTCACCGAACCATTTTCCCTTGGATTGATTATCAGGTGTTTACTTTACGTTATAAGTGTTTATGGCAATTTTCCCCTTGTGCTTGCGTTTGTGTGCATGAGTTTCTGATTATGTGCGTTGAGTGATTCTTTACCAGATCCGTTATTTGTGAGTTAAGCCTTTTCTTGCGTATCTTTCAAAGCTATGAGGAGAGGCTAGATAGGCTAGGGTTATTCTCTCTGGAGCAGAGAAGATTGAGGGGAGACCTAATAGAGGTTTATAAGATCATGAGGGGTTTCGACAGGGCAAATAGAGAAAAACTATTTCCACTCGTGGGTGAATCTGTGACTCGTGGTCACAGATTTAAAATAGTTTCAAGGCGAAGTAGAGGGGAGCTGAGGAGAAATGTTTACACTCAGCGAGTTGTTCGAATCTGGAATGCATTGCCTGAAAAGGTGGTGGAGGCTGATTCAATAACAACTTTTAATAGGGAATTAGATCTTTATTTAGGGAGAACGGGTCTATTAGGCTATGGGGAGCGGGCAGGGCAGTGGGATTGAATCGCTCTTTTCAAAGAGCCGGCACAGACTAGATGGGCCGAATGGCCTCCTTTTGTGCCATAAAATTCTATGAATCTATGATTCTATGAAACCCCACGAAGGCGCTGGTGGCACACGGACAGTTTATAAACTCATTGAATCATCCACATGAATTTAGACTGACGGAGTCACTAAGTGGAATAGAATCTAAACGCTGAATTAAAAAATGAATGATTTCTGTCGGTGTGCCTCATCCAACAACTGTGCCACGCAAAAACAAAATGCTGTTATTTGGGATCTGAATAGATTTTCCCAATGCCAATATTCATCTAAATTCACTGGGAGAAAATCAGGCAAATTCCACGTCCTAGTGTCGTGGTTAGAATCCTTGCCATGTAAGCGAGGGGACCTGGGTTCGATTCCCGGACAGGGCGAAACCTTCGGCAAGTTTCTTGTTTCCTTACTCCACATGCCTCGGTTTGACCTAGCAGTAAGAAGGAAGTCAATTGAGGATCACTTTTCTGGGGTTAATAAACCCTCCCCCCAAAATAATAATAATAATTTGGTCACTCAATCCACGACCGTTTGTGGGACACTGATGTGCGCAATTGGCTGTCGTGTTTTGCTCACAAAATATACAATTTAAAATTTCACCCACAAGTGTACAGTCAATTCAGTTTACAGTATATTCTGTGAAATACTTTGAGACGTCGTGATGAGGCGCTGCATCAAATTAAGGATTGCTATACTATTATAAAACAGAAATTCTACAATGTGGTCAGCTCTTTTAACTTTCTTCAATTCATGGAAAAGACTCGCAGTTCACCATTTATTTGGGCAGAAATCCCATCACACCGTGCTCTGCCAAATGTAAGCAAATCTACCTATGAAAAGTAAAACTTTCAACTTGGTTTCGATACTCTGATGACGGGTTAGTGAGAGATACGCAGGTTGATCAAAAGAAAATGTGCAATAATACCCCCCATCCTCATATACTGTAAAATTTAGTGACTGTATATTTTGTGGACAAATGTGACTGCCATAGGACAGCAGTGTCCTAAAAATTCATGGATTGAGTGAGCAAATTCTTCTTCTTCTTAGAATTCTTAAAGGATTATTAGCGATCTGCAAATCGAGTAACAACCATAGAATAATGCCTAGCAAAGGGACAAATCCCGATCATTTTATCAGATAGAAACATAGAAATCGACAGCACAGAAAGAGGCCATTTAGCCCATCGTCTCTGCACAGGCTCACAGAGCAATGAGGTCATTTATTCCCACTGCCCCGCCTTATCCCCATATTCCTTTAAACTCTTCTCCTTCATATGAGATGCTGATACGCTTCAAACAGTTCCATATTTCCAAAGGTTGTGAATCAAAATCCTACACTCAAACATGTTCACTGTAACAGTGAACAGATGATCAGTTCAGTTTAGATGTCAGTTATTAATTTCATCAATTAAAAGTACTCAAATTCCTCTTAATCTTAATCATGAAAAATTAAAGATGCGTAATAATAATCCACACATTTTATTTGGTGCCTTATTATGTATTTGGGACATCTCAAAGCACTTTGCAGCATATATTGTAAAGTGCAATGACTGTGCATTCTATGGACAGTTATTGTGCAAAATGATGGAAAATTCTTAAACTTGGGTTCATTTTGAAAGTCAGTTCTGCCCCAGAGCTGTAGAAATCGTTTTTGCAAATTAAAAATGATATTTAGGACATTTAAGTCTGTGCGATCTTGACTCTCAAGGCAAAATGGTCTCGGCAATTTATAATAACTCTTGCATTTAATATAGCACTTTTCACATCTTCTAGCTGTCCCAAAGCATTTCACAGAATGTACTGTGAAGTGGACTTCACAGTATAATAATAATCCGTCCAAAAAAACATAATAAAAATTGGCCATTTCCAATCCACGACTGTTTGTGGGACACAGCTGTGCGCAATTGGCTGCTGCGTTTTGCCCACAAATGTACAGTCAATTCACTTTACAGTATATTCTGTGAAGCGCTTTGAGACATCGATAAAATATAATAATCCTTGCATTTGATATAGCACTTTTCACATCTTATCGACGTCCCAAAGCGCTTCATAGAATATACTGTAAAATGAATTGACTGTATATATTTGTGGGTGAATTGCGGCAGCCAATTGCGCACAGCAGTGTCCCACACACAGTCGTGGATTGAAATAACCAATTTTATTATTGTGTGTTTTTTTTGGAGGGATTATTATTAGGCGTGTGGAGTAAGGAAACTTGCCCAAGGTTTCGCTCTGACCTGCCTGGATTCGAACACAGGTCTCCCCAGCTTGGTCTCCCCAGCTTGCATGACAAGTGCTCTAAACCACTGAGCCACAGAAGATATGAAAAACACTATATCAAATGCAAGGATTATTATTATTTGTAGGCGAAACGCGACAGCCAATTGTGAACAGCAGTGTCCCACAAACAATCGTGAATTTAAACGACCAATTTTATTAGTGTTTTGTTTCTTGAGGGATTATTAAGGTCTGTGGAGCAAGGTTTCACCCTGCTGGGAATCAAACCGAGTTCTCTCACTTGCGAGGCGAGTGTTCTAATCACTGAGTTACTGGGCTCTCATTTCAGACACGTTTGACTACCTTCTTGGAGCAAGTAAATTGTTAGGAAAAATCATGCCGAACCTCTTGAGGCAGGTGGAGTGTTATGAAAGATGTTTTGATTTGAATAGTGCTCCAAAGCATCTCAGAGACTTGGCAGAACAGGATCATCCATTTGAATGAGTCTCCAACAAATGTGTGAATTGTTTAGACAAATGCTCATACCAGACTAAATGTTGCTAAATTTACTTTGCCATGTTTTTGACCAAAGTATTCAGTATATCTTGCAGCTGCTCACCGTCCAATAATGTACCTAAAATAGTTTATTGTATAGGCCAAAGGAACAGACTGCTATTTTTAACTGAATGATGTACGATAGACAAAATTGTATTTATTGGAAGCTCCCATATATATCATTCTGCAATCTTCTATATATATATAGATATATAGTGTTACAGAGAAAGCACATTCACCATCCCATAAAGCTATGGCCTTGAGACGTCCTCCCAATGTGAAAGACGCTATACAAATGTAATTTTGTTGATGTTGTTGCCATTGTGAACAGAAAACCCTTTTAACTCAAATTCTGTCTATAAAGTAATAGGTGCTACACTTGACAATAGCTGTCCGTTGCGCACACTGAGACATTATAAAGCTCTTTCCTTATCATTGGCCTTTTTGGAGATAAATTGATAAAATAATGAAAAAAATAATCCTTGCAATTGGTATAGTGCTTCGTCATGTCGTCAAAGTGCTTCACAGAGTACACAGTAAAGTGAATTGACTGTATATTTCTGTGGACTAAATGCATCAGCTAATTGTGCACATCAGTGTCCCACAAACAGTAGTGGATTGAGTGACCAAATTGTTGTAGTTTTTTTTTGAAGGGATCATTAAGTTAATGATCCCTTGCAACACAATAGCGATCCATAAATCAACTAACAACATATAAATGAGGCAAATGCACAGCATTTTAATCTCAATCTCACAGGATGATAATGCAGTATATAGGTTGCCAAAACATTAATTTACGGCTGTAATATAATTGTAACGTAATACAGATTGACTTCAAGATCCTCGTGTTCAAATCCACTCACTCCCTGGCACCTCACTGCCTACCTCTCCGACCTCCTTATCTCCCAATCCACCTCTCGGCTCCTCTCCTCGCCTGGCGCTAGCCTCCTGTTAGTCCTTCGGACCCTCTGCCCCACCATCGGGGGTCGCGCTGTCAGCCACTATGCCCTAAAACTCTGGAACACTTTTCCTCAATCCCTCCGCCTTGTTCCTCTCTTCTCCTTTTCAAGTCCTGCCTGAAAACCTTCCCTTTCGACCACGCTGATGGCCACCTCCCCACAGCCCCCAAACCCAGTCAGGCTGTTAAGTGCTTGTAATGCAGTCAAACCATTAGTCGAGGTTCATTCGGAAATACAAAAAGCATTATCACTTAGGATCAACTGGCATTAGAATACTGCCATTGGATTGGTTAGAGCAATTGGTTAGAGCACTTGCCTTACAAGCATGAGACCTGTGTTCGAATCCAGGGAGGGTAAAACCTTGGGCAATTTCCTTACTCCACACGCCTAATAATCGTAAAAAAAAACCCTATAATAAATTGGTCATTTCAATCCACAACTGTTTGTGGGGACACTGCTGTGTGCAAATGGCTGCTGCGTTTCACCCACAAATATATGGTCAACTCACTTTACAGTGAAGCGCTTTGAGATGTCCAGAAGACATGAAAAGCGCTATATCAAATGTAAGGATTATTATTATTGTTGTCTCGTTTAACTCTTAAGTGCAGCGCTCCGTCACAGTTCCCAATGTACCAATCAATATTGAGATGGGTGTCATCCTTGATATCTATCTTCATTGTCGTTTCTTAATATGTTTTCAAAGACATCTTGCAAGTTGGGTGTCAGCCTGGCTCAGTTGATAGCATAGTCAAGCTTTGAGTCAAAAGGATTTGAGATCCGGCCCCGTGTTCAGGACTTGGAGCTCACATCTAGGTTGACATTCCAGGACAAGGCTGGGGATCTAACCCAGAAATAGTAGGAGGTCATTCAGCCCCTGAAGCCTGTTCTGCCTTTCTAAACGATCATGGCTGATCTACACCAGTTACCCGCCTTTGTCTCGTATCCCTTAATATCCTGACCTAACAAATATCTGTCCACCTCAGTCTTGAAGATGTGAGTGGATCCAGCAGCCTTTTAGGGGAGAGAGTTTCAGATTTCCACTTCTCTCTGGGTGAGAAACTGCCTCCTGATTTCACTCTTAAATGGCTTAGCTCTAATTTTAAAACCATGTTCCCTTGTTCTGGATTCTCCCACCAGGGGAAATAGTTTATCTGTAGCTACCCCATCAAATCCCTTTACTATTTAAAAAATCTCAGTCACATCACCCCTCAACCTTCTGAATACCTCATGAAATAAAATTGGTCACTTCAATTTGTTGCTGTTTATGCAACATTGCAACGCGTAGATTGGCTAGTGTGTTTGTCTACAAAATACACAGTCACTGAACTCCACAGTCAATCAACAATGACGACAACAACAAGTTAAATTTATATAACGCCCTCCACGCCAGACGGCATCTCAGAGCGCTTCACAATGGCGGAGGCCGAGACTCAGCCAGCGGGAGGGGGAAGATGACCATAAGCGCGGTCGAAGAGGAAGGTCTTCAGACACGACCTGACGATGGGCAAGGAGGGGGCGAGATAAAGGGGTTGAGGGAGAGAGTTCCAATGTTTCACGGCAAAGTGGTTGACAGCATGGTGGAGCAGAGGATTTGGATGACAAGGTGGAGGTCGGACCCAGTAGACCGGTAGCAGCGGGTATTACTGTGAGGAGAGAGGAGATAAGAGACATAGGGGGGTGCAGAGGAGTGGAGGGATCTAAACGCTAGAGTGAGGATCTTGAAGTCGAGTGTTGAGACATTTTGACAACATGGAAAGGCGCTGTGTAAAAATATAAGGATTATTATTATTATGAGGAATTTGTCCTCATCAAAGTAAAGGGTGTCAGTTCTGGGAATGGAACCAACCCACTTCATAGCAAGTCGTAAAATGAAGAGGTATGATCTTTAACTTTTACGGCAAAGTAGTCTTACTGACCTACGTCATGTGAATATGTGGAAGCAAAGCCAAGAATTCTGACAATTTTCCGCGGAGGAGGAAGGAAAGAGATATTGTAACGTTTATTAGCATAATTATCGGAGTTTTGCCCACAAAATGCAGTTACAGTAAAATCTATATCCTGTGCGGTGCATTGAGATATCTTGATAACGTGATAAGGCTCTACACCAAATGCAAGGATTATTATTACGGCACGGCTCCCCAGGCTTCTGAGCAGGCTTAGTTTCTCTCTTGGAAAAAAAGGTAATATATTGGCCACAGAGCTGTAACTTGTATAAATATTTTTGCAGTGTTATATACACAGGATGCAAATGTTTGAACACGGCTGGCTCATTCACTCACTAATTTCAGAAATTGGCCAGAACTTTCCATTGGGATTTATTCCCACTCGATCCTTTTCCCACTGGAGCCGGGCGATTATTGATTGTCATTGGCGGTGAAGTGATTCACTCTGTTTACTGCAGTCTGGATTCCCCCTTTACACAACAACAAATTACAGTTGGTGATAGTCAAGGATATGCGCCTGAGCTGGGTGTTTGGATCAAGAGGGGTGGGAGGGCAGGGAGGGAGGGGGTAGGAGGGGATTGAAGGCGTGGTTGGATCTTGAGATTTTCATTGAAAGAACCAAGGGAGGGAGTGAGGTGAAAGGACTGTGGGTTGGAGTTCGAAAGGATGGGGGCACAAAGGCTGAAGGTCTAGCCATCGCTCGTGGGGCAGGAAGGGCGGGGACGCAGAGCAGGCCAAGAGTCCACTGAGCGGAGGGAGCAGGCAGGCTCGTGTGGATACTTTGGTGTCAGGATTCCTCTCTGTTCTTATCTCCCAAGACTGCTTGATGCTCCCTATCAAGAACAACATCTCTGTGGATCGCTTCAATATATCAATCCTATGATGAAAAGTGGATATGTAAATGGAATCTAGTTTGGATATTTTGGACAAATCCAGCAATAGCAAACAAAAATTGAATATAACAATAACAAAGTTACATTTATAGAGCGCCTTTCATGTCGGGAGGACGTCCCAAGGCGAATTTTAAGCAGAAAAGTGTGCCCGAAATGCCAACTAGTCTTAAACGCTAAGACCATTTGATTTTAAGATCTAAGCTAATGCAAAATTATGGAAAATTCTTAACCTGAGTCTTAATTTGGAAGCCGTTTATTTTTAAGGACTGTGGAAACCTGTTTCAAATTGATAAATAAATTTAAGAATGTTTCACAATCTGACATGATCTCAACTGAGCTTTATGGGCTAAGAACCGATGGAATTTCAGGCCAAAGGTGATCATCGTACATTTACTCCACACGCCTCTGCTTACCGAGCAGTAAGCAGATTCCTGGTTGTTAGTCGATTGGTGGATCACTTTCTGGTAATAAATTTAGTCACTCAATCCACAACAGTTTGGGGGACACGGCTATGCCATTTGGCTGCTGCATTTCACCCATAAAATATACAGTCAATTCACTTTACAAAATATTCTGTGAAGCTCTTTGAAACCTCTCAATGTCATGATAAGACTATATAAAATGCAAGAATTATAATTTTTTTTACTACTTGGGCATGAACTTATTTCATTGGGACAACAATTACAACTAGGGTAATTAAATATTCTAGGATTTGATGGGAGGCCAAATTGTCCAGGGAAATACTGTAGTGGTTCATTCTAGCAACTTCATAAAAGATTTATAATAAATGTATAGTACTTTCTACATGTCAATTAATGCTTCACCAGCCAATCTAAAATGGAATGATCTCTTTTATTGGTGCCAAATTTAATAAATCTTAAAAGAAACATCCTTGTCAAAGTTTAATTGCCACCGTAAGAGGATTGCATTATTTTGTCATCTTGTTTGTTTAAGTATCTGATCATCAAGGAAGCTCTCTAATACCCATAGGTCAGGTGTCAGCCTGGTTCAGCTGGTAGCAATCTTGCCTCTGACTCAAAAGATTGTAGGTTCAAGTTCCATGTCAGGTCTTTACACACAGTGTACCACAAGCAGTCATGGCGCAAATGACCAATTTTATCTGGAGGATTGTTGGCCAGGAAATCAGGAAAAAGTCCCCTGGGCAATAATAATAATAATCCTTGCATTTGATATAGCACTTTTCACATGTTCTAGACATCTCAAAGCGCTTCCCAGAATATGCTGTAAAGTGAATGGACTGTAAATTTTGGGGCGAAACGAGGCAGTCAATTGGGCACAGCAGCATCTCACAAACAGTCGTGGATTGAAGTGACCAATTTATTTTGGTCGAGGGATTATTATCAGGTGCGTGTAGTAAGGAAAGTTACCCAAGGTTTCACCCTGCCGGAAATCGAACCCAGGTCTCCCCCTTGCAAGGCGAGTGCTCTAACCACTGAGCTACACTGTACTCCCAATAGTACCATGGAATCTTTAACATCCATCTTAACAGGCAGAGGGGACCTTGGTTTAGTGTCTCACCCGAAGAATGGTATCTCCAACAATGTAATGAATCTTTCCATCACTGCACTGTATTGTGGCTGCCGTTACAGCATCGAGCTGTGGTTTAAATGAGTTTGAGTTCAATCTCTTCCAGGCAATCTCTTCTGGTCTTTACTTACTCATCTACAAAATATACAGCCGATTCACTCTTTAATATATTTTGCGAAGCGCTCTGAGATATCTCGACGAAGTGATAAGTTGCTTTACTCAAATGCAGAGACTAGTATAATTACTTTGTTGTTTCCTCTCTCACCATCAGCCCCGTCAAACAAAGTACAAAAACAGCAGTCTGTTTTGATGTCTCTTTGTGATTCCAGGCTACGGTCACATCTTCCCCATAACCATGGCGGGGAAGATAGTCTGCATGTTCTACGCCATGTTTGGGATTCCCATCATGTTGCTGGTCATCACGGACGTTGGCGACATGCTGGCGGCTCTGCTCTCCAGGACGTACAACAAGATCAGGAAATTGCCGACGAAGAGCGCGGCCAGCTCCCCGCCGCCCTCGGCCACGCCCTCGAGATGGTCGTCCTTCAAGCAGAGCCTGACCTCCCAGCGTTCTGCCTCCTCATTCAAGAATGGCACGCGAGTGATCCTGACGCCCATGGGGCCTATAAGCATCACCAACGTGCTCAGCAACCAGGCCTCCGTGAAGAGGAAATCCGAGCGCCTGCGGCACGCTGAGATATTCGAGAAGATCATCAACAAGGAGAACTTGAATCCCAAGGCCTTCCAGGTACACAAGCGGGACAGGAGCAGGTCGTGTCCGCAGCTGGATTTAAAGTCGCTGGAAGGCGACAGCGGGTTTGAAAGCCTGGGGTGCGAGCTGGATAAACTCGATGTGCCCATCATCATGATCCTAGTCATCATTATCGCGTACATTCTCTTCAGCGCAGCGATGCTCTCTCTGTGGGAGAATTGGGACTATCTGGATTCCTTCTACTTCTACTTCATCACCATCACCACCATTGGCTTTGGGGACATTGTCCCCGAGCATCCCAACTTCTTCATGATAACGTCGGTGTTGATCATCACGGGCATGACAATCATGTCCATGGCCTTCAAACTGGCCCAGAACAGGATAGTTCACTGCTACAAGGAAGCCACAAAATGGATCCACAGCAGCAAGCAAAATAAATACAAAGTCATCTGAGGTGTTTTCATTCAAAATACCGTTGAGTGAAGAAGTTTTGCAATGTTAGCAAAAAAAATAAAAAATCTAAGGATGAAGTTGCATAACAACCGCCTAACGCTACTGCATCTCACGTTTGCGTAAGAATATTGCATCAAAGCTTAGGAATTCCAGCGGGAATGTGTGCTCCATTTCAGATGCAGAGGCAGCACAAATACGTACATGGAACTTTCAGTTCGATGCTCTGAAGCATGGTGACGGGCTTTCGCATGTGTCAGACTCCCCTCCCTCCCCCATCTCCCCCCCCCCCACCCTCAAAAAAAAATTGCTTGACAATGTCAATACTCAATGTATGAAACCACCCAAACTCCCGGACATTTAACGAGTTGAATGAAACTGTTTAGCATTTACCGAAATAGCTTTGGCGGGAAGTTTAATCTCTTACCAACATGTTCATATTGTACCTTTACGTGGAGGTACTGTAAACATCTTTTAATTTTAGTTCGGACACGGCATTTTACTGACTTTGTTATCAAAACTTCTTTTGTAAATGAATATCTTTAGTCGTGAGGCATACTGTACATAAGGTCGCACAATCAGTAGATTATCCTATGGACCAGTAACTTTGTTTTTTCTTATGTTGCACAATAAAATCAACTTTCAAAACACCAAAGGTGTTATGTGATCTACCCAACACTATCCTGTCTGTTCTGCAGGGCAAGGGTTTATAAACCAGCTTTAGTGGTGGTGGGCAAGAGTGGATAAATTACTTCCCAAACATTTCCACAGATTTGTGCCAGGTTACTCTGCAAAAAAGTTCAGATTTTAACGTCGGGCAGACCAGAGCTTTGGATGTATTTATCGTGGAACATTTACACAGCGATTCACAGCAAATAAAAATGCACCACTATAGGGTCAAATCATTTTTGACACACGATAATATTGTTATTTATATAAACACATGACACAGACTGATTGGCTCAAATTACCCTTTTCTGCGCTGTACAGTCTATGTAAATCTACAGGCGAGGTAGAAGAGGTAGGTGTAAGAGTTTACAGCTTACAATGGCGCAGAAGGTTGACAATGTCTTTTTTTGTTGTGTGTGTTAATTGTCACCAGCGTGAGCAAAAGGGGAATGTAGGGGGAGGTTTGGGGAAAGGAAGAGATGTCTCAATTTCGGATAAACTAATTTTCACCAGATGGCAGTATAGAGTAAATTAAATCTGCCAGGAAAAAGAATTTAGTTAAGCACTGATAATAATAACAACGTGCATAACAACACTGAGTCTCGGAGTTGGACAAGGGGGAGGAGGAATGACCAAAGGCAGGATCAAAGTTGGATTTAAAGACAGATAAGTAATCCTTACATTGGATATAACCACAACAAAAATTACGTTTCTATAGCACCTTTCACTTCAGGAAGACGTCTCAAGGTTCTCAATATAACGTCTTAGTGCTCTATTGAGATGTCTCAAAGTGCTTCACAGGATTTTTACCGTGTAGTGTATTGACTGCGTATTTGTAGGCAAAGTCAATTTCATGGGATAGTGTTTCAAAGTACTTCACAATCATAAAAAATAGGGCACTTTTTTTTATTGTGTCCTGATTCGACAGAACTATACAAGTGGGTTTCAAGGTTGCATAATAATAAATTGAAGTTTTTTCTATGTCAGGTGAGTTTTTCCTTTTATACATCATTTGTGACTTGTAGGACTGCTCGCTAGGACACAGATTGTCAGGAACTTACCAAATTCTCACCAGTATGGCACACACAAATCAGCGTGATACGCAGAAATTCTCATCAGTATGACACACAATAAATTTAGCATAAAATTCCTTGTGCAACACTGCTCAAGCTAAATCAAATGCTAGCCTCCCATTATCAAGACATGTTCAAACAGTTGGTTTGACGTGAAACTAATGTTATGTTAGCTCCAGTACAAGAGATAGATCTAGCAATGTTTGTCATGATTTCACACCACAGGGAATATTAATTTGACTCACACCCACACTAAATGTATATTTGCGACTAACCTGGAATTTGACACATGCAGAAACGCCTTGTGTAAGAGTATTAAATTCCAACTCACAGAAGCAGAGTGTCTGTTAGCCTTTTCTGAATTGCATCAGCCGAGACAACACAGCTGCGGTTTGGGCCAGGGTCTCTCTTCATCCATTAAGGTTACTGCTAAAATTTGCTTGCGTTCAAAATGCACAGTAACTACACTTTTTGGCATGTGCATCCGGGAAAGCACGCCAAGTTGCTGCCTGGTGTGAGGGCGCGCTATATAAATGCAGCGAATTGTTGTGAAACGCTTTGAGATGTCAGCAATCTCGAATACAGCAATACAGCAATTGAAATTGTGAAAAACCCGGGCAGTATTCAGCGGAGTGGAGAGGAACAGTCATGAAATGGTTGTCTCTAATGTGAAAGAAATCAGACACTCATGTTAAATTTGAAGCCTCTAAAAACATCCAGATACATCCAGTTGTTCCATTGCCAGCTGTTCATTTTTCCCTTTATAACAGAGTAATCCACCATCACATGTAACAAGAAAATTCCATGCAGTTTCCTTGGAAACTTCTTGAATTGTATTGTTTTCTATACCGAATGAATGGGCGTCTGATTCAGCCCCACATTGGGACTTTGATCCAACACCTCAGTACAGTGCTGTCCTTCAGATGAGATGTTAAGCTGTGGTTTCATCCATGCCGGTTCCGATGGACGTTGAAAATCCCATGGCTCTACGTGAAAAGAGAAGGGAGTTCCTCTCTCCCTGTGTCCTGCCTGGCTAGCAATCCCACAAATCAAAATTTGGTCTGCATCTGCTTATGGATGGTAGCCTGATGCAAACTTGTCTTTATCAATCAATATGTCTGACAGTAAACATTATAAATTAATCCTCACATTTATTATAGGAATACATCTCAAAGAGCTGCCCAGGACTAAGTTTTTATGACTATTTTTGTAGGCGAATGCACCAACCAATTTGGAAAGGGCAATGTCCTACAAACAGCCATGGAGTGAATGACCAATTTTATTTGGTGGGGGGGGGGGGGGGGGGTGAACTGTTGGCCAGGACACCAGGAAAAACTCCCTTCTCTTTCAGATTAGTGCCAATAGGATCTTTGACGTCCACCTGAACAGGCAGACAGGGCTTCAGTTTAACAACTCATCCAAACGACGGCACCCCTGACATTCCAGCAAACCCCCAGTACCTCACTGGAGTGTTAGCCTGGAATATATGGGTTTAAAGTCCCAACACAGGGCTTGACCCCACCACCTTCTGATTCACAAGTGAGAGTACTCCCGACTGAGCTGGGTTGACAGACTGACAGCTATTTCCGTCAGCAATGCGAGTATTTTTATTTATACCTCACATTACTTGCACATTAAACCACCTAAGTAGCTTATTATACACATTTTGTAGCCAGCGATGCCATTTTGGAAGTCGTCTGTGACTGCGTAAGATCTGGTAGATAACTCACTGTTGAAGAATTATCTTGCGATAATACACAATATAACAAATCCTTCCATGTGTGTTACAAATCCCTTTATCATCAAAAGCTCCCAAAGCTCTTTACAGAAAATACATTACCAAGCATTATGAGTAATGGAGCCATAACTGTGCCATTAAAGAAACGTCCATTTCAGAGAAGCTTTGGTGGACATCCACTTATTAAGTTATCCACTCAATCTCTGGTGGCGATGCTCAGAGAGCTCACTTGCAAGTGGAAAGCCAGAAATAAAAATAAAGTGGTTGAAGTACATCAAGGCAAGTTGTTACTTGAATGAATGACTTCAAATAAGTTTGTTCTGTGAGTTCCTAAACTCAGAATGAAAACTAGTGGACTTCAGAGGGTCGCTGCTGTTAATCAAATCAAAGTTACTGTAATACTTTCACAAACAGACCTGCTTCCAACTCCTACGATTACTATGTTCTGATGGCAAGGCTTGGCAGGTCATTTTGCCCGAATGACCACAAAGTACAATGACGGAATGGCATGTGTCCATCACCCATCATGTTGGCCATTAAGAATATCACCAGTGTTAGGAACTCAGAACAATGTGGGCTCGAGCCACGGTTTCGGCTGTCCAGAAGGGACTTACTGGAAGGTACGCGTGGGCGGACATCACGTGAGTATTGTGTCAAGCTCAATACTCCCTTCCTCCTTCTCTCCCCACTACTCACCCAACCACCCACGCAATCAGAATTGCCAGCCAACGCTCTCACACATGAATAATATATGTTTGAACAAAGTATTGGAGGGTGACCAGGGCCCATGGAACCGTCCCCAAGCAAACAGGGAAGTGAAATCTGAAGGAAAATAAAACTGCAAACTCCCTTGATGAAAGATTACGGGGGGCAAAATTGTGGCGTTTGATGTTATCACATTCCGCAATTTGACCCACTTCATTTCTATCGCAATGAACATTACGTCGCAGTTAATGCTTCACTTACTTTTACCTGTTTTTCAACAAGCAGGCACTGGACTGCTCTAAGTTCCCCACCCTACCTTTCTGCGCTATCAGTGGTCAGGCCTTCAACCTCTCTGTCCACGCCCTCTGAAACTCCATCCCAGAGCCCCTCAGCTTCATCTCCTCATTTACCTGCTTCAAGGAGCATCTCAAGACCATTCTTTTGACCGTGCCTTAAGTTATCTTGCCTCCTCCACCCCTCTCTTCCACCCCTCTCTGATACCAAGCCACTAGTTGAATGCAAACTCCTCATTGCCCAGTGCCTTTTGACGTCCTCCCAACGCGAAAGATGCACTACAAATATAATTTTGTTGTGGTTGTTATTTGGCAGAGACTTAAATTTTAAGGTGAAGATTATGAGGAATTTTGGACCTCAGAACTCTGCCTCAATTAAAGCTAAATGTGACGGGATAAGGGAGAGATAGGAACATAGTCCTGTTTCATAAAAATGTGTTTTGTAACTGATACATACAAGTGCTCCCTTCCCCTTAACTGTCTATTCGATTGAGAGAGGGGGAAGCAGAAGGGAGTTTGATAATCATATTCCTTGAATTTGATATAGCACTTTTCACGTCTTCTCGACATCTCAAAGAGTTTCACAGCATATACTGTAAAGTGAATTGACTGTATATTTGTGAGTGAAACATGCCGGCCAATTGCGCACAGCAGCGTCCCCACAAACATCACAACTGACTGATAAAATATTTTTATATACTAATATTTTTATTGCATGTTTCAAATGGATTTTCAAAAATGGTTTTGAATGAAATATATTTGTTTGAGAAGATAAAAATTAAAGAAAAAGCGGATGATGGAAACCGACAGAAAAATAAGGCCATTCTTAGGAGATCGTATGAAAATGACCAATCAAGCCACCAGAGGGAAACCTTCCACAGATGTCTACATTTTGAAGGACCGATGAAGGACCAATGTAATAACAACGCAAAACAAATCTACATTTATATAACATCTTTCATTTCGGGAGGACATCGCAAGATGCTTAATGGCACTGGCTTAACACCTTGCAAATCTTAATACAGTTTAAAAATCTAAGTTTTGCCCCAATTTGCAATTTGAACATTTGATTATCATTCGCAAACGTTAAAACCGCATAGATTTCACCCATAAATATATAGTCAATTCATTTTACAGTATTGTCTGTGGAGCGCTTTGAGACACTGATGAGATGTGAAAAGCGCTATATCAAATGCAAAGATTATTATTATTATTCTGTTAGGTACAGTACTTGGAAGCCTGAAGCTGGCAAGCTTTTGCATAGCAAATTTAAAACAATAAGAATGCTTGATTTTTGATATCGCACTTTTTCGTGTCAAAACATCTCAAGGAGCTTCACAGGATTAATTGTAATGTGGACTGAGTGTGTACAGTATCCTGTAGGCAGACATGACAGCCAACCTTTGAATAATAATGTCCCAAAGACAGCCATGAACCAAATTACCAGTTTTATTTGTGTGATTGTTTGGCCAGGATACTGGGAGAGAGAAACTCCATTCTCTTTTCAAACAGGGTTATTGGGGACCTCGGTTTTACGTCTCATCCAAAGGATGGCACCTCTGACAATGCAACACACCCCCAGCACTGCATTGAAACATCAGCCCAGACTGTGTACGTTCAACGCCCCAATGTGAGACTTGATCCCACAACCTCTATTTCAGAGGTGAGAGTCCTATAATAGGAGTCCCGTAGCTCAGTGGTTAGAGCACTCGCCTCTCAAGGGAGAGACCTGAGTTCGATTCTCGACAGGGCGAAACCTTGAGCAAGTTTCCTTACTCCACACGCCTGATAATAAACCCTCAAGGAAAAAAAATAATAACCCTTCAATCCCCAACTGTTTGTGGGACGTTGCTGTGTGTAATTGGCTGCCGTGTTTCACCAACAAAATATATAGTCAATTCACTTTATAGTATATTCTGTGAAGCGGATTGTGACATTAGGAAGACTTGAAAAGCATTATATCAAATGCAAGGATTATTATTATTTATTCCTATTATTATATTATATGACGAAGCCAGACTGCGAGCTGAAGTGAAGATGAATAAAATAGCAGTCGAAGATACAGGTCTCAAAGTGGTTCTTTGAGAATGGTGGGGGGGAGGAAGGGGTGAATTGGGGGGGCACACGATAGTCCGAAGTTTCATTGGTCCGAAAGTTCGATAGTCCGAACACACAAATTTCCTATACCCGGGTCGGTTACCGTGGTTACCGCTCGATAGTCCGAACCGACAATGAAATAAGGTTTGTTAATCCGAACATTTCCATCTTTAGGATTAGTTAGGGTTAGAGTTAGAGGAAGCTTTGGACTAACGAACCTTCGGACTAATGAACCTTTCGGACTAACGAACCTTCGGGCTATGGAGCTGTAACCGTGAATTGTGCTTGTGTATGTTGGAGTGGAGGGGGAGAGGTGGCGGATGATAAAACATCTTTAGCGAACCTGTGATGCTAACCCAAACACAGCCCCCACCTCTCCCATTCCCCTCACCACACACACACCACACACACTCAACATCTCACCAGTGCAACGTCAACAGGCATGTGAGCATTCTAAATGTTAAGATCCACAGCGTCACAGGGGAAACTTCGTCACTGGACCTGCCCATCTACTGTCTGTCTGTCTGGTCTGTCTGTCTGGATGGGTCTCTCACAGCTTGAGATAAAGGCAAAGAGAGAGAAGCCACTTTACAAACGCCAACCTGTGCATTGAACTTTAGAGGTGAGTTTGGCTAACTGTGCATTTAACACTGGCACACACACACACACACACACATATATATACACACATATATATACACACATACACATATACACAGTGCTGTGAGACATTAATATCTCAATCCTCCAAATCCACACCTAACCCACCATTGGGTTTATTTCTTTGTAAATGTCAATGGAGAGATGACAAGAAATGGACAGCGTTGACAAATGCAGTATCTCAGGGTGTGTGTTGAGTGTGGGTGGGGGAACTTGCAAACCTTGGCTTGGCAATCACAAGTCTTAAGCTTCCATCTCTCCCTCACCTCCCACACACCCACCCACCCAAGCAAACTGCTGTTTGCATCTTGTGTTGCCACTTATTTTCCAATAGGAAAATTCCTCGCTGGAAGAGAGAAGGAGCCCAGTGGATTCAGTGAAGAATGGGTGTATTGGAGAGATTACGGGAGTTCAGTTTCCTGCGGTGGCTGAGAGAAGGGAGACAGTCTCGCAAGCTGATCCTGGTGATAGTCTTCATAGCTTTGCTGCTGGACAACATGTTACTGACTGTGGTGGGTAAGTGGAACAGAACTCAAACCCACCACTGCCTGCAGCTCGAAGGAGGGGAAGAAACCAGACAGAGAGTAAGAGAGAGTTAGAGTGTAAAGTGTGTGTGTGTGTGTGTGAGAGAGAGAGAGAGAGACAGGGGTAGGGAGAGAGAGAGAGAGAAAGGGGGACAGAGCAATTCACTTAAAGGTTCATTTGCAGTGATTTTTTTTCACAGTTCGTATTTATATTCAGAGGGGGAGAGAGTGTGAGTGTGTGTGTGAAAGAGAGGGAGGAGAGAGAGAGAGAGTTGGAAATACAGAGAGGGTGTAAGAGAGGGAAAGGAGGGGGAGAGACAGAGCAATTCACTGAAAGATTAATTTGCAG
This sequence comes from Hydrolagus colliei, assembly GCA_035084275.1. Lineage (NCBI taxonomy): Eukaryota > Metazoa > Chordata > Chondrichthyes > Chimaeriformes > Chimaeridae > Hydrolagus > Hydrolagus colliei. The sequence goes on along the minus strand of CM068748.1, from coordinate 24,328,084 downwards.
TATTTTTCACTGTCTGTATTTATATTCAGAGGGAGTGTGTGTGTGTGTGTGAAAGAGAGAGACAGAGAGAGTTACAGATACACAGGGCGTGAGAGAGGGAAAGAGGGAGACGGAGCAATTCACTGAAAAATTCATTTGCAGTACTTTTCATGTTTAAAAATGTTCTTCTATTCAGAGGGAGAGAGGAGGAGAACGGAGTGGAGTCATTGTATTATCATTGGTGGTAATAAGTAGTATTATAAATAAATATCACTTTTAAGAAATCAACACGAAAAAAGTATTATACTGTAACCTCATTATGAATTATTATTATTTTGAATTGAAATAAGTTGTAATAGCCACTATTTTGCTTAGAAAAGTATTCAGCTTCAAATACAAATGTAATACAAATGCCATGCAGGTGTAAGTTTGTTGTTGCTGTTAGTAAGTATTGGGCTGTGAAGAGTGTTTTGTTAATACAAATAAAGGAGCCAGACAGAGGTGCAACTCTGTGTTTGGAAGGGATGGTGTGAATTGTATATACAGTACTGTGTTCTATGTACTCGGTTGGCATTGTATCATAGGCTAGAGTGAAGGCAAGACAGGGTGTTGAATAGCACTGTTGTTCTAACAGCTCAATCGCCCACACTCTTGCCTTCAATGTTGCTCATTTAGCAAACCCAACTGTTTTGTGGTTTGGGAAATCGCTCCAATGTTGGGGGGGGGGGGGGGGGAAAGTTCACTTGTGTAATACTCGGGTACGTTATCTCAAGGTACTGTTTGTAACACTGACAGAAGGCAAACATTCAACTAAAACCAAGCCCTATAGGGATTGAGAATAGTCTGCCAAATTGAACATTGACTTGGGCGCCCTGCGTGATGGGTTTAGTGTTAGGAAAATGTGTGACACTGGGACCCTTACTCCATCCAATTAACAGTAGTGACTGTTTAGGATTGTAAAATATGTAAATGTTAGTTTTAGGATTATACAGTAAAACTTGTGTAACTCTGATCTGTCTACATCAGATAATCGCCCTGGTCATACATCTACTCGAGTCCTGTTGAAATTCCTATTTAAAAAAAATAAATTTCACTTAATTTATACTATAATAATTATACTCACATTTTATAGAGCGCCTTCCCAAGTCTACGAGGTGTCTCAAAGCATTTAACAGAATATAGTGTATAAAGTGTAGTGACTGAATTTTGTGGGTGAAACACGACTGTTGGTGGGGCAAACAGTCGTATATTGTTAATTTCATCAATCATATTCAAAGTGCGGCAGGATTTATGTGAAGTTTAATGTTACAGTCTTGCGGTTTCAGATTATACAGTCTTGTGGTGTAGGATTCTAGAGAGGTGTTGCTTTAGGAGTATGAAAAGGGTAAACTTTGCTAAGCGTTTGTAAATTCTGTACTAAGCTTGTTTTAGGTTTGATAGAAAATATAGCCTTGTTGTAGGATTACAGTAACTATCAACCTGATTTTGTAAACTTGATCATTAGTATTATTTTCACCCACAAATATAGTCAATTCGCTTTATAGTATACTCTACAAAGCGTTTTGAGATGTCTCGTAGACATGGTAACGCACTACATCAAATGCGAGAATTATGATTATTATTGTTGAAACTGTATTCCAACTTGGCTAAAAATTCTCATTTCTACTGCAACAACAACTTGCATTTATACATCGCCCATCCATCATGCATGGTAGTGTCCCAGAGTGCTTTCTAATATTATATACCAACTATTCGAATGCTCTATTGCTATCTTGGAGAGAGAGAGAAAGAGAGAGAGAGAAAGAGAGAGAAAGAAGCAACAGAAATGTGAGGATCAGTGCATTTTTAAAATGCCTCAGAGTATCAGAGAATACTGATCCTTCCCTACTCCCACCCCCCCACCCCCCCCCAACACCCCACCCGTGGGATATTGTGAATGGATAAAATTCATGCCGGGTCATGCTGCGTCAGCCCGCCCACAATGTGGCAAATCGCTGAAGTCAACCACTCGGCTTTGAATCGACTAAAATAGTTCATCAAACAACTTGTGGGACCAATGTGGCTTCAACATTCAGGCTAGGAACAGTTTGACAAGTTGTCGATGCTGTAAAATGCCATGCAAATAGAATAAATCTGAACCCAGGTAGAATTTCTCCCCAGTATAAGCTTTGCAAATTATTGTGACCCAGTGCCTTGGGATGTGCTCGCGATGTGAAAGGCAATATGTTGTTGTTGTTGTGTGAGCATGTGTGTGGAGAGTGCGAAGGGGCTATTTGTTCCATAAGATTTCAGATTTAAGTAATGAACATAGCTGTTTGATGGGCTATATAGATGCAGTTGCTTATCCAATACGCACTCATTATTCTAACACTAGCTGAGAATACAAGGTGGGTGAGGTAGTTAACTACTAGGCGAACACAGCAACTAGCAGTAAGCATTGAGATCAGTTCGCTTGACTCAGCTCATTGACTCCCAGAACACCATCAATCTAATCGAAGCAAACAAAGTCGGCCCATTTTCATTGATGAATTTCTTTCCAGGACATTTTATTGGAATAAGCCCCAGAGCTCTATTGTTTTTGACGTAGCTGACATACGCTGCGAAAGCAAAAGTTCTTTGTAAATATAGTGCATGACTGGTGAACAACTTAAACTGATTAATACACAGCATTTGCTGTTGCGATACCACCATGTCACAGAGACCCTAAAGTCCAACCGATCCAAGCTTGATCTCCCTCCTCTACGTTTCGAACCAATAGTTGGGCAGTTTGGAGATGCGGCCAAGTACCGTAGATGTACAGAGGAACTCAATGTTCTCTGGTGCTGTGTGTGTAACTGCCCCCGCACTCTGAAACTCTGTGCCGCAATCACTCCGCCTCACCCCACTCTCTTGCCTCTTTCAAGTCCCGTGTAAAAACCTTGCTTGAGGGTCTCCAAACCAAACTGAGCATTCCAATCGTCCCACCTACACGTGGAAATTCCCAGAGGTAGTTTGTTGGAATGGAATGCACGCGCTCTCTCTATCCCAAGAGGAACGCAACATGCTTTTCCTAAGAATATTAGGCATGGAGTGACAAAAGCCAAGGCGTGGGGACCCCAGAGTGAGCTTACGTGAGCCTGCGTGATACAATAATTCCCTTAATGCTGATGATAAAGTGTTTTCTGTTAGTCCAGCACCCATCGGCTGCGATCGATGACAGTAGCAAGAGCAATTAAAGGTGGCAACTCCAACCCCCGCACCCCCACCCCTCACCCACCTCTTTTAGTTGAGATTTAGTTGGCAAAGCTACATTTTATGCTAAGGAAATCCCAATCCGATGCCTTTTAACTGTCAAATTGTGTACTTGAGCTGGTGGATAATGCAACAGGATTGAACCACTGCTGTTCAGACTTGTTTTGACTCACACAATCTTGCGATAATTTTGTGCGCATGTACTTACAATGGCCCAGGCATCAGTAAGAAGTCAGTGGATCGCGGTCTTTCGGTGACGGATCAGTGTAATTAAAAATACAATTACTGTGTTTGCCCTTGCAGTGCCCATCATTCCAAGTTACTTACACACGGGTGAATATGGACCACCTACACAGAATCCCACACAAAACCCTCACGTTAACTCGCTCTCCACGGCCAGATTCCAACACATATTTTCCTACTATGATAACTCGACGATGGTGACAGGGAGTGAAGCGGAGGCCACGACAACGGGTGAGGCGATCGGTTACAACGCCACACAGACCACGCGGCCCACGGTGATCGATGCTACGGAGCCCAGCGAGTCCAATGGGAGTTGTACGACAAAGGACAAGAGCTTGCTGAATGAGAACATTCCCGTTGGATTACTGTTCGCCTCAAAGGCAACTGTGCAGCTGTTAACAAACCCTTTCATCGGGCCACTGACCAACAGGTGAGTCATTCCCCTGCCTCCAGAATGCACAGTCACTGCAGTTTGCAGTATAATTCTGTGACATGCTGTGAGGCATAATGTCAAACATAAGCATTACTATTATTATTAACAAGTAACATTTACTAACATTTATTAATAAATAATTAATAATAGTTCAACCCAATAAATATACAGTCAATTCACTTTACTGTATATTTTGTGAAGCGCTGTGAGGCATCTCAAAGACATGATACACTATATCAAATGCATTAAGATTAATATTATTATTTAGCAGTGGGGCTCAAGCCATTAACACAGGAACCAGCAAAGAATAGCTACCAACAAGTCTGGGTCTGAGAGGTACCAGTATAGGGTATGATAAGGGAAAAGTTGGTTCAGAGAAAACTAATACACAGGCAATGACCACTCATATGCAAATATTCCATCCAAGTCATACAATGCAAAAGATAAACAATCTGAACATGTATATTCACCTTGCTAATGGTTTGGGAGATTAGATTTAGTTGGCTGCATGTGTAGCTATGCATTGCTGACTTCCTGACACCGTTCCCAAGGTACTTTTCAATGTTTAACTTCTATTGGTGCAGAGAGGTGTATTGCTATTGTAAGCCCTGAGGTCTGCACAACAATTCTTCCACACCGGGGAAGCTTTTCTTGCATGTAGATAGGAGCAGAATAACAGCAACATTAAACGGTTTAAAAATATCTTCATCAAAGGAACTATGTCTGAGAAATATTGGTAATATCCATGCACATATACAGCAGTTGCTATACAAGAGTAATTTTGTCATCATTGTCGTTGGGAATACTCACTCACACCTATATACAAATGAGAATTTATCCACGCACAGACCAGAGTACCACCCTACACATACACAAACAGCCAAGGATATCGACATACATCCACAAATAAAAATACCCATAGAAATAATAGAGACAATACTCACACAAAAATATTATTGAGTCCCCGACAGTTATATATACACACAACCGCACAGATTTCTCTTTCAACTCTTGCACTGTTTGCAGAGTTTGGTATCACTGCGTTAAGTTAAACCAGGACTTTAAAAAACACATTTAAAATATCTTCAAACCATGTTATTTCATAGATCCATATAATCAAATAATATGGGGTAAATAGCTATGGCGAAATGGAGTGGTGAGTTCAACATTTCAAACGGCGACAGATGAAAGAGTAGCACATTTGTGACATTACACTAAAAACAAGGTTAATGGCTGCTATCAGAGAAACCTTTTTGATGGTTAAATAAATAAAAGCACAGCCCGAACTGTATCAAACATTTGCCTGATGCAGGAACCCCAGCCCCCACCAAAAAAATGACTCATTTGTGTGTGTGTGTGTGTGCACAGTTCCCTGTGTGTAAATGTGTGTATAAGTGTGTTTATAAGTACTGTGTGCACAGGCATGCTAGTTTAGGAGAGGGCTTTTTACTTTAATCATAAAACATTATTGAGCCACAGGTTTAAGCCTCATTTAGTAATAAGGGCTCCATCAAATGCGAGGTTTATTATTATGATTATTCAAAAGCAAATCCATTCATTTAAGAGGTTTGAGAGAAAGAAGTTGAGCAAGGAGGATTTCAGGACCCGTGAATCTAAATCAGGAGGAGAGTTGTCTTTGTGGAGTCGTGTAGCTCAATGGTTAGAGCAATTGCCTTACAAGTGGGAGATCTGGGTTCGATTCCTGGCCAGGGCTCAACCCTGGACAAATTTCCTGATAATACCACATACCCTGACAATAATCCCTCAAAAAAAATAATTGGTCATTTCAATCCACAATTGTTTGTGGGACACTGCTCTGTGCAATTGGCTGCCACGTTTCACCCACATACAGGTATATAGTCAATCCACTGTACAGTACATTCTGTGAAGCTCTTTGAGACATCCAGAAGACGTGAAAAGCTCTGTATCAAATGCAAAGATTATTATTAGGTGCTTATCTTGATTCTGTTTACAGGAAACAGAATGAGGCTGTATTGACGTCTTCCAAACACCGAATATACAATTAAATGATGTATTTGACTTGCATTGTGAGCACACAGATTTAGCAGGATTCGAGTTGGAAGTTATAATTTCCCCCAAGGTAGACATGGGAATGCTTTTGATTCTGTTAATTCTGTAGAGAAACAGGTGACGATCTGTTTGGGAGTGGGATTGAATGGAGGCTCCAGGGAGAGATTTTAGAGGGAGATTAAAACAAGGCACAGCTGGACTGGGACTGCGCAAGGTTCTCTGTTGAAAGAAGGCATCCACGGTGAAATAAAGGAATATCTTGGAAGTTGTATTTTTGTTATCTGAGTAGAACGGGGAGCTTATACGGATAACTTGCCCTCAGGCATCAGAATGGATACATCGTTGTACAAAGATGGCACAGATAATAATAATAACAAATCTTGCGTTTGACTTGGCGCCTTGCATATCAGGGCAACGTCTCAAAGCTCTCACAGGATGTCCTGCGAGGTGGAATGACTGTTTTGCCATGGGCATGCAGATGTAATGTGCATCATCTGCAGAAAGCCGCAGTTTGAGGGTCAAAGGGCCTTTGCCCACTCCTTGTTTTCTTCTAAGAGTCTGAATGAATTGGCTGTGAGGGGAGACTTCGTGCTTTCGTGAAAAGTGTGACTATATGTCTGTCCAAGCATAAGTCGTGTTAGACACAGCGAATGCATAAACATACATGTGTGTTGTGTGTGTATGTGAATACAGATTAATAGGATGTTTACAAACAGAATCGAGAACAAATATGTCTGTGCGTACACGTGTCAATAAGTAAAGCCTGTGTGATACCAGGAGAGAAAGTGCCTGAATGTGTTTAAGATGGGTTGATTGCACTACAGATTTATGTCTGTATTGGTGCAATCTCAATAATAATAATGATAATCCTTGCATTTGATAAAGTGCTTTTCACATCTTATCGATGTCGCAAAGCGCTTGAATAGGCAGAATGGCCTCCTTCCATGCTATAAATTTCTATCATATTTTAAATATGGTACAAACTGTTGTGCAACTAACCAGCAGTCAACGAATAACACCAGCAGTATTTAGAAAGCTCGGTTCAGGTACCATTTTCGCTTTTGATAGAATTCCTTTCACCATGTTCTATTCAACAACCCCATTCATTACTTTTCTCACAAACGTTCAGATTCCCCTGGCTTGATTTCAAAGCTGTTAGCATTTGATATGCAAGGTTTGACAACAAAAGTTGAAGTCAGATTAAATCGATCGTATGATTGTACATAAATGCTGGTCAGACAGCATTGCTGGTGAAGAGAGACAAAAGGTTCAGAAGCCAGGGACAGGATTGATTTTTAATCTCGGGAGATCGAGTGACGTCATGTCCTTTGACTACTTAATGGCTGCGTCTTTGGGTGAAAACTCTTCATGTTATCAACAAACTGAATGGTTTCTTTTGCACACAGGATAGGATATCAAATCCCAATGTTTGCAGGATTTATCATCATGTTTATGTCAACTATCAGTAAGTATTTTTTTGCATTGAAAGCTTTTCGATGTTGCGCCAGATTGTTTGTTTAAAGTCTCGGATAAAAATTGTGCGTTTTCTACATTTTCAAAAAAACTTGCTGCTTATTTCAAACCACTGTTCAATTCGATCAATAATTACTTTTGTTCTTAGACTGAATGTTTCCTTTGGCGGAGGTCGAATTGAATCGAATGTGTTCTTGACTTTGTGGTGTAACATGTCACTGTTTACCTAGCAGTAAGTACGAACCTGGTTGTTAGGCAATTGGTGGATCGCTTTCCGGGGTTAATAATCCCTTCAAAAAATTATTTTAATAATAATTATTTGCTCACTCCAGCCACGACTGTTTGCGGGACGTGGCTGTGTGCAATTGGCTGCCACGTTTCGCCCACGGTTTAGACGGTCAATTCACTTCATAGTATATTCTGTGAAGCGCTTTGAAACATCCTAACGATACTATAAGCCGCCATATCAAATGCAAGGGTTAGTATTATATCATTACTAACATTGTCAACCGCAAACAAGACTTGACACTGTTTGGATGACAATCACACGTCTTCTATCTCAACAGTGTTTGCTTTCTCCAAGAGCTATTTGTTTCTATTCTTGGCCAGATCTCTGCAGGGCATTGGCTCTTCCTGTTCGTCAGTGGCGGGTAAGTGGAACCAGTCCAGCAAGCTTCACTTTCACAGTTCGCTTAGAGCGACTAAATGTCCCAACGTTCACGTGGTTGAATCGGTAACATCAAAATAACTGGTGTCTGCTCTGTCACACAGGTATGGGGATGCTGGCCAGTGTTTACACCAATGATGAAGAAAGGGGCAACGCTATGGGAATTGCTTTAGGAGGTCTCGCAATGGGTGTCTTAGGTCAGTCTGAAATATCCAACCACACAACACAGAACAAGTCCAGCATCCTAGCCTCATCCATGTCCCCTTTAACTGATTCCAGCCGTTACTTGCTCTCTGTGTAAGGACGTACTCACCACTTTGTATCCCAAGCTTGCCCTTTCCAAACGTGAACTTGGGTTACTAGTCAAGAGCCAGGAATCTGTGCTTTCCCTTGCAAGAGAGAGGACTTGGGTTTGATTCCCAGGCAGGGCAAAACCTTAGGAACTTTCCTTACTCCATACACATCTATTTACCTAGCAGTAATTAGGAACCTGGTTGTTAATCGATTGGCAGATCGCTTTTCCAGGGGTAATAATCCTTCCAAAATGATTAAAAATTGGCCTCTTCAATCCACAATTGGTTGTTGTGTTCAATTGGCTGTGAAGCGCGCCTTGAGATGTTTCAATGAATGATAATGTGCCACGGATTAATTTTATTATAACCTAGTACAAACTATTCTAGTTAGTTAATTAGTTATGAGTAGAGCAGTGTCTGCACTCAATGGGGGAGCCTGGAATAAACGAACAGCTTTGCAACTATTCCATCTGAGTCTGATTTTTAGTAAAGATGTTAAATCTTGGGAATCACAATGGTATTCAGAAGGAGAGAGAACTTGCCAGCTGTACACACCAGGAACAGCACTAAGTTACCTCAGATAATTGAGTGGTTAATTATAAGTTGTGCTTCTCCTTGGTAAAATAAACGAATACTGGGAATGATTTTTAATTGTACTCTAATTGCATAAACACTTTGTAATAGCTTTTGATTTCAATTGTGTGTAGGTGAAAGACACTGGTAGATTTGGGCAGTAAATTCTATTTGAATGTGAATAAGTTGCAAAACTCATATGTTAAAAGAATCGTGTGGGTGACGAATGTTACGCTGAATGTCAAGAGAAGCGTATGAGTGTGAAATTTAAAATGAATTATTTTTATTTTTCCGCTTCCAATTCAACTAAATTAAATGCAGAATAAGAGGGAAACAAGCTTGCCATGTGCACGCAAGAGAAAGGAATAGTGGGGTATGAAAGAGAGGAGATCTTGTGGAATATAAACATATTTTGGGGCTGAATAGCCTGTTTCCACGCTGTTCCAATCCACTCAAACTTGTATGAGCAATTCTCATTGTCCAACCTTCACATGGTCTAAACAAGCCTTCACATGGTCTAAACTGATACTCCATCCCATGACACTATTGGAAAAGAAAAGCGAGTTTCCTGGCCAAAAATCACCCAAATACAGTTGGCCATTTGTTTTGTGGCTGTTTTGGGGGACGTTGTTGTGCACAACTGGGCCGCCACGTTTACTGACAAAAACACGAATCGCTTTATTTCACAGTAAATCCGATGAAACGCTTAGAGGTGTCTTTCTGACACGAGAAGGTGTTATACCAAACGCAGTTCTTATTTTTGTTTTATTAAAGACGTAAGAATTTGCTGTCGATAGAGACCGAGGTCCATCTCGTTCGCCTTCCACCATCCTTCACATATCGTATTCATTACATTATTATTATTATTATCATCATCAAAGGGCAGTGGAAGCCAACCTTTTGAGATCCAGTGGCTGGCTTCCCTCTCTGTTCGCTTGAACGTTCGCTTTTAATGGCAAGTATTTTGTACTGATTATTACCAACATTCCTCCTTTATAGTTGGGCCCCCCTTTGGAAGTGTGATGTATCAGTTTGTGGGCAAAACGGCCCCATTCCTGATTCTGTCAGTGCTGGCTCTACTGGATGGAGGTGAGCCAAAGTGAACATATGATGTTTGATTTCTGCCAAACATTTGGAATGGACTTGTGTGCAAGGATAATGACTTTCTGTCGTTCGTTTGTTTTCTTCAGCTCTCCAGCTCTTTATTTTGCAACCATCCAAGTCTCAGCCAGAAGTAAGGATGACTTTCCAATCTATTGCCCTGACGTTAAAATGCCTCTTGTTAATCGCTGCAAACTTTTTTTTAAAACCCAAACACTTTGTTCCTTTTACATTTCTCACCTGATCTTTTCCAGAGCCAGAAGGGGAGTTCATTACTTGATCTTTTACGTGACCCTTACATACTGGTTGCTGCAGGTACTGTCTTTGCATATGAATTCCATAGTAATAGTCACAGGAATAGTTAGTATAGGATGCTGCTGTACACAATTGGCTGCCGCATTTCGCCCACAAATGTACAGGCAATTCACTTTACAGCATATTCTGTGAAGCGCTTTGAGACGTCTCAAAAACGTGATAAGGCTCTGTATCAAATGTAGGGATTATTATTATTTTATTACTATGGATTTTTAGCGCAGTAAACACAGTGCACATCAAGTAAGAAGTAGGTCGATGTCGTAACTGCAGGGTACACATCTCATACACGCAACACGTCACAATGCAAAACGCTATATGGGGAAGTGCTTAGATAAACACAGGGCAAAGGCCACGTTCTCATATTAATAAATCCAATAACCTTCAAAATGGTAATTCGCGCAGATCTTCCATGAAAAATTACTCACAACACTTCCTTTGTGGAATAACAGGTTGATAACATCTTGGTAAACAGAAACGCCGAACACAATTGACGTGTTTGGCTTTTCATTAAAACGTGTTGAAAATTGAAATCTGTTCTTTGCTTAAGTGATTTAGCCTTTCAATAACAAGCAGTAAATTAGAGTAACAGAGGCCCTGTGTCATTCTTACCACCGCAGAGTTTGAACAATGCTGTTCCTGCCTTTGTGTCAGTCAGCTCCTTGGGACGTCCACTGGACATGAAAGGCGCCACGGAAATATAATTTTGTTGTTATCATTGTTGTTAAGGATCCCCTGGCATTATTTGTGAAAAAAAAGTTTCTCTAGAAATCCGGGTCAAACAATTCCCCAAATAAAATTGGTCACTCGCTTCACAGCTGTTTTGTGGGACACTGCTGAGTGCTACCCGCATACGCATACAAAACACAGTCGCTACAATTCATTTACCGTGCTTTTCAGTCACTGTGATGTGCTTTGAGACTTCCTGATAATGTAGCAGGCACTTGTATCAAATGTAAGGATTATTTCTCGATAACCTGATGCTGTTTTCACTTAAAACATAAGGAGCCATATGTTTTGCGAACATGGGCATCGCAATGTTGGAACCAGCTCTGCCCATATGGATGATGGAAACCATGTGTTCTCCCAAATGGCAGCTGGGTAGGTATCAGTACAAGTACTTTGCATTTTTAAACAATCAAGAACCTCAGAATCCAGTTCTATTTGATCTCCGTTTTACACTGTTGTTTCCTTACCCCCTCCCCTCCAGCAGTAAGTAAGAACCCGGCTGTTAGTCCATCAGTGCATCGCTTTTCTGGGGGCGGGGTGGGGGTAATAATCCCTTCAAAAAGTAATTGTAAACATAAATATTACAACTCGGCCACTCAATCCACGACTGTTTGTGACACTGCTGTGCGCAATTGGCTGCCGCGTTTCATCCACAAAATATACAGTCAATTCACTTTATAGTAATATCTGCAAAGCACTTTGAGACATCTCAAAGGTGTGATAAGGCACAATATCATAAACAAGTATTATTATTATTAACAAGGCAATATAACTGGAGCAGTACCGGCTTACTTTGGTATCCCAGAGCTGTTGCTACAAATGACAAATATCTCTTTTGCCTTATTGATTGCTTTCGTCACGTGCAAACTAGATTTTAATGGTCTATTGACTTGACTCCCTCGACCTCACAGGAGGCTGTGCTTTCCGCATAACTTTGTGTAATTTATCTCTGAAGTCTTGAACCCTGGTTGAGAATGCAAGCTTTGTGCTTTACTTTAGCAAGAGCATCTACAAGCAGATGTGAGATCCATCTTCTTAAATAATGGACCCGAAGAAGAGAAAGTTAGACCGTTGCTACAAACTTTGACTCTTTGTGTGTGTGTGTTCATGTGTGAGAGTCCTGTAGCTCTGTGGTTAGAGCACGCGCCTCGCAAACGAAAGGACCCAGGTTCCATTCCCAGGCGGAGTGAAACCTTGGCCAAATGTCCTTACTCCACATGCCTCTGTATACCTAGCAGTAAATAGGGACCCGGCTGTTAGTCGATCGGCAGATTGCTTTCTGGGAGTAATGATACCTACAAAAATTATTTTTAATACCGTAATAATTTGGTCACTAATACACGACTACTTGTGGGACACTCTTGTGCTCATTTGGCTGCCGCATTTGGCCCACAAATAAACAGTCACTGCACTTTAGGATTCTGTGAATCGCTTTGAGACGTCTCGAGTGGTTGGAGAAGGGTGGGGAGAAAATAGTTGTCAATTTGAACCAATGCTGACTTTGGTTTCACCTTCTAGTGAGCAAACGGACGACAGAAATTATACCTGATCTAACCTGTAGCATGAATTAACTAAAAATTTGAGATTGCACTGCCTTACAGAACATATCGTTCCTATGGCTCAGTAGTTAGAGCACTTGGCTTACAAGTGAGAGACCTGGGTTCAATTCCAGGCAGGGGGAAACCTTTGGCAAGAACAAATTAGATAGTATCCTGCTAGAAAATAATATGTCAGGATACAGTATGTAGTTTGGGATACAAAATGTCAAGCGACTGCCAGGATGGCGAACTAGATGATCAAATTCTAATGATTTTATGCGAGTTAGCATGCAAAAGCTCAAGGGTTCATATTGTCTCCTCCTTTGCTGAAATGCCTGTGTTGCTGTACAATTTAGTAGCAGTTTAAGTGTGTTGTAAAATTGCACAGATGCTAGTGCTTACTCTAGTTAAATCACCAACCGGGACCTTGTCTCATAAAGGAGTTTTGCACTGCGTCCAAAAGTATATAAAAATAAAACAAAAACAGACCTACAAGAGAAATGAGAGAACCTGAGTTTTGAAAACTGTAATTTTTATTCCCGTTATGTCCTCTTTTACCTTAGGCTCGACACAGGAAATTAAAAGTGTTTGCTCAACACTGTGGCATTTTATTAAACTTTGTGGCTATCAATACATGCTTCCTGCAGATTATGACTTCATTACATTCTGAGCGACAGAAACGTTGATAAGATGTACTTTGGTTTGCAGGCGTCGCCTTTGTTCCTGCCAGTGTCTCCTATCTAATTGGGACCAACATCTTTGGCGTGCTCGCTCACAGAATGGGCAGGTAGGAAATTTCCTTGTCAAGCAGTTATCTAGCATAGAAAGGATATATATTAAAAAAAACTGTAGAAAGATTTTGACTCAACCTTTATTCATTAAAAAAAAAGATCACCAGATATGCCAGGTTTCCGGTTTGAAACTACATTTAATTTTCCAATACCTCACACGTCCGTTTGTGCTGGAACTGAATCACATTTGTTTACTCTTTGAAGGGAAAAGGTATTAGCTCATCTACCGAGCCAACTCAATGCCAAATAAGGACTTTGAGGCTCTCTCCTTTCCAAAACAAATGCAATAACCTCATAGACCTGAATGGATTGCAATGCCAATAATTCTTATGAATATTTATCAATTCTCCATCTCACCCTCAGGTGGCTGTGTTCGCTCCTTGGAATGATAATTGTTGGAATAAGCCTTCTTTGTGTAAGTTTAACAATATTACAGCATTTTAACAAGAGCTGTTCATAATCAATTTAGTTTGACCAATGCTCATCTTAGTCACGCTTTGTTAAATGGGAAGGTTTCTCGTAATGTGTTTTCATAATCGACCATCACAGCTTTTATTTTGATATCAAATGATTCTCTGTATTTATTCACTGGTATTTCATATTTTTAATGGATGATATTAAGTGTTAGATCAGCTCAGCTGCTAACCTACTTCCTTCGAGTCAGTAAATTGTGAATTCAAGTCCTAGCTTGGGACTGGAAGTTAACATAATATGGAATCCTGTAGCATAGTGCTTAGCTCACTTACCTTACAAGAGAGTGGACCTGGGTTCAATACCACAGTGGGGAAAAACCTTAGGCAAGTTTCTTTACTCCACACACTTCTGTTTAACGCCACCCTCTTCCATCCCCCCCACAACCTTGGAATCAGGCTCCGCCACTGTTAAGCGCCCTGAGATGCTACCCTGCATGGAGGGCGCTATATAAGTGCAAGTTGTTGATGTAGCAGTAAGTAGGAACCCGATTGTTAGTCGATTGGTGTATCGCTTTCCTGGGGTAATAAACCCTAAAAATAAATGGTCACTCAATCTACGACTGTCTGTGCACAATTGGTTGCCGCTTTTCTCACGCAAAACCACTTTACAATATATTCTGTGAAGAGCTTTGAGACATCTCAACAATGTGATAATGCACTGGCATCAAACGCAAGGTTTATTATTCTTATCATAGTCTAGGTTCACATTTATAGTAGAAGAGCTCGATTGTCCACGGATGAGATGGTAAACCAATTTCCTGTTTGGCTGTCTTCAGCTGAACATTAAAGATCCTGTGAAATGATTGAGAAAAGGAACATTGGAAAACTCTTGGAGAGCTGTGAGAGCTTCCAAACCAAGACTGAAGTTAGGAAGTTAGCAGGCTCTTAAATTTTAAACTCAAAATAGCCTTACAGGTCTAGCCTAAGAGGAAATTTTGTGACTTGCAACTTTGTGGAATAACGCGCTAGAGAAAAATATAGACAAATCACATTGATTTTGATTGTATTCATTTTGGTTGAGTCAAATTCGCCATAATGTATGAACAAAGAGTAGTGATTACTAAACTCAAAACAAATTTATAAGATCTTTTCCCCAAATTCAAGAAATGTAATAATAATACCCCTTGCATTTTGATATAGCGCTTTTCACGTCGTCTAGATGTCTCAAAGTGCTTCACAGAATATACTGTAAAGTGAATCAACAATATATTTGTGGGCGAAACTCGGCAGCGAACAAACAGTTGTGGATTGAAATGACCAATTTATTCTGGGTTTTTGGGGGACGGATTATTATTAGGCGTGTCGAATAAAGAAACTTACCCAAGGTTTTGTCTAACCTGCCTGGATTCTAAATACAGGTCTCAAGCTTGTTAGGCGAGTGCTCTAACCACTGAGTTACAGGACTCCACATGAAGGAAAATGATCAGACTCCTAGCTTAATGTACATTAACGAAATTATGAACCCAGAATGCAAAATATACAATCAATCCACTTAACAATCCACTTATCTTGTGAAGCAATTCGAGACATCTCAATGACAAGATAATGTGCTATGATGCAAGGATTATGATCAAAATTATTAATAATATTAATGTATTTACAGGTGCCCTTTGCCAAAAATATATATGGGCTCATTGGACCAAACTTTGGAATTGGTTTTGCAATAGGTAAGCACTGTTTCTTCAAAGTATTATTTTGTTTCATAGGAGCGCTGACACATAGAATTGTAGGAGATTTACAAGAGAGGAAAATTAGCCTCTGGTCACATGTTGGCTGGTTTTGGCAAACAGCAATCAGATGCTTTGCTAATATTACAGTCCCAACAGCAAAATAGAATTTTGAAGCCAACTTCCTACCCATTTTGCAATTGATGTACAAGTGTCATAAGTTCAATCCTAGTTTGATTTGCGTAGAGTGGGAATCAATCGGTGATCTATTGTACCGGTAGATCTTTCAACAGTAAAAAAAAAAGTAGCTATTAGGAACTTTGTCTTAACTGGCATGGATAGACTTCAAATGTAATCTGAATGAGCTCAATATTTACCTTGTGAGGTTACTAAAAGGGCATTGATCCAACTGAGGCTCTCACGGAAATAAACAGTTGCTTTCAGTAGTGTAATCAGTGCTAACGATTCATGATCTGTTCAGCTCAATTTTAAACTAAAATTTTAAACAATTTTAAACAAACCTAGACTTTCCTCGGCTTCCTAAACAACATTCCCCAACTGTTAATTTCAAGTTGCTGCAAACAAAATGTTGAGAGTTTTCCAGTAATCCTTTGGTTTGTGGAACCATTGTTGGTTTCTTTCGTTAATGAGATCATTTGCCTTGACAAGAGTTATGGTCTTTAATCATTGCATTGTACTCCTTTTAGGAATGGTGGACTCCTCCATGATGCCCATCATGGGTTACCTTGTGGACATACGACATGCCTCAGTGTATGGTAGTGTTTATGCCATTGCAGATGTGGCATTTTGCCTGGGCTTTGCACTAGGTAAGTTCCCATGTCATTGTTTTACCAGATTACAGTGCTTCGAATCGGATTTAGTTTCAATGGTTGTCTTAACATACAATCAATCCACTTAACAATCCACTTATCTTGTGAAGCAATTCGAAACAGTGCTTACCTATTGCAAAACCAATTCCAAAGTTTGGTCCAATGAGCCCATATATATTTTTGGCAAAGGGCACCTGTAAATACATTAATATTATTAATAATTTTGATCATAATCCTTGCATCATAGCACATTATCTTGTCATTGAGATGTCTCGAATTGCTTCACAAGATAAGTGGATTGTTAAGTGGATTGACTATTTTGTCTCGAGATGCAAGTTTGAGCAGAGACATGGAGTATTGAAGAAGTCATTGTGAGAAGTAGTTTGAAATTGCCCAGACTGACTTCTCACAGACATAGAAACAGGAAAAGGCTATTCAGCCCCTTGAGCCTGTTCTGCCACTTTATAAAATCATGGGAATTTGTACCTCAACTCCAATTCCCCATCCTTGTCCCATATTACTTGATACCCTAACCAAGCAAATATCTATCTCTGCTTGAAAATGTGAATGGATCCAGCTTCCACAGACTTTTGGGGGAAGAGAGTTACAGATTTCCTACCCATGAGGTGAAAAGCTGCCTCCTGATTTCACTCCTAAACCTGCAGACCCTTGACAGAAACAAGTCTAAGTTTACACAAGACTGACTTGGTTTCGGACAGGCTGAGGTTAACCAACCACGTCAGGGACAACTTGAGGAAAGCCTCAGGCAAAAATAATCTCCGTTTTAGTCAATGAAAAGGTCATGTTTGTGGAATTTTGACAGTACAGTGACAACAACAACAACAATAATTCGCAACCCATGTAGGATAATGTCTCAGAACTCTTTGGTAATGATTCAACAAACAGCAATCAACATACTTTCACATACAAGGTGTCAACACTTAACACTGCACACAGAGCATAACAACAAAAAATCATCTCTTTCATACATTGGGGAATTGGTTACCCATCAAATGAAAAGTATTACGTTAACGTCCACAATAACAACTTGCATCAGCGTCGAAATAATTTTTGCAATGGAAACCAACCTTTAAACTTTGTGTCTTGCCATTTTGCCAATGGCAGGAGCGGTGGGAGGCTTTTTAAATCCCCCAGACCGCTCCCCCTTAGTCAATCCCCTCACAATGGGAACGGGTCGAATGGTTTAATGCGTCGCTCCTCCCTGCTGGCCGGAGATTTAACCATCATATTGGAATTGGCACAAGCTGAAAAATAGCCAGCAATAAACAAGAGCTAACAGGATGCTGTGTTACTTTGCCAAACTTCCCTACGTCACACTCAAGCTGTGCCATTCTGTCTTCGGGCCAAACCTGGGAGAACAGTACTATGTAGACGGCTGGTCAGTGAGACATTAAGGGGCTAATGGCTGTGTGGAAATGAGCAAATAGGCTATCCGCAGTGTTAGGGGCAATGATAATGAGCAATAACTCATCAGCCTCAAAGGAAACTTTACCAAGGATGCCTTAAATAAGATGCTGAATTGGATGGGGGAAAAGTAAACCAGGAACAACACTTTTAGACACCTAAGGCAGAAAAAACAACACTGGCTTAGAGTTGGGCAGAGCAATTTTTGGACAGACATCTAACTTTTATCAAATGCTATAGATACTAAGAACAACACTATTCCGGAAACTATCTAAAGTATCTGAAATATTGGGAGTACACCCAAAAAATTGTAAATTGATCAAACAGATTTGTGCTCTTTGAAAAATTTGGACAATCAATTCGATTTCAGTAACACGAACTACTGCGGTGGATCCTGCAATTTGAAGATAAGGCTTCTTTCAACATGGAAAGTATATTGGTCAATTTTGTGGGATTTCTTAATGGATTTCTTAATTATGAAACCTGGAAGTCTGTGTTGGTTGGTGAGTCACAAACTCCCCATTCCAAATCAGCCTGGTTTCCTCGTGCGTAAAATAGACACAAGGTGAATCAGTAGGTCTTACTCATGGAGTTTTTAATCATTAACTGTGTCTTTTTTTTAAAGATAACATTGGTAAAGAGCGTGTAGCTCTTGCAGGTGATTGACTCACAAAGTATACAGCCAATTAACTTTGTAGTATATTCTGTGAAGCTTTGAGTAGCTTGTAGAGCTCCTGCAGTTCAGTGGTTAGAGCACTCGCCTTATATGTGTGAGACCTGTGTTCGAATCCAGGCAGATCAGGGTGAAACCTTGGGCCAGTTTCCTTACTCCAAACGCCTACTAATAATTCATCCAAGAAAAACCACAATAATAAAAATTGGTCATTTCAATCCACGACTGCTTGTGGGACACTGCAGTGCGCAATTGGCTGCCATGTTTCATCTACCCTGCAAGCAGTTTGAATATCTCATAGAGACCTATAATCTCATAGGATTTTTGATTCACTCTGTATATATAATATATAAGTCCTGTAGCTCAGTAGTTAAAGCACTTGCCTTAAGAGTGCGCAGAATTGTGTGAAAAATTCTACGATTCAGCCTTAATTTGGATGCTACTTTTTTTGCAGTTCTTGAAAACACAGCTTCTAAATTATGACCAAATTGAAGAATTTTCACATGGTCAGACGCGATTTTAAATTTTAAGACATTAAATTGTACCTTGCGTCCTAAGGCGAGAAGGAATTTTAACAACTAGGATTTGGTCCTTTCTGATCTCCTCTGGGTATTTCTGTTATGTTCTCTGATTTATTACTGATTGTATATGTTTCAGGGCCTTCAACTGGTGGAGCTATCGCAAAAAACATAGGATTTTCCTGGTTAATGAGGATTATAGGCGTCATCAACATACTGTATGCCCCTCTGTGCTTTTTCCTTCGAAGCCCTCCGGCCAAGGAAGAAAAAATGGTACGAGAAAGTTATGATATGCTATATATATATATATTAGATATTAGATAAAAGGAGTACTGTAGTTCAGTGTTTAGAGCGCGCGTCATGCAAGCGAGATACCTGGGTTTGATTCCAAGCCTGGGCAAAACATTTCCTAACTCCACACGCCTAATACTAATCCTTCAAAGAAAACTGGTCACTTCAATTTACGACTGTTTGTGGGACACTGCTGTGCGCAATTGGCTGTCGCATTCTGCCTACAAATATACAGTCAATTCACTTTACAGTATATCCTGTGAAGCACTTTGAGACATCTCGAAGACATTGAAAAGCACTCTATCATATGCAAGGATTATTATTATTATATGTAGTTGGACACTGGAGTACCATCCAGTCTACCCTACATAAGAGATTTTTGTCTTAAAAGTTAAGAGTGTGCAGATCAAGGAAGAACAAAATGATGAAGAAATGCTTTAGAACTCGGTTAAAAAAAAACTATTGCTATCCACTGCATAACTACGAACCAATAATACTTGAATCTATTTCATTTTAGGCTATTTTGATGAATCAGAATTTCCCAATTAAAACCAGAATGTACACAACGCAGGACAACTTTCAGAGACATGCTGTGGATGATGAAGAGAAATACGAGTCTGAGAGTGATGAGTGAGTGAGTGACTGAGATTGCGTTTATTAAAATCTATTTTAATGTACAGTACGCAGTGCTTTTGTGTATTAACGGGTTTGTTCTAAATGTATGGCATTTATCACAGTTGACCATCATACCACTCAAAGCATACCAAAGCTGTACTATTCGATTCCCTGCCCAATCTTTAGATTAGAAACACAACAATATGGAAAGTGTCGATTCTTGAGAATAAAACACATTGCCAGCAGCCTTATCAAATGAATGGAAATGTTTATTCCAGTTTTCTACTGAGAACCTAATAGCTTTTGATGTGTTTGATTTTACATAGGTATATTATACAATATATTTTTAATTATTGAAAGCAAATTTGTGTATACAACTGTTTTGAATATATCATGTTCACTGTGATTAGGATGTTAGTTTCTTATCATGTGAATTTCCGTTCCTCATTCATTCCTTTGTTTAAGATGCCTAAAAGCAACTAGAGCTTTGTTCATCAGTTCTCTTCAAATCTAAACAGCTCGTTTTATGTCAAATTACAGGATAGTTTAATAGCTGTGGGACCTTGGTACTGTAATGCACTTGCTCCCTCCCTCCCTCCCTCCCTCCCTCCCTCCCTCCCCACATTCAAAGCCCACCTCAAGACTTACATCTTCTTTCGATCATTTTTCCCCTCCCCGACCCCCCAACCCAGCTCAACCAGCAGTGTAAAGTGCTTTGATGCGTTTTCCTGGCCTGGAAGGCGCTATATAAATGTAACTTGTATTGCAATGGCATTGTTTCAAATGTAGGGACATTGAAAGGCTGACCATCAATTTAACTTAACAAAAAGCAGTGAATTTATTTGAAATCAAGTTCCAGTGTTTCCCTCCGCGTATTGAGCATCTCCCCGACCCGATCGATGGAATAGCTCTGTCCCAGCTGCTCGGACTGATTACTTACACTGAAGTGATTACACGGTAAACTGTATGCATTGACATAATAGAATATGTATTCAAAGAGCACAAAGTAAATACCAATTACCAATTGGAAAGCTGCGAAATTGCCACTATACACGTCGACATTGTGAGCTGATCACTGTTCTGTTTTGTAACTGAAACATTCATGTGCCTTTATGAATCGTAACACGTTTGCATGCAATGTATGTATTGGCAAGTCAATACATCCTTCACAAAGTCAGGTGAACCCTCCAACATTGGCTTATACTGGCAAAATCTGACGGGAGTAGAATTGGGTCAACAGAGGCTGTGATACCTCAAAACATTTAGCTCAATCACGTACAAAGCAGTCTCTCGTAGAACGCTCTCGTTGCAAAGTAAAGAAACATTACGGTTTCAAGGTTTTATATTTTAAAAAAAAGCCAACATTTCCTGTGCATGTAAACGTGCCAACCGTCCACAGACCAAGCATACGGCTGGTTGCTTTGTAACAGATGAGCAAATAGAGGTACAGAACATATCTGTTGATAAACGTGTGTGATGTTTAATCTGCATTCAGATACGTGTGCGGAGTCTGTGTGTCTATGGGTGTGGGTGTATTTTCATTAACTGGAGAAATAGCTATAATAAAATATTCTAAATAGAAAAGCATTGAGTTGTCAATTTATTTAGGCTTAAGCAATCATTTCTCAAAAGCTTGGAAACAGACCTGGAGAAAGGGGTAACATTGCAGAACCTGAATGTATGTCTGATCCTATTCTAACAATTTCCTAAAGCATTAGCACAGATACAAAGAATCGGATGCGGTTGGTACACAACAGCTTAAAGACCCACAACAAAGTTGGGACAACCAACCCACGGATTTCCGATGAATGAACCAAAGCTACTTTCTCCAATGTTCATTCACCCTTTCCAGTTGACTGCCTTAATCAGTTGGAGAGAATGCTCACTGTCGCGCCTGGTTGGTATTGAGAAGAAGCAAAGCCTATACAATTGATTCACGAGTTTGGTTTTGAATTGAACTCCAGCAATGCACTAGTGGACGTACAACTGGGTCTCTTCAAACTGTACAAAACACCTTGGGAAGCACTTTACCCTTCTATAGACTCCCAACTATAATAATATAATATAGTATAATATAATAAATAAGTGTATTTGTGCACTTAGAACCGTTTTCCTGACGTAAAGGGTACGATATCAAATGCAAGAATTATGATTATTATTTAATGGTTTGAAGAATTTGTGGATTTATGGTAATCAGACGGTCATGGGTATAAGCCCCACCAGGACAGTAACCATGGGTAATAATAATAATAATCACAGCATTTGATATAACGCCTTATCATGTCTTCAGGTCCTCTCAGAACGCGTCACAGAATATACTGCAACGTGAATCAACTGTATATTTTGTGGCCGAAACGCGGCAGCCAATTGTGCACCAGCAGTTTCCCACAAACATCGTAGATTGAGTGACCAAATCACCGTGTATTTATTTTTTGAAGGGATTATTTTCCCCAGAAAAGCAATCCGACAACCGACTAACAACGGGTTCCTACTTACTGCTAGGTAAACGGAGCTGGGTGGAGTATGGAAATTTGCCTAAGGATTCGTCTTGCCCCGGAATCAAACCCAGCTCCTCTTCCTCGCAAATGCTCTAACCACTAAGCTACATGACTCCTACAATACCTTGGAGTACAGTAGTTTGGAGATCCGTTAATCACTGTATCAAAGCAAAGAATGTGCCTAATTTTAACAATTAATATCCCAAATAGCAATGTGTCTAGCAGTAATCTACATCTCGCCTAAATGGCTGCCTCACAGTCAGAATTATATTTGACAAAAAATGATCTCAACAACAACAACTTCGATTTATATAGCGCTCTCCACGCAGGACGGCGTCTCAGAACTATATTCCACAGCAATAACTTTTTTTTAAAGTACAGTGACTCTGAGTGAGTTAATTATGGAGCTGTATCAGCATAGAAAGTACATTAAATTCACCAGATAAACATTTATTAAAGCAGAAGGTCATGGGTATAAGCCCCACCAGGATTTGTCCTAAATCCAGGATTTGTACTAAATACAAAGTGAAATGTGATGCCTTGGTTTATTTTGCTGGAGGCCTGGCAATATCTCTTCCAGTGGTAAAGCAATTAGGAGAATCAAGCCTGATTTATACATCCTGCGCCTAATTGATCTAGCCTCAGGCACAGCAGATTCCCGTCCTTGTGCAAGTTTTTAAGGGACAATCTTACATTGTTGTACAGCTGGTCGAAGACATGTATTTGTTAAAAAAAAATGTTCCTCTTGAAACTTCGTGGCTGTTCATTCATTCATTAATTCATTGGACTTTCAAGGAATCACAGAGTTTCTGAATTGATTGGAATCACTGAGTTTAGTCCTCGCTGTGTGAATCGCTGTGCTTTTATTGCATAGCGTAAATTGCTGTGGTTATACTCTGGAACCAGGCAACCCTGCTTATCTACAGAAGTTGCCGGTGAAACTCAGCAGGTCAGGCAGCATCCGTGGAGAAAGGAAAAACGAGTCAAAAGTTTCGGGTCTACAACTCTTTGTCAGATGAAGCATTGACTCTCTTTTTCCTTTCTCCATGGATGCTGCTTGACCTGCTGAGTTTCCCCAGCAACTTCTGCTTTCGTTTCAGATTCCCAGCATCTGTAGTGTTTTGTGCGTGACCCTGCTTATCTAATTTGATACCAGAGGCAGGTTGGCAAGAGCCACTTCTTAAGATCCCATAATGTGCGTTTGGTTACATCTGGAGGTCAAGCAGTGAAAAGCCATTGTAAGTCTTGTGTCGCAAGCTTTGCTTGGTTTAATCAGCTACAACCACCTAAATCACCAAGAGAACTTTGTCTTGCAGGGTTATCAGGAGCTCTATGGGAAGAATCCCTGCTCTCAGATTCAATGCATCGATAGTGTAGTTCTGCGATGTATAATCCAGTGGGTTTTAATATGGCCCAATATTAATGACCTTTTGGCAAGACTTATTGTCTGGAAAATGTTAATTTAATGATTTAAAAATCGCCAGTCTTTTTAAAGTGCTGAAATATGCGTTTATTAACAATTTGCTTGTGACAGTATTTCCTGTATGGTCGATGCAAAGGCAGAGCAAAATAAGTACCAACGGGTTTTGTAAACCTACATTATTTCCGCGACGGGTTGCACACTGAAATAAGGAGCGATTGCCACAGGAATTCAACTTCCCTTTGCATCCAGTGTAAAACATTGTATAATCTATTTGTTGTCTAAATCATCTCCTTAAAAAGAGTAATAATACTTTGAACATCTTAATGATGATAATAATCCTTACATTCAATATAGCGTACGTCCTATCGGGAGGACGTCTCAAAGCGCTCAACGGGATTTACTGTAATGTGCAGTGATATTTGTACAACAAAGACAGCAGCCAATTTGCGCACAGCAATGTCCCACAAACAGCCATGGAGTGAGTGACCAATTTTATTTGGGGATTATTAGCCCGTACGTTGGCCGATTTCTTTTCAAACAATGCCAGGCAGTGGGAACCTCAGTTTAAGGAGATGTGAAGGAGATGACTGGGTCTGGCAATGAGACTGAACTCAAATGAATGTGGATCCTCACAGTGAGATTGCATTAGGCTCTTGACAAGAGTATTACTTGATCTGCTGTGAAAGCTAGCCTTTACTTTACCGAACAGAGATTTTATTCAGAGAAATAAATTCTGAGATAGAACTTAATTAGCCCTCTGATGAAATAAGGTTTGAAGAAACCATGGATACTAATATCCTGGGGGGGGGGAAAAGCAGGGACAAAATTGAATACTTATGCTATATGCATTCCTGGACAAGTATATAAGCTGATACATTTGTTAAAACCTATCGTTTGGATAAGTGGAAGAGGCTGCAATCCTCCCCATCAGAAATTGGTCAAGGTTCCAGTTACCTGCCTACTCACAAAAATTGGGTAATTGGAGCATAATGCAAAAGGACAAGAGGAGACTATTCAGTCCATTGAATGTATTCCACGTGTTTATTAGATCTTTTCCATCCCAATGCCTCTCCTTTCATCTCGCCGTATCCCTACTATCCCATCTATAATTGCTGGGCTATCTTTCAAAGTAGTCAAATGAATAGTGAATAACTGTCATTGGAAAAATGAGCCAAAATAAATCATGTTTGGTCCTTGATCTCAAGAGTATTTCATGGGATGTTGCTGGGAGCGGATTAGCTGCCGCGCTTACCTGTGAAAGCAACAGTCACTAAAACTCAAGACGACACAAAATATTTGAGGTTACTTAGCTCGTCTGGAGAGAGTCAGGATTCCCGAAATGACTGCCGTTTTGAAACACGCAAGCAAACAAACAAGCAAACAACAACAACAACATCTGACGTCCAAAAAAGAAAGGAGCAGGGTAATACATTTTAAAACAACCATAATCAAATGAAAACAAAGTTACAAAACCAACAATTTTACGACATCATGTTTTATTGGGCAGTGGGGTTGACGTTCTAAATATCCAACCCTCCCCTTGTACCGAGAGATTTTAAAAAAAGATAAGAGACAAGAGATCCAATTAATATACTTAAAGTAAACAGTGCCTTTGAAATCAATTCAAATCCATTTCAGAAAAGACGTCCCACGCCACTCGTTCCATTTGACTCTGTTTTATCCTTGCGTGAATGTGGGCAGCGGGTTTGAATCTATCTGCGTTATAGTTCCGTGAAGTCACGTTAGCTGTGTTAAACCACGCAGCGAAGTGGCTTCACTCTCTTGATATATAATTTTAAATACGAATTAAATAGCCACATATCATCACAGGCATTATTACACTTGGTTTAAAGGTGATCTGCACAGGCCATTTTTTGTTCCTGCATTCCACAGTAGTCATTTTTTTTAAAGTTATAAATATCGACATCGGAGAAAGTTTTTTTTTAACCAGATATACAGTAACAAACTCAGCTTGTACTAAAATACTTTTTAATAGACACAAAAAGCCCACCACCCACAGTTTGCTATTTTGATACACGTTTGGCAAAAAAAAATGGCTATGCAATAAAACACAAAAAGTGAAGTTATAAACTATGACATGATTGTGATTCTAAACCCTGGTCCCAGGACATAACTTGAACCCACTTTCCCAACGTGCTAGGAACTTGCTTGCGGAGAGCCACAATGCCAACAATGAGTTAAATAGATCTCGCTTAATGCTATCCTGTGGTACAAAATTTTGTATGGGGGATGGGGTGGGGAGGTGAGCATAAAACAAAAGAGGCCGCATTGGCGTAATGAGGCTATAAGTCACATCAAAAGTCCAATTACACGAGACAGAGTAACAGTAGCATTATTGCACAGAAAGCGGAAGCCAATTTTCGCGCGGTTGTTTTTTTTTAAAAAAAGAACAAAATGGAGAATTTGGTGCACGACGTTCCAATCGGGAACTCGATTTTCAAGTCACGAAAGGGATTCGGCGTCGTCGATCTGCTGCTCGGTCGTCAAGTCGGCAAAGGACTGCGAGTCTGTGTGGCCGGCAGCGGCGCTGTCATCCGCCGCCGTGGGGCAGGCGATTTCGTCCGAACACTTTGCCGCCTTCTTTCCCTGCTGTTCCGAAGCGGGGCCGCTCTCGATTGATTCGATGTCCTCAACCCCGGCCTTGTAGTGAATCGTGAGTAGCGTCAAGGCCTGCAACCGCTCCCCCGACTTGGAGAGGGAGGCGGACAGCAGCGACCTCTTCCTCGGTTCGCTCGTCTCCTTCTCCTCCTTGACCAGAGCGTTGTTGTGTTCCAACTCCTGGTCGATCTCGTGCTGCAGTTTGTCCAACATCAGCTCCAGTTTCTGAAACCGTTCGTCGGTGGGCAGGCCCCGGTACAGATCGCGCCCGATTTCCTTCACGGCGATGAAGACGCTGTCGTCCAGGCCCCCTTCCTTCTTGACGGACAGCTTTGTGCCCGTGTTGGAGGAAGAGGAGGAGGTCGAGGCGGAGGCCGAGGTGGAGGACTGACGTTTGCACGGGCTGCTGCCGGCGTATGTTTCCGTGTCGCTGCTCTCGTTGTCCGAAGTGTTGGGCGTGTGCTTGGGCGAGGGCTCGGCCAAATCGGCCACCCCTTGCTCGGCCAGCCGCACCCTGGTCGCTGGCCTGAGGTTCAGCAGGCGGGAGCTGGTGTTGATGATATGACGGGTGAGGCCGGACCTGTTAAACGACGTTTTAGCTTCCAAGTCGCTCCGCCTTTCCGTGGTTAGACAGAAAGGGGTCTCGGCCAGACACTTGTCCTGGCATTTCTTGTGGCAAACGTACGAACAGATCATGCACTGGGACGCTGCCTTGGTCCACACTTTCTTCTTGCAGTACTCGCACCAGGTGGGGTTCTGGAACTGGGTGTCCTGGAAATTGTGCTTATTGTCCATGCTCAACACCGACCCAAGATTAGTGTCCTCCTTGCTGACCACAGAGACATCCTCTAGGGGAATGTCTTCCTTCTCGCTCTCCACCAGAACGCTGGAGTTCTCCGAGTCGCCCTCCTGGAGGTAAGTAAAGTTTAGCGTCATGTCCCCGTAGCACAGTTTCTCGTTGAATCCCTTGTGGGTGCTCAGGTTGCGCAGGGCAGTCCTGCTGACCACAGCGCGCGGCTCGGGGGGGTTTAGCCTGAAACTGCTCTGAAACTCCATCGAGGCCGTCGCCAGGCACTCCATGGCGATCTCTTCCAGTTTGATGCTGGCGTGGCCCAGGCAGAGGAGGCCACCTACTTTGAAAGGCTCTCGGCACCACAACGCCACGTTGAGGTACTTGTGTTGCCCTTCCACCTCAAAGACGCACGAAGCCTTGCTCCACTTCCCGCTCCTCTTCTTGTACACCGTTTCCGAAGATTCCCAGGTGTGGTTCCCGTCAGTCCCTTCCCGCGGGCTGCCGCTGGAAGCTTCTGGAACTCTCTCCCTGCTCTCCTGCTTGGCCATGGGCGGTTTGGAGGCTGGCATGTCGTCGCTTTGCTCCGCGCCTCTGCCTAAAGCCTTCTCTGCGGTTTTCTCCACATTGTTGGTTGAGGGCGCAGACTTGTCCAATCTTTCAGTGGCTATCTCCGCTGTCTCGACTGCATACTGGGTTTCCGAGGAAGCCAAGGTTACCTTGATTTGGGGTCTCGGTGGCACAGGTGGCTTGTTGGTAGAGCCCAGGGTTACCTTGTTTGCTTGCTGTGTCACATCGGGAATTTCTGGACCCTTGAGTTGGGAAGGTTTTGTTGCGTCTTTCGGTTGCGATTTCAAAGGGATCGGATAATTGCCCAAGTTCAACTTGCGATTCAGAATCGGTGATATCGTTCCCAGTGGCTTTGTAGCGAGAGCAGCTACGGAACGCTTTGGGCTGTGGTTGATTTGGGTCAAATCGTCCTTCAACTCTGCGGGCGGTAACCTTATTTCGGGACAGACCAGTTCTTCAAAATCGGTATATAGATCTCTGCCGTCGCCACCGTCCATAGTGTTGTCATCGTCGACGCCCGGCTGACCAAACTGTGACGCAAATCCACTGTCCTCGAAATTCTCTTGGAGTGATCCACAGTGTGGATTCTGGTGTCCGCCAACCCGTCTCTCATAAACAAATGATACCTTATCCCCGGCTTGTTTTATGAGCTTATAAACTTGCGGGGAAGATGTCACCTTAACTCCTGTTGAGACATTGAGACACAACCTTATTATCGTGCAAATATGCTGACAAATTACTTTACACTATCACTACACTTTACAGCAAATCCGGTGAAATGCTTTGAAATAAGCTACAAATCTGAAAGGAGCCATCTAAATTATCTTGTACAGTAACTGTACTACCTTCCTTCATTGTCCACTCGCAAGAATTGACCAATTAGTTGTGTGAAGCACTTTGAGACATTCTCCTGACCCAAAATGCGTGATATAAATATAAATTGTTGTTATTCTAATTGATCGGCGGGGTTTTAAGTGATATTCACGCTCGTTGGATTCGTATAAGATTCCGTGAGATCTGGATCACGGACCTTCCCAAGTTGATTTGGATGAAATAATTCTAGAGGTCTTTAGACCATTGTCTGGTATTATAATACTACTCTCATCACTGATAGGAAAATAATAAAAGCACCTTTCACGTCAGAGGGACGTTCCACAACACTTCACAGGAATTTGCTTTAGTGAAAACAGCGGATGTGTCACAAAACATCTTAAATTTATCGGATTCCGGATTATTATTATTATCGGATTATTATCTAGGCCATAAACCTTGTAGCATCTCAAAGCGTTTACATTACATGCAAACACAGATTCAGAGGACAGTGGTGAACACCAAGGTGTACCATTGAGTGGATGTTAAATCAAATCAGGGGAAAATGAGGTCTCACACACAACAACAAATTCCATCGTTAAAGCACCTTTCACGTCAGGGGGAAACCTTACGCACACAAACAATGATGTTGTTAGTTTGATTCTACACGTACAATAGTGTCGACGGAAGGATCAATTTCAAATAAGTGACTGTTTTTTTCCAAGCGAGTGTTGTGTGTGTGTGTGTGTGTGTGTGAGGGAGGGAGGGAGGGAGGGAGGGGTGGGGTTGGGGGGAAGGAAGGGGTATTTGACGACAGGTTCAGCACGTGCCTCATGACGAAGCTGGGAATGAACACCTGCTTGAATTCTGTTTCCCTCACGTAAAGGAAAAGCAGATCTGCAAACCAGATGCAGCCATTCAAAAAAACCTACGTTAACACAGCCAACTACACACACGTACACACACACACACACGCACACATACGCAGAGTTTGGTTTTATTCTTTACATCTGTTTTTATCCCCTCTCTTGCGTCTGCATATAATTCTCCCCTCCCCCAATCCACCTCTCATTCAAAATTTGACAGCCCGGGCTTTCATAAGGTTTAGGCTTATGTTTTCTGTATGATCGTCAACCTGGTTTAGCTGGTAGCACTGTAACCTCTGAGTCATAAGGTTGGGGTTCAATACCCTTGCCAGCCATGCACTCCCCCCCCCCCCCCCCCCCCCTCCCATTAGACCCAAACTCCTATAGTGATGGCTGACACTCCAATGCAGTTCTGGGGATGTATTACATTGGTGGAGGCATCGTCCTTCAAGTGAGACATTAAACTGAAGTCCTGCCTGTTCAGGTGGCCGTAAAATATCCTCTGGCCCTATTCCAAAAGAGAAGGGAATTTTTCCTAGTGTCTTGGGCAACAACCCCCATCCCCCCACTCCCTTTCCCCCCCCCACCCCCCCACCTCCCAAATAACGTCTGTCATTCACTTAAACGCTGTTTGTGAAACACTGCTCCTTGCAAGTTTGCTGTGTGCAAATACAATCGCACTAATTCCCGTGTAGTTTTTTGAGATGCCCAGACACCATGAGAAGGCGTAATATCTCAATCAGTGTCTTAGAATATTTGCTTGAATGATGTTTGGGGTCTTGGCTTGACGTCCCATCCAAAGGACAACAGCTCTGACAATGCAGCACATCTCGGCACTGCATTGGGATGTCCTCGACGTGAAAGGTGCTCTTTGAATATAATTGTGTTGTTGTTGTTGCATTGGAGAATTAGCCGAGCTCACTTAAGTTCAAAGTCTCCACTTTGTGGCCCAAACCTACAAAGTTCTGACTTGGGAGGAGAGAGTGCTACCGACTGACTGTACACCTATATCTTCACAGCCTCCATTGCTTTGGTTGAGAAATCGATCTGGTCCCCAGCTCGCTGGCTGTCATGCAGTTTCCTGTGAGCTCCTGTCAGCTCCCGTGTATAGCAGGTCTGAGACATCAGGCTCTTACCTCCTATGGCAATAAGCCGGTCTCCCTTCTGAAGGTCGGCAGCCGCAGCTGGTGAGTTGGGAGTCACAGATTCCACCCCGACGTGCAGTGGGTCCCCATCAGTTCCCTGGATGTGTCGGAAAGTCAGGCCCACACTTTGGGAATTTCCCTTGATCAGTTCCACCTATTTTTATTTGGGGCGGTGGGGGAGGGGAAATACAAAGTAAAGACAGACACATAGTCATTTATCAAGCGAAGCAAAGGTGTTGTAACATAGCTCCGTGTTTGCGAGAGAACCGAGGAGAATTTTTTTTTAATAAGATGGGGAATAGAGACAAAATCCAAGATTTTTGCCCGGTAAAATATTGGGATCCCATGAACAGGCAATAATTCTTGGCTTTTACTATGGCTTCCCACCACAGGGCAAGTCGGGTTTCAACAAAATAACAATTCCGGGAGCAGGTGGTGGAGAGGGACAGAGCGCGGAAATCACATATAATCAATAATGTGACAACTGATAATAGCAGAGAAGAATACAGTATTTATTTGAATCAATTGAGATTGATTAAAAGCAGATGGGAGGGAGGGAGGGAGGGAGGGAGGGAGGGAGGGAGGGAGGGAGGGAGGGAGGGAGGGAGGGAGGGAGGGAGGGAGGGAGGGAGGGAGGGAGGGAGGGAGGGAGGGAGGGAGGGGGATTATGTAAAAAAAAAGGAAAATCGAGTTAAAAAAATGCCATGATCTAATAAATTAGCAAAACAATCTCAATTTGTTAAATAATTGTTTTCCTTTTCCCATATTTGCACTCTCATGTTTCATTAATCTTTACGTGGAATTGGGAGAAAATACATATTTCAAGGAATGAAAAAGAAGAAATTAGTGTTCATGCAAAAATAGATTATGGTTTTTATAAAAGACATAACACTCTGAAAATACCAAGTCTTGGTTAATTTGCACTTTATAAATGCAAAATACAGTTTGTTGCTGACCATTAAAATAATACGATAATAATAATCATTGCTTCCCACACAGCACCTTATCACCTCTCAAAGTGAGTCACAGAAGATACTGTGAAGTGAATTCACTGTATATTTTCGTGGGTAAAATGCGGAAGCAAATTACACACAGCATTATACTGCCTCACTACATCAATAACAATAATGTATAACTGACAATTAAAATGATTAGACCAAGCGTTGCACTCGTGCGATTACACCTAATCTGGTTTGGATCCTTTGCACTCTTTGTACAGTGCAACACCTTGATAAGGTTCCTCACTGCCAGCTGCTTCACTACCGCATAAATACAGTTATAATGATATCCTATTTACTGCGCATGTACACAGCTGGCCCACTGCACTGAATGTGATTTATTTGGTCAGCCGGATGCCTGATACCTGCACAAACCCATCACATTTTGTGGGACGAATGTCGTATATAAACTAAGTTAAATTGGCAAAATGTTTGCTTCCGCATTAATGAGCATAACTCCTGTAGCTCAGTGGTTAGAGCACTCGCCTTACAAGCCAAAGAAGGAGAATGGGTTTCGGAACAGCAAAAGGGATTTTAAAGTGGATAAATAAAGATCCTAATATAATTTTAATTTAAAAAAAAGTAACTTAATTTCATGGCAGAGACTGTGACTCATGGCTTGACCAGAGTCAATGTCCCGATAAGTATATATTTATCATTAAATAATCTTCATTGGATCATCAAGCCAGGAAATTCCAATGTCTGGATTGCATTGCAATAGCAATAATAATAATATTCTGTGCACTTGAGATAGCGCCCTATCACGTCTTCAAAATGCTTCAAAGCACTTCATAGAATATACTGCAAAGTGAATTGACTGTATATTTTGTGGGTGGTGGCCAATTGCGCACAGCACTCCCGCAAAAACAGTTTTGGATTCAGTGACCAATTCAAAAACAAATTAGATGGAATTATGACACATGAAAAGTGATCTGCCAATCGACTAACAACCAGGTTCCGACTTCGTGCTGGACGAACAGAGGCGTGTGGAGTAAGGAAACTTGCCCAACATTTCACCCTGCTGGGAGTCGAACCCAGGTCTCTCGCTTGCGAGGGGAATGCTCTAACCGCTGACCTATACAGGACTCCATCTAGGAGCCCTTTAATACAGCTACGCCCTTCTGCAAGCGAGAAACGGTTGCAACTTCTGAGGGCTTAGGCCATCAGCATGATCAAAGTTGCAACCGACATAAATCTTTTACCGTTTTCGCCAACTTACTCACTGACTCAACTGAAAGGTCAAGGAGATGTTACTGGCATGCTGCCGGAACAGCTGGCAGGCACGTCAACAGTGATTCTCTTGCACTGAACAGAAGGGTTTGAGGATTAGATTACTAGTGGCTTGAAATCAAGCAGCATAGTCAACCCAAAGGAAAAGGCATAATTAGCCTTGGGGTATTGGTGTGATGGAGTAGATTGTTATCAATGCCATGGAGTTAGAGGGAGAGATGGAGCATAATCCCTTGTATTGATATCAGGCATCCCTCTACACATCTTGGAGCATAGGGAATCAGAATCACAAGGAGGCCATTCAGCCCATTGTGCCTGTGCCGGCTCTTTGAAAGATCGATGCAACCAGTCCCACTCCCTCGCTATCACCCCATAACCTTCAAGCTCCTATCCAATTCCCCTTTGAAAGTTATTATTGAATCTGCTTCCCTCACCACTTTCAGGCAGTTGAGTTCCAGATCAAAACAACTCACTGTGCAAAATAAAATTCTCCTTCGCTCGTCTCTCCGCTGGTTCTTTTGTTAATTGTCTTGAAGAATGAAGTCACTAAACCGTTTTAAAGGTCCACTTTTGGAACACTTTGCGTTCACGTAGAAACCTCACAACCGGCCAAACGACTTCCTATCCATTGCGGAGAATCAATTCTGTCTAATGAAGTAGTGGAAGAGAATGCACACCACATCATCACAGGTACACTGCAGATCTCACAAGCTAAGACCTAGGTGGAATTTCAGGCCTGGATGGGTCTTTACCACGTTACTTCTGGGAATTGTTGGGTGAACCAGTTGGACAATATGTTGTGCTGAACAATATAACCAGAGGAGCCACCCAGCCTGCGAATGAAGTGGGCTAAGTTCAGAACAAATCTGTGAAAAACATTAGTTCAGTGAACGAGTGGTAAACACATGGAACCGGCTCCCTGGGGAGAAAATGGAAGCAAAAAATATTTGTTTCAAGAACAAAATGATACACATTTTGGCTAGAAAATAATATCTCGGGGATACGTATATAGTTTGGGACATGACATGTCAAGCGACTGCTGGGATGGTGGAAAGTGAACTAGATGGACCTTAGTTTTCTTATCCCCAGCAAAGTCTTATGTTCTTAACTCCAACTTGCGGTTGATAGGCATTGAGTTGGTAAATCTCAAAACATTCCCAAATCCCTAAAACATTCCATGTCCCAGAACCAGCTACTGCAGTCAGCCCACACTCTCCAAAAGTGCTTTGCTGTTCTCCCCCAACACCACCTCACTGAATTCCTTATCTTCTCTTTATTTAAATATGTTCCTTCATTCACTTCCTTGATTTACAAGGTGACCACAAGGTCACGATATCTACCCTATTATCCAACAACAAACACCATTCTTTTAAGGCTTATTAAAACATTGTAATGGTATAACGACTTTCTGGGGTCAGTGGGGTGGGGGGGGTGGGGGGAGATGAAAGACTATCACAAACGTTGTCTAAGATGGTAAGCTTTACAATTGACCATGAACGAGGTGAGGAAACAAGGGAGATAGCGGGTCGGAGGGATACCAAAATGGAGTTGTCTGTCTGTCTGTCTGTCTGTCTGTCTGTCTGTCTGTCTGTCTGTCTGTCTGTCTGTCTGTCTGTCTGTCTGTCTGTCTGTCTGTCTGTCTGTCTGTCTGTCTGTCTGTCTGTCTGTCTGTCTGTCTGTCTGTCTGTCTGTCTGTCTGTCTGTCTGTCTGTCTGTCTGTCTGTCTGTCTGTCTGTCTGTCTGTCTGTCTGTCTGTCTGTCTGTCTGTCTGTCTGTCTGTCTGTCTGTCTGTCTGTCTGTCTGTCTGTCTGTCTGTCTGTCTGTCTGTCTGTCTGTCTGTCTGTCTGTCTGTCTGTCTGTCTGTCTGTCTGTCTGTCTGTCTGTCTGTCTGTCTGTCTGTCTGTCTGTCTGTCTGTCTGTCTGTCTGTCTGTCTGTCTGTCTGTCTGTCTGTCTGTCTGTCTGTCTGTCTGTCTGTCTGTCTGTCTGTCTGTCTGTCTGTCTGTCTGTCTGTCTGTCTGTCTGTCTGTCTGTCATTAAACATAATATATCACAAGCTGAATGCCAATCGATGCTTACCAAAATTATAAGTAACATTTTTCACTGCGTTTGCTCATAAAACATATCCATTCAGATCGTTTTTGTGCAGCAGAGATAAGGCAATCCGCACATCAGGCTGAACTGAATTTTAAGCAGAGGATCAGGAGTGAAAAAGGGCAGAAGGATAGCTCCGTGCACATGCCAGGTCTTCAGCGTGAACACAGTAGCATAGGCATACTTTGTGAACACATAAACTCTCCTGCATACGTCCTCCTCCTGCCCCCACCCCCCTGTCCATCTAGTCCCCATCTGGTTCAAGGCAAAAGAACTGTAGGCATTGTTCAAGATTGTTCAACAACTTATACAATGTTCAACGTGCCACACTAAAGAAATACCATTTGCATTATTATCAACAGGATAACTGTTTTATACAGCATCTTGCGACTTCTTCCTGACATTTATGAAGGCACTCTATAAATGTAATTTTGTTGTTGTTTGTACTGCTTTGTGCAATTGGCTGCTGCGTTTCACCCACAAAATATACAGCCAATTTACTTTACAGCATATTCTGGCTCAAAGACGTAATAAGGCGCTATATCAAATGCGAGGATTAATATTATTACTATTATTAATAATTATTATTATTTATTATTATGATTATTAAGACACATTTTTGATGCAAAGTACATTTTGGTATGTGTTACGCATGCTTCTACATATAGAGCTTTGCTCTCCTTCAAAATACAGTATAAAGAAAACTGTAGCTTTGTCAATCTCGAGTGGTGTGTAGCAACCCAGTGTCAGTCAATTTATTTTTCTTTTTTTAAAAAGAAAAACGGTGTTAATACAGAAAGCGAAAGTGGACTGTGTGTTTAAATGCACCTCATTTTCTGCCCAGGCTACAGCACTGAAGCTCAAAGATCACTGAGAGAATGGAGACAGGCGCAAAGGCAATTAAAGGCCAATGATTAGCTGTGTGGAGAACACATCATGACAAGCAGCAGCACAATTACAGGAAGCAATAACCTTTCGCAGGCCTGAAAAGCAAACACAGCACAAGCTAATCATACCTTTCATCTCAGAATTGGACCTTAACAAGCACTCCTGGCTACAGCACCTCGACAGAGCCCTTCATCACAAGCCAGGATCGCTTGTGAATGCTGATGTGCATATACAGAACCACTTTTTTTTTAGAATTTCCTATTTCCCTCATCACACAGGTGGAGTTTTTTTTCTCCCCCGTGTGAGGGTAAGATAATCTATAGATATCGGCGACAATAAATTCCTGTGCGTTTTTTTTGTCCCTTTGCCGCAGAAAGCAAACTCCTTTATCCGCATTTAGTTCTGACGAAGGGTCGTGGACCCGAAACGTTGACTCACTTTTCCTCTCTCCAAAGATGCTGCCTGACCTTGCTGAGTGTTACTCAGCAAGTAAAAAACAGCGATTTCTGTTTTTTGTTACTTTACCTGCATACCCATCCCAAAACTGATTGTCAGAACCACCCTTACAGAAAATTCACAGGGTTTACCGCAAAGTGTACCGATTGTGTATTTGTAGGTGTAGGTAGAGTCATGTGGTTCAGTGGTGAGAACATTCGTCTTACACACGAGAGACCTGGGTTCGATTCCAGGCAGGGCGAAACCCTGGATAAATTTCCTTACTCCACACGCCTAATAATAATCCCTAAAAAAAAACAATAGTAAATTGGTCATTTCAAACCACGACTGTATGTGGGACGCTGCTGTGTACAATTAGCTGCCGTATTTCAGCCACAAATATACAGTCAATTCACTTTACAGTATATTCTGTGAAACGCTTTGAGACGTCTAGAAGACATGAAAAGCGCTACATCAAATGCAAGGATTATTATAATGTGGCAGCCAATTTGCCCACAGCCGCAGAAAGGCTGTGAAGGGAATTACTAATTTCATCTGAAGGATTGTTGGTAAGGACACTGAGAGAAACTCCCTTAGTGTTCTAAAAAAATATTTTAGAATGTTTTCCCTCTGCCCCCACCCAACAGCACTGGACTGAAGTGTTAGCCTAGACCAGGGTGGTTCAACCTTTGGCTGCTGAGATCTGGATGGCCTATTTGAGAAAGATCCACTGACTGCACAAGCAATATATTTTTATTTCTCTTCGCAAAACATAACATAACATTTTCGGGTTATGGAGGGAGCTTGTGGGCCAGATTAAATGGAGGGACGGGATGTGGGGTGGGAGGGGATGTAATTGGCCCACTCTGGCCAAGACTATGAGCTCAAACCTTCTGTCTCCAAGGTGAGAGAGCTACCAACAGAGCCAGGCTGACACCGACAATTTCTTTGAAGAGTGTGGGAGTGTGCGCATGTGTGTTGGGAACGGTGAGATAATTTGCTCTCTACATTCCCCCGAGAAGAAGGGATTAAGGAGATAGAACGCAGGTGGAAATAAATAAATTCAAGTTTTTTTTAAAAAAAAGAAACAAAACTAAATGCATTGAATACTGTTTTGCATTATTTCTTTCTTCTCTCCGGCAGATAAAAAACACATGTCAAACACTTCCGACGATAAAGAAACTGACAGAAATGGATGAAAGGCATCGCTTGCTGACAGATGAAAGTACGAGTTGACAATGATACCATCAGTTTCCTCAGTAGCTTCACAGACCTTATAGGTTGGAACAACTGTGCAAACCATTTCTGTGGCCAATTATCAACCCATATGGGAAATGTTGGAGTAATAATAATGATAATAATCCTTGCATTTGATACAGCGCCTTATCACATCATTGTGTTGTCTAAAGTACGTCATGGAATATACTGCAAAGTAAATTCACCCCATATTTTGTAGGGTGAACTACAGTGGCCAATTGCACACAGCAATGTCCCACAAACAGTCTTGGATTGAGTGACCAATTTTTTCTCAAAGGAATTATTACCCCCTGGAAGAATGATTTGCCATTCGACTGCGTATGCAGTCAACCGGGCTCCTACATATTCCTAGGTAAACAGAGGAGTGTGGAGAGTGGAAACCTGCCCAACATTATGCCCTGCCAAAAATCTAACCTATGTCTCTCGTTTGTGAGACGAGTGCTCTAACTACTGAGCGTTTCGCCCTCAACAAAACATTCAGTCAATTCACTTTGCAGTATAATCTGTGAAGAGCTGTGAAACGGAATCCCATTTGGTCCAACTAGTGTGTGCCAGTGGGTGCTGAATGCGGTGGATGGGGGCAAAGTATTGAAAACCAAGCTACAACCAAGCTGAAGCATGGGCAATGGACACCCAGACAGAATCCTTGATAACAAGCAAGGATCACTTGTGAAGGTTGATGTGCATATGCAGGACTTAAAAATAAAAATACTATTTTATCCCATCACACTGATATCGTTTTTGTGTGTGTGTGTGTGTGTGTGGGGGGGTGGGGGGGGGGGGGGGGGGGGAAGGGAAATAATCTCTTGATATGAGCAACAGTAAATAAATGTAGCTTCTTTTTCTTTGCAGGGAAAGCTAAGTTCCTTGATCTACACATAACAACAATAACAAAATTACATTTATGGAGCTCCTCTCATGTTGGGAGGATGTCCCATGTTCAGAAACTCATTGTCAGAACCACCCCTACGTGATATGCTTGATATGAAACGGCTGCTTGCACTCCTACACTTCTGTCAAACTCAGTGACTGAAAGTGTATTGAACGCCTCCAACGGACACATACAAGGTTAGTGCTTCCTCAGCGCCTCAAGCCTTTTAAGAACAAAAATGTGTTCTGGGAATCAGGCCAGGAAGCTGGAAGTCCAGTTTGTCCCAACGCTAGTCAATACAAGCCAAGAGAAGAGCGAGTATTAATAATAATAATCATCACTTTTAATGAAGCGACTTAACACATCTTCGAGACATCTCATAGCGCTTCACAAAATACACTGTAAAGTGAACCGACTGTATGTTTTGTGGGCGAAACGCGGCAGCCAATTGCGCACAGCAGTGTCCCACAAACAGACGTGGATTGGGTAACCAAATTCTTATTCAAAGGAATTATTACCTCCGGAGAAGCGATCCTCCAATCGACTAACAATATGATTTCCTACTTATTGCTAGGTAAACAGAGGCGCCTGGAGTAAAGAAACTTGCCCAACATTTCGTCCTGCTGGGAATCGAACCCAGGTCCTCTCGCTTGCGAGACAGATGCTTGAAACACTTAGCTACAGGACACAACCCCCCTGTAGAGTAACCCAGAGTTCTCCTGGGACAATGAATGACAGAAACCATTAACAGAATCGGAGCAACATGGGGCTCTGCGTGGAGCCCACAGATCAAGTCCACGCTAAGCAAGAAGGAAATAGAAAAGGTTCAACGATCCGTAACATTGTACCTCTTAATGCAGAAAAGTGTGTGCAGGGGGAGGGGTGGGGGATAATACTCCGCTGCTTCTTGGAAAGGTGCAAGGAGATGGATTATTTATAATATGTGAATGAGCAAAATTGTCCTGTAATTATCATGAATTGCTGTTCCATTTTGACTAAACAGCAATTACAGGAATCGAATGGAGGAATTAAATGCGCTGGAAGCTCGGGAAGGTGGCGTCTAGCTGTGCCAATAATGTCAGAGGCAGGTAAATGCCAAACACTGGCCACTGAGTCCCATTTTCTTAAAGCAAACAGATTATTGGAAACACTGATGTAAACACCCCCTGCAACTCTACCGCCTTGTTCAAGAGGCTCTTAAACGCCGAGACCTTTTTAGTGCTCGGCAGCCACAACTGTGATATTTTACTTTGTGTAAAGGGAGGAGGAAATATGAAGTAATGATCCGTGGCAGTTTAGGAGGCAGAGGGGAGGGAGGGGATGGGGGGGCGGGAAGGGTAGGAAAGAAGAGTAAGGGTGGGGTGGGGAGGGATGAGGAGCAATGGAGTTCAGAGAATAGAAGTTTTGATCTGAAAATAAACCAGAATGAGCAGCTACAGATACCAGCATTTAGCAGCAATTCTGCAGCTAAACAGGATGTGAAAGCACTCAACAAATGGGAAGATGTTCGG
The DNA here is from genome assembly GCA_035084275.1 of Hydrolagus colliei. NCBI lineage: Eukaryota > Metazoa > Chordata > Chondrichthyes > Chimaeriformes > Chimaeridae > Hydrolagus > Hydrolagus colliei. The sequence continues at coordinate 24,288,195 of CM068748.1, read as the reverse complement.
ATTCGTGACAATGCTTTGCAATATGTCAGTTGCAGAAAGCCGACAGGGCATCGTTTAGGAGTCTAGAGAGTTTTTTTCATTTGGAGCATTTGAACAAACAAGAAGGGTAAAATAATGCATCCTAGCATTTGATGTAGCGCCGTATCACGCTATCGAGACATCTCCAAGCGCTTCGCAGGATGTGTTGTGAGATTAACCTCAGTGTTTACAAAAGGTTGAGGTGTCAAACCTTGTGCTTTTGTTGCAGAGTGGGAGGGGGTAGAGTAGAGAGGAGGAAGGCAGAATCAAATAATAATAATAATAATCCTTGCATTTGATATTCACATCTGATCGACGTCTCAAAGTGCTTCACCATTAGGTGTCTGGCAAACGAGAAGATCCAGGTTTGATTCCCGGCCAAACGTTAGGCAAGTTTCCTTACACTACACGCCTCTGTTTATCTAGCAGTAAGTAGGAATCTGGTTGTTAGTCGATTTGAGGATCGCTTTTCAGGGGGTAAAAATCGCTTTAAAAAACTTGGTGATTCAATGTTTGTCGGACACTGCGGTGCGCAATTGGCTGCTGCGTTTCACCCACAAAATATACAGTCAATCCACTTTACAGTATATTCTGTGAGGGGCTTTGATAAGGCTCTGTACTAACTGGAAGGATGAGTATTTTATTATTTTTGTTTGGGCAGGAATAACCTTGGGCTTTCAAGCAAAACCCCAATCACTTCAGCTATGATTATGTCACAATCGTTAGTTTCTCCTAAGAAGTTTTCATGCTACAGTAGAAGCCCGTTTATCTGTGACCCGATCAACCGTAACTTCCTTATAACCGGCACCGCAAAAAAAAGGTCCGCACTCGATAAACCGGAATTTATCCAGAAAAATGCATTTTTTGGGTGTTTTGTGTTGCGTCAGAATTGTGGAATGCTGCTACTAGGTGCCTGATGGTGGCGCTAGCTCAGAATACTGCCGGTACTGTAAAGCAATGCGCTCTCCGGAGTGTACTCTTTGAGAGGCAGAGCGGGGTGAGTTGATTAATTTAGATTTAATTTAGCCACAAAACAGCAAAACACACACCCACCCTGAGCAAAGCTTGCAGATCAATTCATTGGCTTTTATTTTAATAAAAAACTCATCGCTGCAATGCTCATTTTGCACACACACACACACACACACACACACACAGGCATCGCAAGGCTTTTTGGAAAGAAAGTTAACCGAACTGAGTGGCCGCTGCTCACTCTCTGCTTTCTCAATAACACATTTGCTTTCCTCTCTTCGGCCCCCAATGAGAACAGTGTTTTTCAGACATGTAATTTTTGCGCTAGTTTTACAGAAACTAATTTTAAAACATTTTTTTAATAATTGTTTTTGTGTTGGGTTTTCTGCTGAATATCCGGCAGGCCAGGTCCGAGGGTGCCGGATAAATAGGGCTTCTCCTGTACTAAGCTGCTCCAAGCTCAGGGTGGACTGCGTAGATTCATCAAACTTCATTGGTAAAACCACTGGACACCAGTTACTGCACACACTGAAGGAATGAGCAAAACCGCTGAGCAACAGCAAGGGTCTAATGCACGACCAATTCAGCGTCACATCTTTGCTTTGGGGCATTCTGCCCAACGTAAAACTTTTTGCAAGGTAATTGTAGTCTTTCCTGTGAGCAGAAACACCTCCTTTTGCCACTCACAGCCTCCGAACAACTTTCTGATGTTCGCCCGCACCAAGCGTACAAGTCAATTCACTTCACAGTATAGTCTGTGAAGCAGCTTTGAGACCTTTCAAAGACATGATAAGGTGACATATCAAAAAAAAGGGATTATTAATATTATTATCCCAGCTTTAATTGCACACTGCTCCACAGAGGTTAAAAAGTTAACAATCTCTCTCTCTCCCTTTGACGTGCTGTTCTATTGCTTTCAATGGGTCCTTACGCTGCTCGCAAGTGGGGGAAATGTTTGCAGTCAGTGGTTGCAAAGTAATTTCATTCAATGGCGCAAGTCAGATCAATTTGAGCATGGTTATAGGGTACAAGTCGCTGGCAGGCAAATAGACAGAAGCACCCTGCCACTTCCAATTACCAGCAACAGGCAGAAGACCTGTCCTGGACCTGGGTTTTATATCGTAAGCATCCACATCAATAACATCACCCTGGATAGTTTCAACTAAAGCATCCCAATTTGTGACTGCTCGCTACCGATCTACATCGTTCAGAGCATTAGCCCTCCTGCGACAAACCTAAATTAATATCTTAGGCACGGATGGTAATAATAGTAATAACGACTTGCATTTATACGGCTCCTCTCATGTAAAGTGAAATAAAAGGAAATATATTGGGATTAGAAATGAAAGCCAATGCTGCGATACAAGGCAAAAGCAATCTCCGCTAATGAGAAAACCGCACAATGCACGTCATTCATTCTGGTGGTGATAATGTCCCGCATATTGAACTGAAATATGAAAATAAATAAAAAATAATCCTCGCATTTAATAAAGCTCCTTTCATGTCATGAATTGGCTGCCGTGCTCACCTATAAACACAGTCATCACACTTCACAGTAAATCCAGCAATGACTTTGTGGCGTGAAAGACGTTATATGATTTTTTTAAAATTAAATGCAAGGATTATCATTAGTAGTGGTATTGTACCATGGCCCAGAATCTCCACTACAGACATCATTTTTCCCAATGTGAGTGACTTTGGCCATTTCAATCCACGATTGGCTTCCGCGTTTTGCTCATAAAATATACAGTCAATCTACTTTACACTATATATTCTGTGAAGTGCTTTAACGACATGATGAAGCACTATATCAAATGCGGGGATTATTATTATTATTGGGATCTTATCTATAAACAGCCCTTGGTTTTAAAGCTTTGCAATTGAAGCTATGAAACCAGAAAACAATTGCTGCCCATGTTTCAACACCCACACAAGCTTGCAAACGTGCTTGGACCCAGCTAGATGCGTGCCATTTACAGGCAAACATTCCCTATTTCCAGCATGTGCGTCAGTTTGGCACTCTCGTCTCCGAATCATAAGGTTATGGGTTCAAAATCCCACATTTGGAGTTAAACTCACGTAGTCCAACTAGACACCCCAATGGTGTGCTGGGGGAAGTGGGAGGGGGCAGCGCCTTGGGACGCCTTCCTGACGTAAAAGACGCTATACAAGTGTAATTTTGTTGTTGTTGTATTGTCAGTAGTGCTGTCGTTTGGATGAGACATTAAATCACAGTCTCATCTGCCTGTTCAGGTGGATCCCATGGTGCGATTGAAAAAGAGAAGGCACTTTTTTCTGGTGTCCTCCATAGATAAAATTTGGCGCTCACTTCATGGTGAGTCGTGGGGCATTATAATAATAAGGATCCTTGCATTTGACATAGCGCTTTTCACATATTATCGATGTCTCAAAGTGCTGATATGCAAATTGGCTGCAGTATTTGCCAACAAATACAGTCACTAGATTTCACAGTAAAGAGACCTGTGAAGCGCTTTGGGTTATTCGACCACCAGAATAAGACGCAATACCAAATGCAAAGAACTATTAAGAGTTACAACGTGATAATGTTCATTTTTCCACTACAGTGGATCGACTGACAGAAATCAAAAGGGTCTGCTTATATCTGTAAGACGATTTACAGGCAACAGCTGTACAGCACGCATACATTTAACCAGAGAAAGCAATTGAACCTAATCAGTTGCATACTCTAACTTTTCTCCATATCACTGGTTGGTAGGTGTTTCAAATAGGCAACCTGATAGCATGTCTCAACTCGCTTCACAAGAGTTCAAAATGTAGTGACTGAGTATTGTGGAGTCCTGTAGCTCAGTGGTTAGAGCACTCGCCTTACAAGCGAGAGCTCTGGGTTCAATTCCAGCCAGAGCAAAATCTTGGACAAATTCGCACACCTAATAATAATCCTTCCAAAAATAATAATAAATTGGTCATTTCAATCCACGACTGTTTGTGGGACACCGCTGAGCAAAATTAGCTGCAATGTTTTGCCCACATATATACAGCCAATTCATTTTACAGTATATTCTGTGAAGCGCTTTGAGACGTCTAGAAAACGTGAAAAGTGCTATATAAACTCAAGGATTGTTTATTATTACAATCTGACATGCAAATGCGGCAGCCCATATCCACACAGTATCATCCCCCAAACAACCATGAATATGAATAATAATAATCATAAGAAGAATGCTTTGGTTTAGTGTCTCACTACATCCTCAAGACATTGCAAAGCGGATATACCGATTGACCGCGTATTTTGCGGGTGAAACGCAGCAGCCGGTTTGCACACAGTAATGTCCCACAAACATCCAACGAGCAAGTGATCAGTTTCTATTTGGGGGGATTGTAAGCCAGGAGACCGGGAGGTTAACCTTTGGTTTAATGTCTCATCCAAAACCCGGCACCTTTGACAACACCCACCCAGCGCAGCAAGCGAGCGTTCGCGTAGACTATTGTATGTGATTCCAGGTCCTGACGTGGGGATTGAGGAAAATGACTGGTCTTTTCCTTTTAATCTGAAGGGATGTTTGGGCCAGGACACCCGGGGGAGGCTCTTCTCGAACAGCTCCATAGGAACTTTAACATTAATGCAAACAAACTAAAACCACATTGACCGCATTGACATGGTTCACGTTTGCTTTTCCAGTAAATAGGTGCGCGCGGAAAGCACAAAGCAACATCCAGGGGCGGGCAGGCAGGCAGGCAGACAGAGAGAGAGACAGAGAGGAAAAAAAGAGAAAGTACAAGTAAAGGAACAGACAGATTTACTGTGTCTTGAACCAGGTTTTGCTCCGCAGTTTTGTGTGCCACCGATGGACCATCCATAAGATGTCCATCTGGACAGTCTGTGAATCAAGCAGGGCACCGGGGAAGGAGAAAAGGTATGCGGGCGTCATTCAACCCGGACAAAAGAGTCCCAAGCTATTCCATATGTAAAAGCAGCGACCGAAACAAAAAAGACAAAGAGGACCTCTTCTTATGTTGCCATAACAACCCCAGTCTCAGTATCCTTCTCTCCGTGTACTGTATTATACTTATCCTTGTCATAAGCAATTGCTCACATAAAATTCAAATTAGCCTGGGATCTGAAAGCACAAATTGAGACTTCAATAGGATTTGAGAGACAAAACAACAAGCAGCTTGTGTAAGCACAGATCACTCAGTTGCAATTTTACCGCAGCTTTTCAGTTCACAAGACCCGTGAAATGCTCAGAAATTATACACTGTAAAGAAAACTTGACAGTGCAAATCCTACCTCGCACAGATAGCCCTATGTTTTCTGCTACCGAAACAATAGGAGTGCTGTAGATTAGTGTTACGGCACTCGCCTCGCAAGTGAAAGAACCTGGGCTTCATTCCCAGGGCAAAACTTTCCATATGCCTCTGTTTACTCTGTTCAAGTAGGAACCCATTTGTTAATAGATTGGCAGATCTCTTTACCAGGGTAATCCTTGCTCCAAAAAATGATGATGGGATCAATCAATCCCAAATTGTTTGTTGGACACTGCTGTGCGCAATTGGCTGTTGCGTTTCGCCCACAAAATATACAGTCAATTAATTCACAGTGCAGTATATTCTGCGAAGCGCTATGAGACATCTCAAAGATGTGATAAAGCACTAAATCAAATGCAAGGATTATTATTACTTGTGAACAGCACACATGCGGGAAGTAATGTCAGTGGCGTTTCCTGTGGGTGATGTGTTTGAAACGATGTCAGCGACGTTTTGACGACCAGGAAGTCTGCCATTTGTTTAGTGTTTTAATTATAACGCAGTTGCTAAACTGACGGAGCCCAGCAAACTGTGCTAATAGCCAAGTTCCCCTACAGTACATAGCAACCATCCTACACAAGCGTTTGGTAAATGTTCTCAGTTACATTCAGGCAAACCCCAGGGGGAAATGTTGGGTAAGTTTCCTTACTCCGGATGCCTCTGTTTACCTAGCAGTAAGTAGGAACCCGGTTGTTAATCGCTTTTCTGTGGGTAATAAGCCGTTTTAAACAATAATAATACTAATGATAATTTGGTCATTCAATCCATGACTGTTTGTGGGACACTGCTGTGCGAAACTGGCTGGATCGGGCGAGGTGGAGGGACCGTGGGATGGAATTCCAGGGGAATTGCCAGCTTCCTGCACAGTTGCCGTTGATTCCTGCACATTGCCCAGAACATGGGTGAGCAGACATCAATAGGACCCCACCACCCCCCCACCACCCCATGCACAGCGAGGAACACTCAGGAAGTGAGGTCAATGACAACCTGAAAACCCATCGACCAGTGACTACCTTTTACCCCCACTCCATCGTGAAGCTGGATGCTGGTTTATGGACCCAATCCTCTGTGTTACGCCAGGTTATGCTGTGGCCACAAAACACAACCCAAAATCCGCAGAACTTGGCTTGCAAGCCCTGATTTTGCAACTGGCCTCACTGAACTTTGGTGTTAGATTTCATTCTGATAATCCCTTCGACAGTCATCCTGAGTTCACATCTGCCTCACCGACTCTTGTCAATAACAGCACACAAGAAACTACACTTGTACAGCGACTTTCATGTCAAGAGGACGTTCCTAGGAGCTGGGAGCTGCTGTGGTGGGCGATGGGGCACGATGGGATTGCAACGAAAAAATCTACGACCACATCAACTATGGTTCTAAGGCTCCCAAAGCTTTCCGCTGTGCTGCTAGGCTAATCCACACAGAATGAATTGCCATCAACATCTCCATTGTTGTCGCGTGCGACCATCAGTATTGTATGGGAGAAGGCAGATGAGATGCACCGTAGTGTTTCTTCGCCTAGCAATTCCCATCAACTACACCGCTAAGAGTTAACCTCCCTGCCTGGCTGCCTAAATGGCACCTTTAAAGAGAAACGCATTGCTTTCCTGTGTCAGGGATAACAAACATTGCTGGAGAGGGGAATATGAGGCACAAGGGAATAAGGGGGTAGGCTTGTCATTCACTTGATGGCTGTTTGCTAGACACTGCGGTGTGCAAATTGCTTGTCGAGTTCCCATACAAAATACACAGTGACTAGACTTTGCAGTAAGTCCTGTGAAGCTCTTTGAGACACTCTTGAGAAGTCTAGTAGACTGTACTCCTGGCCATGGGGTAGAAAGGTTTACTGTGAACTGCAGTGACTGTATGTATTTTGTAGATGGACTCGTTAGCCAACTTAGACACACCAATGTCCCACAAACAGCTACAAAGTGATTGACCAATGTTACCTGGGGAGGGGAATTGTTAGCTGGAAAACTGGGAGAAACTGTCCTCTTTTTCACATAGTGCCATGAGATCTTCAACATACACCTGAACAGACAGACACGACTTCTGTTTAACGTTTTGTCCAAACTATTGAGACTTGAGTAGTCATTAAAAGAGGTTAGTTGCGAAAGGATCTTCTTCAATACAACCTGTCCAATTCGCATTCATCGGTTGATGGTTTATCTTGAGAAATTTAAACGACAAGAATCTCTGTGTGCAGTTCTGCAGGTGGCGTAGGATTCAGACGACAGGCTTTGTAGATGGAGTGACATATTGGAACATAGCCTGCTGCACACAGTGACTTGCTTTTAATGATCTGGTCAAAACCAGAGGCATCAATACAACTTTAAATATATTAGGACGGGGACCTGGAAATGATCACAAGGTAGTAATCAAATAGAGAAGTCCAGATGGCATCCAATTGTCACAGTAAAAGTTTGAATGGTTTACGACAATCAGCTGAATCTCCAAATTAGATTGCCATAAAAATTACTGGCTGCTACCTGCACTTCCGCTAAAAAAAATACACTACCTCTCTGACCTCTTTTCTCCCCAACACAGCACCCGTTGCCTTCGCTCCTCTGGTTCTGGTCTCCTCCTTGACCCCCAAATCCTCCGCTCCACCATCGGCGGCCGGGCCTTCAGCCACTACGCCTCAAAGCTCTGGAACTCCCTTCCTCACTCCCTTCACCTCGCCCCCTCTCTTCCTAGTTTCCTTGTTGTTTTGTTGTCTTTCAAGCTTACAAAATAATACAGATGTACTTGTGTTCAGTGACTTTCACATGTATCAATAGTTTAGTTTTTTCTGTTTGTCTGTATCATTGGCCTGTGACAATGGAATCATCGTCACAAAAGAAATAAATCTATAATTGTGCAGAAGGGTACTTTTATTCTGTAGGATTTCTGCAGAGTTCAGATTACTTATACAGTAGTTAATTTCAACTTGCAGTGATAATGAGGATCTTTTTCCTCCAATGTCCTGGCTGACTATCACCCAGATCAAATGAGTCATTCGCTTTATGGGTGTTTGTGTGTCATTGCTGTGTGAAAATCGGCTACCGTGTTAGCCTGCAAAATACTGAGACATTATAACAATTAAAAATAATAATCCTTGCATTTGATATAGCGCTTTCCACATTTTAGCAACATCTCAAAGCGCCTCACAGAATATACTGTAAAGTGAATTGACTGAATATTTGTGGGCGAAACGCGCAGCCAATTTCGCACAGCAGTATCCCCATAAACAGTCGTGGATTTTATTATTGTTTTTTTTTTTGGAGGGATTATTATTCGGCGTGTGGAGTACGGAAACTTGCCCAAGGTTTCATCCTGATCTGCCTGGATTCGAACACAGGTCTTACGCTTGTAGGGCGAGGGCTCTAACCACTGAGCTAGTCTTCAGCAGACACTGTGAAGCGCTCGGGTGGTCCTCCTAATGTGAAAGTCACCATATTAAATATAAGGACTAGTAACTTTATTCTATCAAAAAAATGCTTCAGGCAGTATCAAAATGTCCAGTGCATAGATGGGAAAGTTTCACAACAAGATCCTGTTGTTTGATTTGGTGCCTTATCACATCTTCGAGGCATCTCAAAGCGCTTCACAGAATATCCTGTAAAGTGAATTAACGGTATATATTTTGTGGGCGAAATAGTACGGAAATAGTAGCAATGAGCAATGATGACGGTGGCCCGATTGGGGAATGGGATCTTTCTGAACCATCCAGTACAGTGACTGGATTCTGAATCACTTGTTTCAGGCAATGTTAAGCAAAGCGAGAAGTAACGAGATGGGACAGGAGCAGTAAGAACTGACTGCCTATCACTTCTATGTCAGTGCTGCTGCTTTCGAGGATGAATGAGAAATAAAGCAACCAGACTCGTGGCTCTTGCGTGCGTGTCGACGTTGACGGGCCGAAAGAGTTGAATTGGATGGGTGAGAAAGGAACGGAGAAACCAACAGGATTCCTGGGGAAAGATCAGTGCGGTCCATCCCCATGATGCTGAACTAAGCAAACAAAATCATATACGTGCACTGTTGTCTCCAAAGCAATTTGACTGAGCAATAATTTTAAATTTTTTTTTTTTTAAATGTGGTCACACTCAATCCATGATTGTTTGTCGGAAATTGCTGTGTGCAATCGGCTGCTGTCTTTCCCTCACAAAATATACAGTCAATTCATTTTACAGCATGTTCTGTGAAGCACTTTGAGACGTCCCGAAGACATGATCAAGCTCAATATTTAACGCAAGGATTATTATCAGGGTTGCGCTTCCAAATACAGTAATTCTTTAATATCTCCTGCATCGTATCTCATACATCACACCACACCGTGCAGGATTAAGCCAGTGTAAAAGATGAGGCAGGCTAAGACCAGTGAGTGTTAGAGGGACCAAGTGATCTTGATAATGAAAGAATTTAGGCTGAGAACTACATTCACTGCTGTGCCTTTGGCAATGCCGACCACTGATGGGATTTCTTCCATTATAATTACGCATCTCCCAAATCAAAGGGAATTTCTACCCTCGCCATGCACTGTTCTATTGCACCAGAGTGAAGTGGGGCGAACAAACTAAGAAAAAAAACACACACAAATCTCCTGTGTTGTGCACTCAGAAAGCATGTGAAACCCATTTCACTGGCTCAGTCATGTGGAGCACGATGTGATGTATGAAATTCGACGTGTTGGAAAGATCACAGACAGCAAAGTCCCGACGATGACATTCTAAATTATCTTCGCAGCCACCTTTTCAAGCACTAATTACACTAATTAGCAGATATTAGTGAAATCCGCTAGTTGTAACCAATAGATTTCTACTCTGGCTTCTCTCATTAAACCCCGCGGGAGCCTTGTAAACTAATCCTTACAAACTGAGGGTGAAAGGGAAAGAGGAACAGTAGAGTAACTGGCATTAAAACGCGAGAGAAGATTATAATACACCTCTACATATCGTCTCATTGATCCATTTGCTTTGAGTAGAAAAGATAAACTGCTCTCTGTACTGTGGTTGTTACTCGCCTGAATGTCTGAAACGCTTTTAAAGCGAATGTCAGCACAAGGCAACTGAAGTGCCTCTCAGAAGATGCGTCAGGCCTATCCAGCTGTCAGCCAAGGTTGAGAGGCGAATTCAGCTCTTTCCTCAGCCTTTTATATAGCGCCACAGTCCTTGCAATCAAATCAAACTACAATTTCCAATGTGATTTCATGCATTGTTAAGGGTTCATCTGGCGAGTAAGGGAATGGACTCTAGTTGCTGTTGTATCGCCCAATCCTGCCTGTCCTACGCACCAAACTTGTAGGTCTGCTTGTTGGCTACAGTCACTTTGAACGGATTCCAGTACATCAATGAACCGTTCAACCTTTGAGACGGCTCCATTAACAGGTCTATGGGAGTTCTCGTCAGCTCCCGTAGACTTGATGATTTCCCTGACATTTCTCCATATCTCTAAAAGTCTATATTGAGCGAGTATCCATCTGTATCTCTCTTGAACTCCTTGCTCCAAGCTACATGTCTGGCAATCCTGAGGCAGTCCATTCCACAGTCTCATTAGCCCTTGGGTACACTTCTAAGCACTGTGTGGAGTCCTGTAGCTCAGTGATTAGAGCACTCGCCTTACAAGTGTCAGACCTGTGTTCGAATCCAGGCAGGTCAGGGCGAAACCTAGGGCAAGTTGCCTTACTCCACATGCCTAATAATAATCCCTCCAAATAAAACAATAATAAAATTGGTCATTTCAATCCACAACTGTTTTTGGGGACGCTGCTGTGCGCAATTGGCTGCCGTGTTTCGCCCACAAATATACAGTCAACTCACTTTACGGTATATTCTGTGAAGCGCTTTGAGACGTCTAGAAGACGCTAAAAGCACTATATCAAATGCAAGGATTATTATTATGGGTGTCCACATGTGTCAACTCTGTCATGGCATTTTTAAAGTTCTGCTGAACTGGCAGCGATGGAACCTCAGTTAAGAATACAAATCAATTCACACATAGCGCCTCATGCGAAAGGGTAGCACTTCCAACAATGCAGCCCTCCCCAGCACTGCACTACAGCATCAGCCTAGACTGTGAGTTATAATAGTTTCTATCAGTGGAGTCCTATAGCACAGCGGTTGGAGAACTCGTCTCGCAAGTGACAGATCTGGGTGAAAGAAATATGGGTAAGTTTCCTTACCTCACATGCCTTCGCTAAGCGCTTTGAGATGTCCTATAAGATGTGAAAAGCGCTATATTAAATGCAAGGATTATTTCTTATTTTATTACCTAGCAGTAAGTAGGAACCCGGTTGTTAGTCGATTGGCAGATCACAGTTCCGGGGATGATAATTCCTTCAAAAAATGAAAACAATAATAAATTGGTCACTTCAATCCACGACTGTTTGTGGGACACTGCTATGCGCAATTGGCCGCTGCGTTTTGGCCACAAAATAACATCAATTCACTTTGGGACATCTCAAAGACACGATAAGGTGCTATATCAAATGCAAGGATTATTATTATTATCATCATAAATAACATAGAACAGACAGCACGCCCCTCAGAATTGCTCTCATCAGTTACTGCATCACCCACGCACACAAACAAAACCTACTGAGATCTTTTGGCCCCAGGCACAATGTCAACAGGGTTCGAATACATCCCCAGGGAGATGTACAGGAGCAGAGGTCAAGTATGAACCAAGCTGCAATTCAGCACCAGCTCATTACAGGAATAACCTCCGCAATAGCTGCACTTTTCCTCTCGGGTCCTGGAGGAAATACGACTGGATTCACCCCGACGCTTCCATTATCAATCATTTAGAGCCACCATTTCTGCCCTGACAAATAAACAGTGCTATCTTTTGAGCACAATGGCCACATGCTATGGGGATTAAATACAACTACCTCTGACCAGGACAGTCTATTTGCACAGCCTCGCCCACAATCAAGATGCGTCAATGTTATTCAAACTCTCAAGGGGAGCTGTCTTCGACAAAAGAGAAACACTTCAACTTGCTCTGCGCCGTAATTTTTTTTTGTTGACAGTCAAAAGCAGGCGTTTCAAATAGCAAATTGCACTAAGTCTAACTAACCCTGTAGCTGTGAAAATATCAGCCACGCACATTATCCCTGCGATACCAGAAGCAATTAAATAATCATACTAATAATACAGTACTTGTATTTGAGATAAATATATATATAAGTATATCAAATTCAAGCACTGACACCGATATATAAAAATAGGGCCCTATCACGTCATCAAGACATCCCAAATCCTTCACAGAATACACTGTAAAATGGCTGTGCATTTTGTGGGTGAAACACATTGAAAAATAGCAACTTTTTAAAGCATATTTGATGTTAAATGACTAAATATGTGAACTTAAGCCATCCTAATAAATCAGAGTAACCTTAGGTCACCCTGTGGTTTTGCTTGTAAGTACCCTGCTGTAAGGTATAGAGAGTGAATATATTATGTACCAGATATTTTGTAGATGAACCTGACAGCCAATTTGCAGCCTGCAATGTCCCATAAACAGCCTCGAAATTAACGACCAATATTTTTATCTGTGGGATTGCTGGTATGGGCACAAATAGCCTGTAACGATGCAGGGAGCAATTAATAATAATAATAATAACCCTTGCACTTGATGTAGTGCCTTATCACATCTTTGACACGTATCAAAGCGCTTCACAGAGTATACTGTAAAGTGCATTTTATTTTGTTGTTATTGCAGTAAACGACAACAAAATTGCACTTATATAGCGCCTTTCACATTGGGAGGACGTCCCAAAGCGCTGAACAGTGAGGTCGGGACCCAAGTGGGGGGGAGGGGGAGTGTCAGGGTAGGGGGAAGGGGAAGTAGAGTGGGAGAGTGGGAAAAGTTAGTGGGGCAGCCGAAGGAGCGGTCGAAGAGGAAGGTCTTGACACCGGCCGTGAAGGAGGAAAGTGAGGTGGAGGGGCTGCGGGATGGAGTTCCACAGTGTGGGAGCAGAGAGGCTGAAAGCCCGGCCGCCGATGGTTGGGCGGTTAGGGCGGTGGACGCGGAGCAGGCCTGAGTCTGCTGAACAGAGGGTGAGGGCACAGGCTGATAGGGGGACAGTAGGTCAGAGAGATTGACAGGGCAAGACTGTGAATGGCCTTGAAAGTGAGGACGAGGATCTTGAATTCGATCCTCTGGGGGATGGGGAGCCAATGGTGACGGGTGAGGGTGGGAGTGATGTGGTCGCGAAGCCTGGTGTACGGGAGAGTACAGGGGCTGCAGAATTCTGAATGTTCTGCAGCCTGTGAAGGGAGGAGCTAGGATGCACCACGACAGTGGACATAGGAATTAAAGGGCAATTTCAGGACGGGTATTAGGAGGTTTTTTTATTACCCAAAGAATAACTAACAGTGTGTGTGTTAAGCTTGCCAGTTAGACGGTTGAGGCTAAGACTCTGGGACTTATTTAAAAAACAGTGTGATGTTGTGATGGTAAGACGATAGGGTAGGTGTTCTGGAGGGATGAGATCCGGTGGGCTTCAGAGCCTACTTCATCCGCAGTATCGTTGTAAACCTGGTACCAAGTGAACTTCAAACAGTAATTTCACTTGACACAGCTTTTATCGTAAGGCAGTGAAGATTATACGATGCAAAAACTAACCCACCAAGCATTTGCATCTTGCTCAGAGTTGCCTCAACTGCAAAAAGAACAAAACAGCTGGCGGCAGATCAGATTATTGATATGTATCTGTGTGTATTTGTGTGTGTGTGTGTGTGTATGTGTGTGTCCTTGGTAACATTTATCTGACCTATCTCATTACTTAATTTTTTAAAAAAAACTAATTTATTGAGTTAACCTTTATGTGCAACTGAAATGAAACCGTCCGGTAATTCAAAGTTATGTGCACAGCGGTAAGTGATGAAAGAAAAATTGACATTTCCAACGGATATCTCCTCACCCTAATCGGTTTGACTTGGCAGGATATGAAAACTTTTTAAAGAGATTCAAACAAAATTGTTGCATAATTGCCAGGCTGCAAGGCATTTGATTAAAATAGGAATCTATACAAGCTTAAGTATTCCATTATTTAACACTGCAGGGGAAGAAATTCTGATTGGCTCTTTAGGCTTGTATTGTTTTTTCAATCTTAGCGTTTCAAGATTTGGGATTATTCTTAAACTCTTGTTTTAAGTCTTTTCTTTCTGCAGTGTAGAAAACTATAGGATGTGTCCTGTAGGGTAGTGATTGGAGTACTCGATTCGCAAGCAAGATTACCCTGGCTGAATTTTCGGCAGGACAAAACCTTAGGCGAGTTTCTACACGCCTCTGTTTACCTAGCAGTAAGTGGAAACCCAATTGTTAGTCAATTGACAGACCACTTTTCTAGGGGTAATAATCCTTTCCAAAAAATATTTTCAAAAGAGAATTTGGTCATTCGATCCACGACTGTTTGTGGGACACTGCTGTGTGCAAAGGGCTTGAGGGCGAGCTGAAGCCTGGTGCCAGTCAAACGGAGGTGGTGGTAGGGAGGTCGGAAAGGTAGGGAGGTGCCAGGGATTGGATTTGAACACAACGTCTCAGCAACAACAAAATTATATTTGCACCGCGCCTTTCATATCGGAAGGACGTTCCAAGGTGCTGAACAGTCAGGAATCGGGACACAAGTGTTGAAGGGGGGGCGAGAGGGGGGGTGAGGCAGGAGTGTGGGCAGAGGGAGGGCAGAGAGGAGAGTCTTGAGACTGGTCTTGAAGGACGCAAGGGAGGAAGGAAGGTGAAGGGATCGTGGGATGGAGTTCCAAAGTGTAGGAGCACAGAGGCTGATAGCCCAGCCACCGATGGTAGAGCAGGTTGGGCAGGAGACATGGAGCAGGCCAGAGCCTGCTGAACGGAGGGAGCGGACAGGTTAATAGGGGGACAGCAGGTCAGAGAGGTAGGAGGGGACAAGGCCGTGGAGTCCTTGAAAGTGGGGACAAGAATCTTGAATTCAATCCTCCGAGGAATGGGGAGCCAGTGAATCATGGTGAGGGTGGGAGTGATGGGGTGGCGGAGCCTGATGCGGGAGAGCACATGAGATGCAGAGTTTGGATGATCTACAGCTTATGGAGGGAAGAGTTGGGGAGGCCGACAAGGAGGGAGTTGCCTTAGTCGAGCCTAGAGGTGACAAACGCTTGCGTAAGGGTTTCAGTGGACTGAGGGGTGAGGCAGTGATGGAGACGGCCGACGTTGTGGTGGTGACGGAAGGTGTGGATATGGGAGAGGAATGGTCAGCTCAGGGTCAAACAGGACAACGACGTGATAAGGCACTATATCAAAAGCAAGGATTATGAAATGCAAGGATTAGTTTATTAAAAAGTTCACTTCATTGTTATTTGAGATGAGCACAAATTGGCTGCCGTATTTACCCACAAATATACAGTCACTACACATCCGAGGAAAAATATGTGAAGCGCTTTGAGAAGTTTGATGTATTAAGACACTGGAATATATGCAAGGATTATGATTATTATTATTGTGTTGGTCCAATAATTGCAATATATAGTACGTACTTGCATTTGACCAAGTGCCTATCCTGTCTAAATGTGACAGTGACATTCACACAGTGTTAATGGTAAGTGAAGTTGGCAAAGACAGCAACCAATCTGGGTGCTTTATAGGACACTTTATAGACATCCTGCAATTCGCTTTTGATACATTCTCCTGACATCAGGATCAAAACCATAGGCAAGTTTCCTTACTCCACTTATTAATAATAATAATCCTTGCATTTGATAACGCAATTTCAATTTATTATTGTGGTTTATTTTAAGTGGGATTATTATTAGGGGTGTGGAGTAAGGAAACTTGCCTGAGGTTTCGCCCTGACCTGCCTGGATTCGAACACAGTAAGGTGAATGCTCTAACCTCTGAGCTACAGGACTCGACATGTTTCTGTTTACCTACCAGTAACTAGGAACCCAGTTGTTGGTCGACTGGAGGATAGCTTTGCCAGGGGAAATTAATCTCTTAAAAATATAATAAATAATAAGTTTGGTCACTTAATCTACAAATGTTTGTGGACACTACTGTGCCCAATTGGCTGCTGTATTTCGCCCACAAAATATACTTGACTTCACAGTGAAGCACTTTATCTGAAAAATAAGGTGCAATGTCATTTGCAAGGATTATTATTAGAACAAATGAACCAAATTACATTTATAGAACGCCTTTTACATCGAGAGGACGTCCCAAGGCACTAACAGAAGCTATACTGAGCGAGAGGATCATTGTTATTATTATTAACCTCAGACCCAGAAGGCAGATTACCACAGTCTAAGCCAAACTGACTATAAACAAGCGGAGAAGGAAAATATTTCTTTGTTTAACAATTATTTTGAATTATTTTAAAATGCCCTATTTTATCAGTTATTGGATGGAGCTTGCTGGAACCCCTCAGAGATTCAGTGGAGAACTAGGAGATTGGTTCAACCGATCAAGACAGGATCAGGCAGGAAAGCAATTTATATTATACCTGCTGTAATTCAATTTCCCAATGTCTATATTACTTGATCAAGTTGCAACTTGGCCGTTTCACTTTACATATAGCACTGTGGTGAAATTATCCAAATCTTATCCAGCTCTTGCTATTTACAAATAGTTTCATAACATCATAGTCAGAAGATTGTTCAGTGCTAAATGCTAATGCGAGTTATTCACGGGAACTAAAATAATACTGATAATGATTTGATATAGTCCCAAAACACATCAAAACATTTTTAAAAAAGCATTCCTGAGTTCTGGGGTTAAGTCTAGTGACTGATTACTTGTAGGTGAAAAAGCTGATTCATTAAAAGCAGAGCAATGCCTCACACAAAACAAGAGCAACTGATCTGTTTCTCTGGAGGCCAACAGAAGTAACTCCCTGGGCATTTTTGAACAGGGCCAAGGGATCTTGAACGTACGCCTGAGCAGCCATCTGCTTAATGTCTCATCTAAAGGATGTCGCCTCTGATAATACGGCACTAGCCCAGCACTGCTGAGATCGGGGAAAGTGACCGAAAATAATAATAATAATCCTTGCATTTGATATAGTGATTTTTCACAACTTATCGACATCTCAAAGCGCTTCACAGAATATACTGTAAAGTGAATTGACTGTATATTTATGGGTGAAACGGGGCAGCCAATTGCGCACAGCAGCGTCCCCACAAACAGTCGTGGATTGAAATGACCAATTTTTATCATTGTGTTTTTTTTGGACGGGTTATTATTAAGCGTGTGTGTGGAGTAAGGAAACTTGCCAAAGGTTTCGCCCTGACCTGCCTGGATTCGAACACACGTCTCACGCTTGTAAAGCGAGTGCTCCAATCACTGAGCCTACAGGTTGTGGGAGGAAAGAAGGAACAACAACTTGCGCACTTCAGGCGCGGAAGCATCCGGGAGTGCTTGACACAGTCTGACCCCGAGCCAGGGGGAGGGGGTGGGGGGAGGTGACCATAAACACAATCAAAAGCAAAGGTCTTGAGGCAGGATTTGAAATTGGGAAGGGATTGAGGAGAGAGAAAGGGAAGAAGGATAGCGTTGGATATTATACCTTTTTTCTTTACTGACTTTTGGATTAAGGAGTGGTTTTATTGAGCATTCCCCTGGGAGGCAGAGAGGATGGGAAAACGCTCACTACAAACGTTCATATATACGTGTGGACAATGGAGAGGTGGAGAATGATAGACTGAATGACCCATGCCTTGTTCCGTGCTTGCCTATGTCCAAAAGTGAAGCTGGCAGAGTTGAGGAAGCGAATCGTGCATCGCTGTGCAAACTCCCATCCATTACGGCTTTTAATGTAAACCATAGTCACAAAACTCTAGGACCAAGATAAGCAAGCACATTTTGTGTGTGTGTGTACGTGTATGTGCATGTATGGTGGACATTGCTTATCAACGCACAGCATGTCTGCTCTTCAATCTAGAGAGCCAGTGTAATCTTGCTGCTTTGTTGTGCTCACAGCTGTTTGAATCCAGCAGCGACGGAGAGGCAGGAAGAGGCTGATAAAAAAAAAAAAAGTACACCACCAGAAGGACATTTGCTAAATATGTACCTGTCAATCAAACCCCAGCAACAGAGATTTGTGCACAACACTGGGTTCAAATCCATTTTAAAGAGATCTTACGGTCGATTCATGGGGGGACATGAAACGGCTTTTGAAAACAAAAATCTCCATATCCAGTGAATGAATTAACATTTTCTTGCTCCTCTTCTGAACTTTTTGTGTTTGAGGAAAGATGAAAGCCTTCTTGGTGATACAGGGCACTAAATACACGCTATGCCCATCTTAAAGGCCGCCCGTGTGTTTGGTTTCTTCCTCGCATACCCTTCAGCTGCTGAACATCGGGACGCAAGCTCGGGAAAACCTGTTCTGATTAGTGAGGAAGGAAGGATACTGGAGATGTAGGGATAGTTGGATATTATGGAGATTTTCGTCAGGGACTTTAGGGTTAAAGAGTCTTTTTAACACACACACCCCCACTCAACAAGGGAACAAAACTGCTGCCCTCATATACACACAATCGCTACACTTGATAGGAGATTCTGTTAGGTGCTTTGAGACATCTTCCTGATGTGAAAGGTGCTCTATTAGATTGCCCATTATATTTCCCATAGGAATCTGACAATAGCTCGAATTGATTTGTGGAATTATTTACGTGCAGTTTCCCCCACGCATGGTATGGCGATCACTAGAGCATTTGAGAGACAGAGACTGGGAGATAGAGAAGGAAGTGGCCAGCGATTTTGTCAGACTCTGCGGTCACACACCAATTGATGCTCAACTCCTGGGTGGATTGTCTCAAAGGGCAATTATACCCTGGTTCTGAAGGACCTGTAGCACACTATCCTCAAAAAGATCTTGTTGAAGTATAAGCCTTGAATATCACCTGATCCCATAAAAGGCAGCTTTGACAGTATCCGCTATAAGACCATTAAACCCACCTTCACCTCAGAGTATTAACCATATGCAGCGTACAATGGTTCCCCCATGCAAACTCCTCTGTCCAATTCCCACTGCGTTCGTATTTTGCATCTTGCACCAGATTACTGGCTCTACAAGATGCTCAAACAGCATGCAAATCAGCCTCAGTAAGTAGCTTATGCACTTACTGTTAAATGTTAGACCTTGCTCCGAATAAGAGGTCTGAACAAAGCTGAGCAAAGTGACTGAGGCCACAGCATTAAAGGAAAGTTCACTGGAAGAAGGAATGGGAGGTCCTCAATCAATGGTGGACCAACTGATCCAATGGATTGGCCTCTGGGTTTGAGCCAGTGCTGGTAGGGATAAAGCCGAACAAGATTGTAGATGTTGGGAGATACGGTGGTTGTTGATTCAGTGTCTGTGCAAGCGAGGTATGCTTTACGGTTACCTTCCCCCTTCCACCCCCCACATCTTAGGCTCCGCCAATGTCACCCTGCGTGAGGGGTGCCATATTAGCAATACACAGCATACACTGGTTCTCCCCACGTGAACACAAGTTGGTGTGATGAAATTGGCCAACTTGCCAGCAGGATGCTCCTCTGACCAAAGATAATAATAATAATAATCCTTGCATCTGATATAGCGCTTTTCACATCTTATCGACGTCTCAAATCACTTCTGTTCGTAAGTCTTCTGCCCCGTTTTAAATGTCATATCGAACGGGTTAACATTGAAAACATTTAACACTGTAGATCATAAGGCCAAGACCATGCAAAGCTTAAGGCTAAGACATCCTCGATTTTTGGAGCTCCGGGGTTAACAGGAGGAAAGGAACTGAAGGCGAAGTTCAAAGCAAAGCCTTTGTGAAGACATACGGGAAAAGATTAACTTATTTGCAGAACTGCGATCTCTGATTTCTCTACTCTGTGCGATGCTGATGCCTTTGGATTGCGTATGAAGGTTATAAACAGAAAACGAGTCTTTACTTGTGAGAAAATGGAGGAGGCGCTTGACAAGAAAACTGCAGGCTTTATGGTCATTTACTAAAGTACCCCCCACACAAAAAAAAACACACTCACACACACACAAACCATACAGCTGGATAGTATTTGTTATTTGACATTTTAAAGGAAAGGATGCTCATTACTAATGCATTAAGATAATTATAGTATTACGTGTCAAAAGGCTGAAAAGGTATAATTAGAAGCTTTTTAATTTGTGAATAAAGTTGCATTTAGTACAAAGAGAGAAAGGCAACAATGGTTTTGAAATGCTGTAGTCACCTCGCAAATGGATTGATTAGATTATAAGAGATCAATGTGAGCACTTTTTAATACAAGATCTTTTGAAAATCTCAAGGCTGCCTTCGATTGTATTCTCCTACCGCCTGTTGGGAAAGGCTACTGTCTACTGCACCATATAAGGAAGAAATGTACCCTTAAACATATAAATTGTACTTCGTATATATACCGTACAGCCTCCTAAATTTATACCAGAAACCTAGTCATTTCAATTCTAAGTCACAGAAAGTTTAGTTTATGTTAGATAATAGTACAGTATAATAATAATAATCCTAGCACCTTATCACATCATTGAGATATCTCAAAGAGTTTCACAGGTTATACTGTGAAATGAATTGACTATATTTTGTGGGAGAAATTAATAAAACAGCTATGGATTGAGTCATCAAGTTATTATTATTTGTTTAAGGGATGATTATTCCTGGTGAGCGAACTGTTACTTACTGACTTACTCTTGTGTAAAAAGAAAGCATGTGGAGTAACAACAACGACAACAACCACAACAACAACCACAACAACAACCACAACAAATTACATTTATAAAGCGCCTTTCACGTCGGGAGGACGTCCCAAGGCGCTGCACAGGAGGCGTGTGACCCGAGCTGGGAGGGGAGTGTTTGGGAAGGGGTGAAACACGTAGGGGAGGTCGAAAAATTCTGGGTGGAACAAAAGGCACGGTCGAAGAGGAAAGTCTTCAAACCGGCCTTGAAAGAAGAAAGGGAAGAAACGAGACGAAGGGATTGGGGGATGGAATTCCATAAAATCGGAGCAGAAAAACTGAAGGCCCGGCCTTCGATGGTGGGGCGGTTCGGGCGGGGGGCTTGGAGCAGGCCAAGTCCTGTTGAACGGATGGTCCGGGTTGGCTTATAGGGGGAGAGTAAATTGGTTAAGTAGGGCGGGGCAAGGCCGTGTAAGGCCTTGAAGGTGAGGACGAGGATCTTGAACTCGATCGTCTGGAGGATGGGGAGCCAGTGGAGACGGGCGAGGGTGGGGGGTTATATGGTCGCGGAGGCGGGTGCGGGATAAAACACGGGCTGCAGAGTTTTGGATGACCTGCAGCCTGTGAATGGAAGAACTGGGGAGGCCGACGAGGAGAGAGTTTCCGTAGTCCAGCCTTGAGGTGATGTACGCGTGCACGAGTGTTTCGGCAGCGCGGGGGGTAAGATAATTGCGGAGCCTGGCAATGTTGCGCAGGTGGAAGTAAGCGGTGCCGGTCAAGGCTCGGATGTGGGGGAGGAAGGAGAGTTTTTGGTTGAACGTGATGCCGAGGTTCCTGACTGGCTTTGTGAGGTGGAGAGTACAGCCTTGGATATTAAGGCTGGCAGCGCCCGATGTGCGGAAGCGCTGGCTTGAGCCGATCGGGAGGGCCTCGGTCTTACTCACGTTCAATTGCAGGACTCAATGTCGGACAGACATGCTGTCAGAACATCGATGGTCTGGGGGTTGAGGGATGAGGCAGAAAGGTACAGCTGGGTGTCATCTGCATACATGTGGAAATTTACCCCATGTTTGAGGATGACATCACCCAGAGGGAGCGTATAAATGGTGAAAAGTCAGGAAGCTTGCCTGAGGTTTCGCCCTGACTGGGAATCGAACCTGTGTCCTCTCGCTTGCGAGGTGAGTGCTCCAACCAATACGCTACAGGACTCCACCTATACTTGTCATGTATACATTCTACTTGATACATTCTGCTATCCACTCCATAAACTTCCACGAGAAACCCAGAATTGTGCATGTCAATTCTAAATACAAACAAATACAAAACAAAATTACATTTGTTGGGCAAGTTTTCTTACTCCACACGCCTCCATTTACATTGGCAAAATTGCATACAGCAGTGACCCATGAACAGTCATGGATTGAGTGACCAAATTACTTTTATTTTTTAAAGTTTAGTTTTGAAAGGATTATTACCCCTGGAAAAGCAATCTGCCAAGCGACTAACAATAAGGTTCCTACTTACTGCTAGGTAAACAGTGGTGCGTGGAGTAAGGAAACTTGCCCAACGCTATAGTTAGCAGATTATGAATAATAATAACAATTCTGACATTTTATGTTGCATCTTTTATTTATAGGACATATCAAAGCGCTTCACAGAGTACACTGTAAAGTGAAGTGACTGGGTATTTTATGGACTGTAGACAAATAATCATAGCCACTGGCACCACCAAGGTCCACACCAACAGCCACAATGTGAATGACCTAGAGGATTATTTAACATGACGTTTTCAGATTTCACGGGCAGTGAGTGAGTGCGCGGGTGAGCAAGAGCAGATGGAGATTTGCAGCCCTCTACTGGAGACTGTAGCTATACCTCCACAGTAAATATATATCCTGCAACCAAGTATACAACTCCATTTAAGAAAATCCTACCATGTGGAAACAAGGAAATGCTATTTTTCATCATCCAAAGATAACAACAAAAATAATAATAATCCTCGCATTTGGTAATGGGGCTTTCACATCAAGTCTCATAGCTCTTCACTGGATATATACTGCACAATGTAGTGACTGTGTAATTGTAAGGGAACAAGACAGCCAATTTGCACACAGCAATGACCCACAAATAGCCCCAAGGTGAATGATCAACTTTATTTGAGGCACTGTTGGCCAGGATACCGAGAGAAACTCCTTTCTCTTTTCATATAGTGTCATGGGATCTTTCAGGTTGACGAACAGGTAGACGGGACCTCAGTTTAACGTCTCAATCCCGCCTAAGGACAGCACATCGGACAATGCGACACACTGCACTGGAATGTCAGCCTAGACTATGTGAGTTCAGGAAAGGTCCAAACTCCCAAACGCCAAACAAAACTGGTGAGCTTCTTGATCAGGAATGTTCGTTCTTCAGTCGCAGAAATAAACATGGAATTTAAGCATGAAAATGCCAACATGAAAAATCCGGTCGCGACATCAACTTATACTTTCAATGTGATCAGTGGAAACTTATGGAGCTTTAGCTGGTTAACTCCATTAGTATCTTAACACACACTCTGCGATCCCCAGGCATTAGCTCTTGCCAACCTAACCTAATAGTCACTGGCATTAGGGAAGCAGGATGTGTCCACCCCGAGGAGAGAGTTTGCATCCTATTCCTAACACAGGATAATTTTCATGTGTAGATCATGTACATATGTGGAACTCTCAGGCTGGGCTTGGATACTCTACAGTTACGCTGATGGGTTACCGCACATCTCAGACACCCTGGCCAACAAAAAAAGACCTGTACGGAAACATCCTGAAGTACAACCCTGGGACAGGATGGTTCACTGAGAAAGGCAGGAGGAAACTGACTGAAAGCACATGTGATAAGAGAAAACTGAGCGAGAGGCAGAGAGATTTGGGGAGAGATCGGGGATCTGAGCTGTTGGTAAGAATTCTTTCAGCTCACGCAAGTTTACTCCAGACATACCTATAAGATCAAAAGATTTAAAACTCACAGGGGATATACGATTACTATTATATACTGCACATTATCCCATTATGATGTTGAATTCACCATCTGACAGCTCAATAGACTCCCTAGTTTCATTGCCCTGATTTAACTCAAGAACATTTGGTGATAAAAGTTACCGTTTTGATGGAGCTTCTGGATTTCTCTTTCCACACACTTGTGCTCAGCTCCAGCGTACAATGGATGTGTGTACTTCGCTCATAGGATCCCAGGATGAATAACCTTTATTTAAAAAATAGCAGTGGTATGATTAGGTTACATGGTTAGGACACAGCAAGGTATATGCAACATTCTGATCACAACATAACACTGTGATGAGGCTGGAAAAATGGGAGAAGAAAATTCGACCCTATTTACTTCACTGCTGAAGATATTGTTAGTTTCAGACGAGTCTTTGGATGGTAATAATAATAATCCTTGAATTTGATGTGATGCTTTTCACGTCTTCTAGACGTCTCAAAGCGCTTCACAGAATATACTGTAAAGTGAATTGACTGTATATTTGTGGGCGAAATGCGGCAGCCAATTGCGCACAGCAGCGTCCCCACAAACAGTCGTGGATTGAAATGACCAATTTATTATTGTGTTTTTTTTGGACAGATTATCATTACACGTGTGGAGTAAGGAAACTTGCCCACGGTTTCGCACTTGCAAGGCAAGTGCTCTAACCACTGAGCTACAGGACTCCACTGTTCTAATTCTTTGACAATCCTTTCGCAGTGACTCAAGACTCTGGTACAGACAAGTCAGGACGTCATCTCAAAGTGCTTCATAGGATCTACCTTACGGTGTTGTGACTGTGTATTTTGTACATCAGCGCACAGCAATACCCTCCCACAAACAGCCATGGAGTGACCGATCAATAATAACTTATTGTTGCAGGCCACAAGGAGAAACTCATTTCTCTTTTCGAGTAGTGACATGGGATCTTGAACGTCCACCTCAATAGGCAGATGGTTCCCCAGTCTAGAACAACAACTTGCATTTATATATAACGCATATAACGCATGTCATGTAGTTGCGTCCCAGAGTTTAACTTCACACTCAAAGGACCAGACCTCCAACAATTCATTTACACCCCCAACACTGCATGGAATGTTAGCCTCGAACTCACAACCATCTGACTCATAGTGAGGAAGGATTATTAATTGAATCAGGCTGAAACCTAGTAAAGTGTAATATTTTGTAAAGATACTGAAAAGTGAAGTGACTGTATGTTTTGGGGGTGAGACATGGCAGCCAATTGTGATGCGCAGGAATGTGTCCCAAAAAACAGTCGTGTATTGAGTGACCAAATTATTCATTATTTATTTTCTGGAACAGATTATTCCCCCCACAAAGCAATCCACCAATCGACTAACAACGGGATTCCTACCTACTGCTAGGTAAACAGAGATGTGTGGAGTAAGGAAACTCACGCAGCGTTTAATAATAATAA
This sequence comes from Hydrolagus colliei, assembly GCA_035084275.1. NCBI lineage: Eukaryota > Metazoa > Chordata > Chondrichthyes > Chimaeriformes > Chimaeridae > Hydrolagus > Hydrolagus colliei. The sequence goes on along the minus strand of CM068748.1, from coordinate 24,262,828 downwards.
TAATCCTTGCATTTGATATAGCGCTTTTCACATCTTAGCGACGTCTCAAAGTTTCACTCGCCCTGACTGGGAATCGCTCGCCTTTGGGGCAAGTGCTCTAACCACTGAGCTGCTACATGACTCCACTAACATTTGAAAGGAAAGGTTATTTTAAATGTCTCTATTCACCAGGCACCTGTAGCCTATTAATCTGACATATGTTCCAAACCTCACTTCAGTCAGCAAAATCCCAGGCCTCTGCTGCTCTCTAGTGAGCACAGATCAAAGCTACAGATTTTTTCTCAAGCAAATTCATAGTGCACTTACTTACTTAACAGCCAAGCTAATAATAATCCTTGCCTTTGAGATAGCGCTTTTCACGACTTCTAGACATCACAAAGTGCTTCACCGAATATTCTGTAAAGTGAATTGACTATAATTGTGGGCGAAATATGGCAGCCAATTGCGCACAGCTGTGTCCGTCAAACAATCGTGGATTGAAGTGACCAATTTATTATTTTGTCTAAAGGTATATATTCGTGCTTAATGGCAAATGTTTTGAGAGATTTTGTTTGGGATATATATTATCCACATGCGTTTGAAAGGTATCAGTTTCACTGGAGTAAAATATGACTCAAGGAATTTTTTGCTATTGTCATAATTAGCACAACCCTAGATCTCTTCCAGTCTCTATCCTGGCAACTTATATCCAACCATGGAGTACATGTACTTCATGTCCCTATTTATCTGTACTATCTGGCTCCTGCTTCCTCTTTGTCCCTCATCCCTTCCTCTCCACCATCTGTGGCTGAGCATTCAAAACTACGCCCCCAAATTCTGGAACTCTCTCCCTCAATCCCTCTGCCTTTGCCCCCCACCCCCCACCCCCAACATGTCCCCTCCTTTAAATCCTGCCTAGACCTTCCCTTATGATCGTGGTTACGGTCATCTGCCTTCTCCCTGTCCCCCTGGGTTGTTGTCAGATTCAGTCACTGTCAAGCTCTCCGGGACCCTACCCCGCCGAAGGGTATATAAATGCAAGTTGTTGTTATTAAACTTTTATTTGCCAGTTATCAGAAGATGCGCACATCTGTTGCTTTTGGGGAGAGAAAGGCGAGTGTAATATTGCCTTGGGTAATTCTTTACAGCTCTCTTGTTTGCCCTCCACCCTCACCCCACCGGTTCACAGTCAGGCTCTGCCACAGTTAAGTGCTCTGAGACTCTACCTGGCGTGGAGAGCGCTGCACAAGTCTAAGTTGCTGCTGCGTATCTGATCCAGCTCTCTTTGTAATACCTTTGCAGCCTCTCCAGATTCCACAGTCTACCTCCCAACCAAACACACACACTCCTAATTGGTGTCACCCGCAAATCTGGACGCAGTGGGTTGCAGAATTTCACAGTGAAGATTGATGTAATTGAGGGAATAGAAACCAATCTCACCCAAAGGATGTCACCTCAAATGACGCGATGTCACCTCAAATTACACCTTTACATCTGTGAGCTTAAAGGTGCGAGCGAGGTGGGTATTGAACCCACAGGCTTTCTGACTCCACGATGTGAGAACCAACAAGGCTTCCTGTCCCTTGTCTTAAACTTTTAAGGTTAGATGGTCTTACAGCTGAGAATGCGTGAGGGTCAGGGACCTACCTGCTACAGTCAACCACCGTGACCTTCAGGCGTCCTTCAACGAGGCTCGAGTCTTGGGCGTAAAGGTCACAGTTCACTGAGGCGGCCGTTGGAATCACCTGGAATGGAAAGAACGGTTTGTACCTGAAGGAGAGTCAAAAGAAAAGAAAGGAACGTTAGGTTAGAAGCAACAGTATTAATACAAATAATAAAATATACACCTCCCAGATACCGCCGCACAACATGATCCTGGGTTTCAGCACAAATTAATTGACCGAGTGCACAGCAAACAGTTATGAGAGGGTTTAAAGTCAGGCGGGGATGTGGCAGGGGGAAGGAGGAAAAAAATAGTATTTTCTGTTCAATACAACAACAATAAAATTATATTTATACAGCGACTTTCACGTCGGGAGGTCGTCCTAAGGCGCTAAACAGTCAGATCGGGATGTGAGCAAGCGGGAAGGGCTGGGTAGGGGGAGAGGAGGGAGAGTTAGGGATTGGGAGGGAGAGAGTTGGGAGGGCAGCAGAAGGCATGATCGAAGAGGAAGGTCTTGAGACCGGCCAGTAGGCAAGGGAGGTAGAGAGTCGAAGGGATTGTGAGATGGAGTTCCAGAGTGTGGGGGCAGAGAGGCTGAAAGCCTGTCCACCGACGGTGGGGCGGGTCGGGCGGGGGACATGGAGCAGGTCAGAGCCCGCTGAGCGGAAGGGGCGGATGGGTTCGTAAGGAGTCAGCAGGTCGGAGAGATAGGAGGGAGCACGGATGTGAATGGCCTTGAAAGTGAGGACAAGGATCTTGAATTCGATCCTCACTCAGAAATAATTCCTAGAAGGTAAACTGTACTGTAAGCTATACTGTACTCCACACCGTAATCGTTTCTCCTGGAAATAGTTCCTGTAAATCTACTTAAGAGAATGCAGCTCTGATGGCATGAATGATAACCAGCCAAAGATCAGTAAGCAGATTAATAGAAGAAAACGCTGGCAGTCTATAGAGTCTTAAGAGTTATTTAGCCTCTGAGAGAGGTCAGCTTTTCAGTCAGCCAGGAGCCCTCAGTAAACACAGTAATAATAATAATAAGTGAAGCCAGGCAAGAGGGGATGGGGATGGTTGGTATGCGGAGCCTGGTGTGGGAGAGGACACGAGCTGCAGTTCTGATTAATCTGCAGTTTGTGTGAGGGAAGTGTTGGGAAGATATGGACTGGTTATTACCGGCAAGAGGGATTGAGGCCAGGAATGCTGCAGCCATTTAAGAAACAGTTTGCACTGTGAGGACAGCAAGATGGGCATTGCGGAAATCTCTTGATAGAATGAGATGAATTGGAAATATTGTTACAGGTGACAAAAGCAGCGATTGATTTGCACCATCAATGTCCTATATGCTGACAACAAACTCAACACAACACACATTTTAAAGTGTAGGAAGTAATAAGAGATGAACACATTCACATGGTCACTAAATGAGTCCAATGCACAACTCGAACTAAATATATTTTACACTTTGCGTCTCAAACTGAAGTTAGTATCCATTTGATACAACAACAACAACTTTGATTTATATAGCGCCCTCCACGCCGGACGCATTCTCAGAGCGCTTCACAATAGTGGATCCCGGGCTGAATCAGGAGCAGGAGTAGAAAGGTGACCAAAGGCGCAGTCGAAAAGAGAAACGTCTTCAGCTGGGGCCTGAATATGAGAAAAGAGGGGGCGAGGCGAAGGTAATGAGGAAGGGAGTTCCAGAGCCTCTGGGCATAGTGACTGAAGACCCGGCTGCCGAGGGAGGAGCGGAGGATTCGGAGGACATGGAGGAGGCCAGACCCAGTGGAGCAAAGGCAACGGGAACTGGTTTGAGGGGAGAGGAGGTCAAAGAAGTAGGGGGGGTGCAGAGGAGTGGAGCGATTTGAAGACAAGGGTGAGGATCTTGAAGTCGATCCTCTCTGGGACAGGGAGCCAGTGAAGTCTGGCAAAGACTGGGGTAAGGGGGGAGCAAAGTTTGGTGCGGGTGATACTAATTGAAATGGAGGTGTGGGTTAAGAGATCTACATAAACTTTGTTTTCTAATGTATTCATGTATGGAAGTCCAGTAAAGGTCCATACTCCGTAGCGTTAAGCTCACACAGTCTAAGGACTAACACTTCAATGCTGTGTTGAGGAAGCTCTGTCTTTTGGAGGTGACACTCAACCAACATTCCTCCAGTGTTTAGGTGGATGTGGAGTCCTGGTAGCTTCGTGGTTAGAGCACTCGCCTCGTCAGCACATTGGGGTGTTGAAAGGCGCTCTACAAATGTAACTTTGTTGTTGATGTTTTTGTAAGCAAGACAAACCAGGTTCAATTCCCTGGCAGGGCAAAATGTTGGGCAAGTTTCCTTACTCCACACGCCGCTGTTCACCTAGCAGTAAGTGGAAACCCGATTGTTCGTCAACTGGCACTTTTCCGGGGATAATAATCCCTTCAAAAAAATGAATAGTAATTTGATCACTCAATCCACGACTGTTTGTGAAACATTAGAGCGCACAATTGGCTGCCATGTTTCTCCCACAAAATATACAGTCCCTCTGTAGTTTATTCTGTGAACTATAACTCCCTTTTTAGCCTATTCTGTGAAGAGCTTTGAGATGCCTTGAAGTCGTGATAATGTGCTATATCAAATGCAAGGATTGTTATTGTTCCCACTGTACAGTACTACTGAAAAAGGAAGTTTCGACATGTGTCCTGCCCACCAAAACTTAGACACAATCGGGAAGGGAAACGAGAGGAAGTTTGGAACTGATTGAACCAGAGACACAGGTGGTACATTAAAAGGTGAGACACAGTGTACATTAAAATATTGGATTGCACAGTACAAAATAAGAACATATTTTATATTTTAAAGTTGAACACAATGACCCAACGATGCTTCATTGCAAAAAAAAAATGACATTTATATTGGGCCTTTCACAACATTTATTTTGGTCCAGTCAGCACCAGGCCCACTGACAAAGAAGCTGGGGCTTTGTCAAAGGCATGAGCTCCAAATGCCCTCTCCACCCCTACCCCATGTGCACGTGCAGCTCACCCACACTATCTCACCTTCGGAGAGGCACACAAGCAGCGGCCGCCATGTTTGTGGGTGTGAGAGTGCCTTCTCCACAGATGTAGTTAACAGGTGTGCAAAACTGGCATCGCTAGCGAGCAGCCTCCTCCTCCCTCCTAAAGCCATTGCCTGTTCACCATAAATTGGTGGCCAACCAAATTCCCATTCCTACCTAGCCACTGTGATTCAAACGTAATTTATTTGCTGCAAGAAGACAGTGGCTTCATTTGACAGTACATCTCTAAAAGGCTTTGTGGAGACATCTCTCCTGATGTGAAGGACACTGTATCCGGCATATAGTCGAATGAGCAGTACAAAATGAATGGCCTCTTTATGTGCTGTAAAATTCTATGAAATGCAAGAGATGGCAATTATTTATTCCCTTTGTATTAAGGCTTTAGCTTCTAAAATTCTACCACTAGATGTCGCTTCAAGCAAATGGCAACCCTTTCAATCCCAGACCCACAGATACCTTTGCTCTGTAGCCAAGAATAATAAATAATACTTCAAAGGGAAATTTAAGTTGGTTTTATTTAAATCAGTAGCGGATTTGTACTCTGACTGGTATAAGCTTTCATACGTTCCAAGTGGGTTTGAATTGAAAGGATTTTTAAATGAAAAAAGCAAGTGTGAAATTCCTGACTATTCAATTTGCAGAGAAATCTAAATTGATTCTTTTTTAAAAAAAATGTCCAGGATCAAGCATTCTCTAACAGCCAGAAAGGGACAAAAGTGTCTGTGTCCCTAACTATTACTGAAATGTCAGAAAAATCTGAATTTTGATAGGTAAAACATGAAACACATCATATAATATATAATAATGCTTGCATTATAGCCCCTCATCACATATTTGAGATGTCTCAAAGCCTGTCATAGAATATATTGTAAAATGAATTGACTGTGTATTTTGTGGGCGAAACTCAGCAGCCAATTGCACACATCAGTGTCCCACAAACAGTTGTGGATTGAAGTGACCAATTAATTATTTTCTTAAGGAATTATTACCACCAGAAAAGCGATCCACCAATCGACTTACAACCAGATTTCTACCTACTGCTAGGGAAACAGACGTGTGTGGAATAAGGAAACTTGCCCAACATTTTGCCTTGCTGGGAATCGAACCCAGGTCATTCGCTTGCGAGGCAAGAGCTCTAATCACTGAGCTGCACTACTCCACACTGAAGCTGGTAGTCTATTTCTCCCCTCAGAGACACTCACTCCAGCATAGAGTAAATAACAGGAGATCCGCTCTCAGGTCATGTTAGCTACAAAGCTCCTGCCACCAGGTTCGAGAGCTGAAACTCACCTCGCGTAGTTTCACATCTGTTGGTTAAGCGGCATATTGCATGATGTTGACAACACTACATAGCTCAATGTTTTACAGCACATCAGAAATGAATCGTGCTATACTGTGCAGTGTACCAAACCACTGTAGAATTAGACACAAGGATCGCAAGCGGCTTAAGTCAAAATACCACCCTTGCATTGTGTGAGGCACTTTGAGGCGATCTTTTGAGGTGAAAGGAGCAAATACAAGGACGGTTATTTTTATTATTTTCACAGAGAAAGTTGCAACTAACTATTCTACTCCACTCGATCAGCACACGAGCTTTGATTTCAAAAGAATAGAATAGAATAGAATAGAAAATAATAATAGAATCAATAAATAAATACCCCAAACATTTTCAAGAGCTTTGCGAATGGCTGAAAAAGGGCCGGGGCCTCATAAGTAAAAGGCGACAGCCAATTTGCACACAGCAAGATCTCTCTAACAACCGGGTGATGAGTGAACAATCTACTTGATGGCCCAACAGGTAGAAACAGAAAAAAAAAATCTACACTTTTCATTGTTTTTCTGTTTCAAGAGCAGAAGCTTCACCCAAAGTGGGTTGCTCAACTTAGGCACAGTGATGGAAGATTTGCTGACAAATAGTTACTGGATACATCAGTGAAAACCTGTGAAGGTCCTTGAGACATTTCGATGATGTGATGAAGCAGGGTTATCAAATGTAAGTATAGTAAAAGCCCATTTATCCGGCACCCTCGGGACCTGGCCAATGCCAGTTAAAGTGCCTGCCGGATATTCGGCCGAAAACGCAAAAAAAAAAATAGTAATAATAATAATTTTTTTTCAATGCATTTTTCCAGATAAATTCCGGTTAATCGAATGCGGACCTTTCTTTTGTGATGCCGGTTATACGGAATTTACGGTTGATCGGGTGCCAGATAAACGGGCTTTTACTGTAGTATTATTATTAATAACAACAAATATTGCCAAGATTAGGATTCAGGATGTGATTCAGAATCCCATCTTCCCATTAAAACTGAATCAATCAGTGCTGGTTGACCTGGCCTGCACTACACTTCCTGTTCCAGCTGTTTATTACATTTCACATAAAGAAATACTTCCTGGTGTCTGTCTTAAAAGTTGTCCCACACAAACCTAAGCTTGTAACATCACCAAATATGAAGTCATAATACTTCACAGTCCTATGGCTTAGTGATTAGAGCACTCGCCTTGCACGCGAGAGATCTGGGTTTGATTCCAGGCAGATCATGGCGAAACATTGTGCAAGTTCCCTTACTCCACAAGCCTGATAATAATCCCTCAAAAAAAACATTAACAGATTGGTCATTTCAATCCATGACCGTTTGTGGGACATCGCTGTGCGCAAATGGCTGCCGCAATTCGCTCACACATATACAGTCAATTCACTTTGCAGTATATTCTGTGAAGCGCTTTGAATGTTCTAGAAGATGTGAAAAGCACTGTATCAAATGCAAGGATTATTATTATATTCTGGATTTATTTTCCCTATCTCGTTTAGCAAGATGATTTGCTTCAGAGTAGCCTCAAAGTACCCTTAAAATAGTTGCGAAGCAAACTGGTTTTAAAAATAGCTTTATTTTTAATCGTGCTTATGGCATGGACACAGCTTGATTGTAGGTGCTTCAGGACTGAATTTAATCAGAGTGCAAACAGCAGAAACCACAGCAACGTATGCGAGCCTTTGGATCCCGCTCACTTGTGGGATTCCACATCAGTCGGTCTGGAGAAAGTGGGTCAGGCTGCAGGTGCTTAGGAAACCACAGCTGTTCTGTGCTCTCAGGCGAGGAAGCAAGGGCAATATTTCGGCTTCTAATTAAGATTTTTTTAAAAAAAATTAAAATTGTTCGGAAGAGTTTACGATTTGGGACCTTCGATGGTGCCACGTGAGCCCTTCACCACTTCTAGGTTGTTAGAATCAGCATCACGATTTGAAAATATTGGGAATAGTAATAATAATGAATAATAATAATCCTTGCAAGTGGTATCGCACCTTGTCATATTTTCGAGACGTCTCCAAGCGCTTCACAGAATATACTGTAAAGTAAACTGACTATATTTTGTGGGTGAAATGCTTGCAGCACAGGGCGGCCCCACAAACAGTTATGATTTGAGTGATCAGATTACTTGTGCGATTTTAAAAAAAAGTGATTATTATCGTCGTCCCCATGCCCCCCCCCTGCGCCCCCGACACACACACACACACAAAAAAAACAACCTGGAGAGCAATCTGCCAATCAACTAACTGCTCAGTAAACAGAGGTGTGTGGAGTAAGGAAACTTGCTTAAAGTTTTGCCCTGACTGGGAATCGAACCCAGGTCCTCTCAATTGCGAGGTGAGCATGCTAACCAATACAGCATCTTCAAGAGAGGCCGAATGTATGTAGGGAACCATACCCATGCTACCCAATCCCATTCACACACACACATACACACACACGCACGCACACACTAGTAGGTTTCAGACCAGCCCAAACAAAGTGAAGCTGGGCTGATTGCTACAAGCAAAGCATTGAGCAGACTATCTGGCTCATCCATGAGACACTGTAGGTGCAGTCATGTCCTCCACTGCCCAAGTCAAAACTCAACTGGGAGAGTGTATTAGTGCTTGGTTTCCTACATCAGGAGAGATCAAGTTGAACAGCGATCTACAACACCATTGAATGTAGAGCTCCACAGAGAGAGGGCATTATGACGTTGAATTCTGTAGTTCAGTGGTTAGAGCTGAGCAAGTGAGAGAAACTGGTTTGATTTATGGGCAGGGCAAAATGTTGTGCAAGTTTCCTTACCTCGCACGCCTCTGTTTACCTAGCAGTAAGCAGGAACCCGGTTGTCGATTGGCAAATCGCTTTTCCGGGGAGTAATAATTTCTTCAAATAAATAACTTTTGTTTGGCCCACAAAATATACAGTCAATTCACTTTACAATGTACTCCGTGAAGCACTTTGAGATGACTCATGGCGCTGTATCAAATGCAAGGAATATTGCTGTTATTATTCAGGATGTTCAGCGGGTCTGTGTTTGCAGAGTGGAGGGAACAGTTGGTTGGGAGAGTGGGACAGGGAGGGTGCAAGCTCACAAGGGCTGGCTTCATCAGCCAAACCAATCCCTCACTGGCAACCCCGGGACATTGGACTGAATCCCCTCTCTCTACTTGTCCATTTCTAAAGAGCGACAAAGAAACGAGTGGGAAATGGAAGAAGATCTTGTCGAATGCTCAGCAAAGCAGAGATCTGATGCTCTCAAGCGACAGCTTGCAAAGGCCTCAGATTCCAGCCAAGCACTCCTGGGCATTGAACCGTCTCATGTAAAACGCTGGCAAAGTAATTCTTATGCTACAATAATTAGCAGGCAGCTTTTATAAATTACACTGCGGCATCCGATTGTAGCACAGCCCACTTCATCAGGCTCGTACTATCTTGCTTACCTTTTTATCTAATTAATAGCATCACGTCACAGGCTGGGCTGTTAGGATGTGGAAAGTATATCAATGCAGCAATGCTGTCGCCTGAAGTCAAATAGCAATACAACTCTGCTGGTAGTTCATGATATCGGGTGATTTGTCTGGCTCAGTTGGTTAACCTTCTTGCCTCCAAGTCAGAAGGTTGAGGGCTCAAGCCCCAACTTGCGACTTTGAATTCCCAGTCCAGGCTGACACTCTAGTGCAGGGCTGGGAGGGGGAGGCACTGCCCTCAACCACCGGCAAAGGCTGGAGTTTCACTCGACCTTGTAACTTCAACCTACAACACGTTACCGCTGTTCAACATGTGCATTCCAACCAGGTCACCAACATTCTGTCAAATCAGCCACTGGATCACTGCACAGAGGGAATTCACATCAGGCATTTGGTTTGACAACACACAAGTAACCTTCCAACAGAATACCAGAGCAAAGCTTTGGGTCCGGGAGGACACACGGCTGCGCGCAATTGGCTGCCGCGTTTCGACCACAAAATACACAATCACTACACTTTACAATATATTCTGTGAAGCGCTTTGAGACGACTCGAAGAAGACGTGGTAAGGCGCTGCATCAAATGCAAAGACTAATATTATTATTAATTTACCTACAACGCTGAACTCCTATTTACAGGAAGTGCTGTACACTTTTCGCAAACCCATTCCACATGTGTCAGATATCCGGCTAATCCCCATTTTCAAAGCGCTATACGAGTGTAATTTTGTTGTTGTTGTTGTTTCCCACCCCCAAAAAAGAGTATGAAATGATCTGAAACCAATGGTTAACCTCAATGGCAGTTTTTCTCCTCTCTGAACAAAAAGCAGCAGCCACACTCCAACCCACCCCACCCCTATTTTATCACAGGCCGGCTGAAAGAAAAGGATTGAGTTCATGGGTGCGTGAAAGAAGAGACTACAATTATTCACCAGCCGGGAACTGCATTCTGCAAGTTCCTTTCAATAAAAATATAACGTTCTATCTTTCAATAGACTAATTATTCCTTTTAAGCCTCTATTACAATTGAATGGTGGGGGGTGGAGGGCAAGCAGAAACACGACAGCAAGCCAAATAGAATATCTTGATCCTATTGAAATGCGCCATTAAGTGTGACGTAAGGTATTCAAGCATGTGGTATCTCCATGTCACTGGGGTCTCCGTCTGTTGGTTGGTCACGAGATGCTGTGGTGCGTTCTGTGTAGTTAATAGATGAGCCAACACGGGCCATTCAGTGAGTGCCATGTAGCAACTTAACAAAAGCAATTGTATCGGTCCATTATGGTGTTCCTACAGAGTCAAATTACTGTGGTACCAGGTTACAGAACAGTCTGCTCAGCAGAATAAGCAGAATGTCAGTGCAAACCGACTTCACCTTCTCCGCCCAACTATGAAGACTGCACAACAGAATTACAGTGAACCTCAGAAAGTCATGTCAGTTGGGGGCCATACATTAATGACTTAATTGTAATCCTTTATATAAAGTATGAGTTATGTCACATTTGCATAGAATAGATACATATATATATATATATATTTAGACTTGGTCAGATGTATAACTTAGGCGATTTATACAGATCAGACTAATGTGAGTTTTACTGAATTGAGTGGAAATATTCTTTTATGTTGTTATCAGATTGTCTACCTCAAATTCCCCCTCCTCGAAATTTAAATACTTGTGTCCTAACATTTTCCTGACAAAAACCTCTCTCTCTCATAATATCTCAAGGAAGCTGTACGATATCGTAAATTAGGAGGCTGTACCATATCATAAGTCAATGCAAAGAGGACACACCGCAGACACAAACCACCACCACCGAACCCACGGCACATACAGTATATAAATACCATCAGTGACAGTAATCCTAATAACTGTTTGTTTAGTCTGTCACATGCAATCTTCCCGTTAACTTCCTGGTGAGCAGCAGAACACTGTGAAACGTGAGAAAGATTCAATCACTATCCTCCCTGGCCATGGCTCTCGGACTCACATCCCTACCCACTGAGCCAGGGACCAATTGGGGAGGAGCATGAGAGCAGAGAAGATGTCAGCGCCTTGGGACGTCCTCCCGATGGGAAAGGCCTTACACAAACATAGTTTTGTATTTGTATTGTATGTCGAGGGCTTGTTAAACAGCTTCAAGGGAAGAATCAGATGTAACGGCCAACGCTAGGGTGTCAGCCTGGCAACTTCCTCTGAGACAAAAGGTTGTGGGTTCACCATAATAATCCTTGCATTTGGTATAATCCTAACCCATATACATATAGCACCCTCGTCACGCTATTGAGACGTCTCAAGGTGCTTTTAGTGTAAAGTGCGGTAGCTTTTTATTGTAGGCGAACACAGCAGCCAATTCATGCACAGCAACGACCCAAGTGACAACAGCCACGAAGTGAGTTGCTAAGTTTTTATCTGTTGGATTATTGCTCAAGATTTCTCACCGGAGTGTCGGCCTACGCTGTGTGAGCTCAAAATCCTGAGGTGCGGTTTGAACCCACAACTGTCTGACTCAGCGCTACAAACGCTACTGGCCGAACCAGGCTGACATGACACTTTAAAGCAAGATGCAGATTTTTTTCAAAAAAGGATAGATTTTTTACTAAGTTGAGCACTAAAGCACTAACTTTGAAAACTTTGTGAGACATCTAGAAGACATAATAAGGCGCGATACAACTGCAAGGATTATTATATATACAGGTAAGCCCCAATTTAGAACGCTTCTATTTAGGATGTTTCGATTGAAAGAACATCATTTTTTAACACCTTTTTTAAATGAATACAGGACACTTGGTTTTGTTTTAACGAACAAAATTATCTTTTTGTGCATGCGCAGTACATATTGTATATCGCAGTCGTATTTGGCACGTCCTTTTGGTCCATACGCACAGTCCATAGTATATTCCCGGGTAAATCGCGCTCGCACCTGATATCCAAGCGTTTGAACTGGCCAATAGCATGTCGCTACGTCATTGTTTAAAAGCCAGCTGATTTTGAAGCGACACCATGTCACGTCAGTATTACAGTAATTTCCAAACATTCCTGAGCAACTTAGAGCGATTTACAGCATTTATATCAGGTCGGGAGAAGGCAGCAGTGAGTGATATGAGTACCGGTAATACCGCTAGTGGTACGAAACCCCGCAAAGTCATCACTTTAAATACTAAATTGGAGGTGATGAAGCAAATCGAGTCTGGCAAAAAAGGTACGCACTTCGGGAGGGCTTTAGGCCTAGCTAGATCATTGGTGGCTACTATAAAACAGAATAAGGACAATATTCTGGCAAGTTCATGGTGTGTTACAGCTATAGGTGCAAGTAGATTAACAAAACATAAGACTGTATTAAAGTTTGCCAGTATTAAAGGACAATACTGTACAGTTACCCCAAGTACCCCTTCCCTTCTTGCCTATGTGTGTTATTTTGTGTGTTATTTAGTGGGTTTAAGGTCCGAAAATTTTGTGAAAAGAACGCATCTCAGGTTATATAATGGGATAGCATGGGAAACCATGTTTCGATTTAGGACGTTTTGATCTGAGTACCGTTTTTCAGGAATGCAACCCCATCCTACATATATATATATATATATATATATATATAAGAAAAACACATATTACTGTAACATATCACGCAGTTAACTGTATGCACTACGTTGTCCATGTTTCTTATAAAGATTGAAAAAATTCTTATTAATTTAAAATTGAAATGTGAGGCTTTACCTCTGAGAGCAGAGAAGGATCCACAACAACAACATATCTTTATACAACGCCCTTGACACAGGATAGCGTGTTAGAGAGTTCAATAGGATGGAAGAGATCAAAGGCAGAAATTGCCAAGATCCATAGTCATTTAAGAGTCACATAGAGTTACAATATATTCCTGTGAAGTGCTTTGAGCCAGCCTCCCAACGTGAAAGCGTTACACCAAACACATCAATAATAATAATCCTTGCATTTGATATGGAGCCTTATCACGTCTTTGAGACATCCCAAAGCACGTCACAGAATATACTGTAAAGTGAATTGATTGTATATTTTGTGGGCAAAATGAGGCATCCAATTGCACACAGCAGTATCCCACAAACAGTCATGGAACGAATGACCAAATTATTATTATTATCATTTGAAGAAATTATCACCCCTGGAAAAGTAATCCACCATTCGACTTGCAACTGGGTTTCTACTTACTGTTGGGTAAACAAAGGCGTGCAGAGTAAGGAAACTTGCCCAACATCTCACCAAGACTCCACCCATTCACTCGCAAGGCAAGTGCTCTAACCACCGAGCTACAGGACTCCACAAAGGATTATTATTATTGTTATTAGTAATAATATTAGATGGTCCAGTGGCTGTCTTTGCCTGTGCAGTGTAACCTCTGCACTATTTGGTTAAGGTGTGAAAGCTATTGGCTGCCTACCAATTTTGCTTTTATTTTATACCAAAAAAATGCAGTTGGCATGGTTTTAAACAAAAACAAAGTAATCAAAGCATTGCATAAGCTCATTGTTGAGATCTGGGTGTGTTGAATAATATTAAAAGCCATTAACAAGTTGTACATTTGAGCCCAAAGTGTGGGAAAGTTGTGTTTGGAAGAGTCACGGTGTGCTGTTGAGCTGTAAACAGTTCTGATGTACTGACGAAAGGTCATCAACCTGAAATGTTATCCCATTTTCCTCTCTCCGTAGATGTCGCTTGGCCTGCTGTGGTGTTCCCGGCAAATTCTCTTTTTATCTCAATAAATCTATGGCATTGAGCAGTGTGATCATAGAAGAATTGAGGCGAGTCTGATCAATGCAAAGTGATGTGACGGAGAATTGGAATAAAGCAGGGGAAGCGTGGACTGAATGGTAACATATTGCAGGACGCAACACAGAGGAGACGCAAGGCGCTGCCGATGGATAGATGGCTTCGCAGTATTTTGTCTAGGTCACATAATAGCGTAACCCTACAAATGTGGCAGCCAAGTCAAGGTAAGCGTTCAACAGACGCACAAAATCCCCACCAACAGAAGCAAAACAGAGCAGGAACAGACTCCACCCAGGGTGTAATTAATACAACAACAACAAAATGACATTTGTATAGAGTCTTTCATGTCAGGAGGAATTAATTACCCAAGTGGGGGTTTAGAGAAGGGTGGTCAAGACCAGAAGGCTCGGTCCATTTGGAAACAGTTTGATGCTAAGATGAGCTGGCAATAGAGTGGGTATTCAGGAAGGATAATATGATATGAAAGGGGCTGAATATTAGTTGACCTAACACGAAGAGCGAACCACCGAAAACCACTTGTAATTCAGTTTCACCTGAACCGTGAACTTTAGAAAACGTCACTAAAGGAGAATAAAACAATTGTCTTGACTCTCGCCATCCTCCGATACCATATCCGCCCAACAAAAGGCGACAGTGGCTGGATTCATTTCACTTTCACCCCCAGCATTGCTCAGTGGCGAGAGCTTACTTACACAATCAGTAACACTGTCGGTGCACAACTGCTAGTCGATCGCTAGTCACAGTTTGCCTTTTTAATATGGAAAGGGATATCTGACTTACAACAACCTTTCAATCTCTCTTCCACTGACTCTCGTAAAGGGTTACACTATCGCCCAACGCAATAATCTTTCTGGAAAAGACTATACTTCACTCTCGCACTTGCATTGCTAATAAGCTACAAGCTAGAGACTATATGGCTTGAAGCATGTAGAATACTGATATTATCTCGTCTAGTTTTGCATAACATCCGCTCTAACTATTGAAACCCCCTTTCTGTCATAGCCTGGCTCATCAGCAGGACCTGGACAGACACACCAGTCACTAAGGACTCTGCTCCTGTTAACCTACAAGCCAAAGCCCTAGCCGGTAGGGTGGTCCCAGCTGAACAAGCAGTGGGAAAGGTTACTAGACAGCGATATCAATGGCAAAGCTGTGGTTTTAGCCGGTTAAGACTCCAGCAGTCACCCTAACGCATGCTCCACGCAAGCTTCGGCGCTTATCAACATACTAAATCACTGGCTGCGGATCACCGCTGGCCAAAAGCAGGGCGTCCGACAACAAGTAAAGAAAACATTTATTTCCTTTTGATCTACTGAAAAGATCTAGCACAAAAAGATTCCCAGTGCAGTGCTTGATGACTGCAATGAAATGTCACAGATCTGATAACATTCATGAGGACACTCCAGCTCCTCTCTGGAAACGTAGAAGGTCACACACAAACCCCACATTTGGCCAACAGCCTTTCAAGTCCCTCCGAGGTATCTATTCTATTATTCTATCTGTGTTCTGCCATATTGCTGTCTCCTCGGTGTTGCTTTTGCAAAGCATTGACATTAACCTTTAAAATGCAAATGGCCAGAGGTGGGGAGAGGGAGCAATATTTGTGCACCGTACACAGTATTGTTCTCCCAATAGCAGAATTCCCAAAACGGATCAAACATCCAGTCTGTGAAAAAATGAGATCAATTCAAAACTTTCAATAGAATAAACTGGGAGAAAGTTTGCGCGTTCCTCTGAAATAGCAACGGAGGGAGCAGTCTTAGTATCCACCTGTGTTGCAAGGCAGACAAGACTAGAAGTGATCTGGCCTGAGAGCCTAGACACTTATTTCACAGATAATTTTCTCGATCATCTTTTGAATTGCCTGAACAATTTTGTGGGCAAAACGCAATAGCCAATTGTGTGCCACAGTGCCCCGCAAAATCGCGGGTTGAGTGACCAAATTATTGTTACTTTCTTTTAAAAGGAATTATTATCCCCTAGAAAAGCGATCCTCCAATCGACTAAAACTGGGTTCCTACATACTGCCAGGAGGCGTGTGGAGTACATGGAAGTGGTTCTAATTTAAACCAATAGAACAGCCTTCGAGTTCTACTACATTTGCATGCAGTTGTGAATCCAGAAGGCAGTTTTAAACAGGTTACTTGACCTTTCTTGACCTTAAGTCAGCAAGAATCATCAGGCAGCCGTCATCTGCGAGGCAGAAGGGTGTTTCATCAGACGTTGAAACACGGTTAAAAGATTCCATGGCACGACTCAAAAGGAGAAGGGAGTTTCTCTCTTTGTTCTGGCCAGCAATCCCTCAAATAAAATTGGTCACTCACATCAGGGCTGTTTGTGGGATATTGCTGCGTGTGCGAAACACAATGGCTGGCACATTTACCTACAAATAAACACTCCCGACACTTTGTAGTAAAATCCTGTGAAGTCATTTAAAACACGCTATAATGTCCAATGCAAAAATTGTTGTACTATTGTAGACCGGTGGGTGGGGAGGGAGCAGCCACATTTAATCCGTAAAGGCAGAAGCTGATTAAAAAAATTATTTAGATTTCACCTTAAATGGTTTAGTCCACGGAGTATTTAAATTAGTAAACTGCCACTCACAAGTGTCAGAACTACTGTGATAGTTACTAACAAGATAACAGGATTCTTTGTTGACTCACAGCGCATTATGCATTAATATCAGGATGGTTAAGAAACAGAATTATGCACATCCAGGTTCAAACATTTATGGTGGGGGGGAGGGGGGGGGAGGGAGAGAGTGAGGAGGGGATGAGGGTTTTAACTCTGTAATATTTATTACTGTGCAGGGTATGGAAACAGCCTGAATATTGCCAAAGGCATGTGTCATTCCGAGGGAACCGCAAAACTGGTTAAATACACACACACACACGGGTGAAAGTCCACAATGTAACCAGGTGTATTGCGTTCTTTTAAATCGTAATTTTTTTTATTTCCCCTCTCTCCTATTTCTCTAGTGCTTTATCATCCTCACCCACCCACCCACCCCCAAAATATGTATATTTTAAAAACTTGCACCATCTTAAGAGACAGATCTATAGTCGTTGAGTCAGCGCCAAGGATTTGCCTGCCACACTGCAATATGGCCCTTACTTGTGATCGCATATTTCAAAGCAGCACGGCAACAACTTTCACTGATATAGCAACCTTCACATACAACCAGGCACTTCTCACAAAGCACTTCACAGAGGCAAAGTGTGAGCCTGAGCTTGTTTGGAGATGTGGAGGGAATGTGTGGGGAGGGGGGTGCAGGAAAGAGGTGGAAGGCACAAATTTATAGTAGATTTTAAATAATAAAAGTAATCCCTGCGTTTCTCGCTTCGCTTCGCCCCTTCTTTTCCTATTTTCAGGTCAAGGCTAATGTGTCAAAGCACCTCACAGAATATACTGGAAAGAGGATGGACTGTATATTTTTGGGGCGAAACACGGCAGCCATTTGGGTCCCACAAACAGTTGTGGATTGAAGTGACCAATTATTTCTATATTTTTTGCCGGGATTAGGACCCCCAGAAAAGAGATCTGTGAATAGACTAACAATCAGATTATGACTGGTGTAGGATGGTTGCTATGTACTATAGGGGAACCCGGCTATTAGCACAGTCTGCTGGGCTCCGTCAGTTTAGTAACTGCGTTATAATTAAAGCACTAAACAAATGGCGGTCCTGGTCATCAAAAAGTCGCGGAGATAGTTTCAAACAAATCACAAACAACTCATTATCAGCAAAATGCACAATAATCCCTGTGCCATGTTTGATGCGGATGTATTGGTGAAACACGCTGGTCTTATTCAAAACCAGCAAAGAAGTCTTACAAGCGTAAATCTCCACGGAGGGAAAAAACATATACTCCTGCGACGAAATTAGTCGAATCTCAAACGAAAGAAGTGAAA
This sequence comes from Hydrolagus colliei, assembly GCA_035084275.1. NCBI lineage: Eukaryota > Metazoa > Chordata > Chondrichthyes > Chimaeriformes > Chimaeridae > Hydrolagus > Hydrolagus colliei. The sequence continues at coordinate 24,244,696 of CM068748.1, read as the reverse complement.
GGGAAGTGGAGCAAAGTTGTCAAATTGTGGGCGACCATTCTATTACGCAACAGGATTTTATTCTGGTTTTGAACAATTATTCCGCGCAGCAAATAAAAAAAACTACGAGCTTCTGAAGTGGCAAGTAAATGCCTTTGAACCGCGGATGAAATCTGCATGCAACTTGTTCAAGGTCTGCAACAAGTCTGGGGAATCGATATTTCAAACCAGGTGGAGCTGGACTGTAAATTCAGACGTCTTGTCTCACAGCGAAAGCATTCCCCACGTCTTGTACTCTCTCATGGCAGACACCCTCCGATCAGAATGACTGTCACTCTTGATTTGATTTGCAACAGGAACCGACGGCAGCAAATTACTGGGGGATTTCCTCTACCCTCAGTCTGACATTGGTTCGATTGACGCAGCGCACACTGATGCAAAAAGCTTCTCTACTTCAGTGTGATATGCAGAACATACCAAGGGATACGCTGTAAAATGCAACTGCTGTACAGTAAAAGCCCGTTTATCTGGCATCCTCGGGACCTGGTCAATGCCGGTAAAAGCACGTGCCAGATATTCGGCCAAAAACACACAAAAAAATTTAAATAATACATTGTGCTGGATAAATTCCGGTTAATCGAATGGGGACCTTTTTTTGCGGTGCCGGTTATACAGAAGTTACGGTTGATTGGGTCATGGACGAACGGGCTTTTACTGTATATATTTCTAAGGCGAAAGCAGTAGCCGATTTGCACACAGAAATAGTTATGAAATAAATTATCACGGGGAAAGAGTGGGGGGGCCAGCGAAGTGTGTTGTTGGCCAGGACACTGGGAGAAACTCCCTTCTCTCTTTTTTGTAGGATCCTGAGATCTTCAACGCCCACCAGAACAGACAGGTGGGTCTAATGTCTCATCCGAAGGATGGAAACACAGAGCCCAGCCACAGTAGAAGGAATGTGAAGCTGATTCTGCCTCAGTTTCTGGAGCTACATCTCTGAAGTGGGAAAGGAGAGGGGAAGAGCGGAAGTGTCCCAGAAATGTGACGAGGACACACTTGATTATTGACTCGAGAAGTCTTAATACTAATGCTTGTGTTTGACATGCAGTAAAACTTACTTAGGTCTCATATCTTTTGAATTTGATTAATCACCCAAGTCGTAAATGCACCCGAGGGCCATTCAGTTTCCCATCAAAAAACACTTAAGATTTCTTTACATTGGCCGTATTTTACAAAGCAAGACATCTCAAAGGCCTGACTCGTGTGCACTTGCCAGCTCCACTGCAGAACGCATGCACAGTGTAGATTATTCATTAAATCGGATTTTATACGGCCTTGTATAAGGTTTGCCTGTAACTTGTACTTCAGTCACCAAAGTCATATTGAATGTTATGATCCTGACTGACAAGACTTGAGAGTTTCACTGTTGGCACCATTTGCATTGGGCGTATGTCATAAAACTATTCACGGGATTTACAGTGCAGTGTAGTTACTGTAGGTGAATGAAGCAGCCAAATTGCATACAGCAATTTATTCCATTTGTGGAATCAAGATAAAACAAAACTCTTAAAAATAACTCCAATGAGGAAACTTTTACCATCGAGCAAAGCAACTATGTCTATTGAACAAATTTAGTTCATGAGTAGATTAATATATTGGTCTGAAGTAAGTGTTTCAGACCTGAGCTGGGGTCAGTAATGGGGAGGATGGATGGTAGCAGGGGAATAAGGTGGTCTATGTATGGCACCGTCGAAGATGAGGTTCTTGAGGCGGGACTTGAAGGAGGCTAGGGAGAGGGACTGCGGGATGGAATTCCAGATGTTGGGGGCAGAGTAGCTGAAGGCTCGCCTGCCGATGGTGGGGCGGGTATTTTGGGGGACATGGAGCAGACCGGAGCCCGTTGAGCGGAGGAAGTGGACAGGTTGGTGGGGGGAGAGGGTTATAAGGTCACATAGATAGGGTAGGGCAAAGCGATGGAGGGCTTTAAAGATGAGGACCAGGATCTTGAACTGAATTTGTGAGCTGCCGTGTCTGCATTACATTCTACAGTAAATCATGGGAACTGCTTGGAGACATCCTCCCAACGTGCGGTATCGATTGCTATTCTTATTACACTGCATACAAAAATGGTTTGACACACTGAGATCAGGGGGTACTTTGAGCCTCTGGTGTTAGTGAGAAAGTCCAGACAACATTTCCAGCTCGTGAAGCTTCCCAGTGCTGTCCGTTATGTAAATGCCCAAATGATCCCATTACAGGTAATTGGCCTGGTAACGCAAGGCATGCTCAATTGCCGTGGATCCTGTTTTACAGACAACAGCTGGCATTGTTGCAGTGGCCGAATACTCGCTGAGATGTTTTCAGCTTCAGCAGCGAGCTGGGTAACAGACAAATGCACTGCGTAAACAAAATAAAGAGCAAACAAATTGCAATTTGTTCAACTTCTGCTCTGCAGCACACTGAATTTCCGTTTCAAGTGGCGTGGCTCTGCCACACGGTGCTGGGGTGAGTTGGGGGAGAGGACAGGTTTTGTGTGTGTGTGTGTGTGTGTGTGCGTGTGCCCAAAATGCACCCATTTCGAAAAGGATTACTTTGTTAGAAGAGAATCCGACTGCGTTCTCTTTAATTCCGGTAACTGAGCAAGCCATGCAGAGCAGCGGAAATTCTGCCCCCAGAACTAAGCCATGCCAGAGACAGGTTCCCGTGGAGCAGAGAATCACATTTCCGGGGTCTGTCGTCAAGGAATGCCACATGAAGTGGTCGGGTGTTTGCCTATAAAAAGATACACAGTCACTAGACTTTACCTACCTGCGAAGGACACAACCACGGACAACCCAGCATATCCCACAGTGAGTTGTTTGGGTCTGGGAATGCACTGCCTGAAAGGATGGTGGAAGCAGATTCGATAGCTACTCCCAAGAGAGAAGTGGATAGATATTTGAAGAGGACAAATTTGCAAGGCTTTGGGGAGGGCCCGGGCAATTGGGACTAATTGGTAGCTGTTTCAGAGCCAGCAGGGGCATGTTGGGCCGAATGGCGTCCTTCTGCACTGTGTAATTCTATGGATGATTCAATCATTTCCAGCCCTTCATTGCGAGCGTTAGACTAGACCGTGAATTGGGGGTTCTGAAACCCGTGACTTTCCAATTCAGAGGCGAGAGCGCTACGACTGAGCCAGGCTGACTGGCACGTGTATAATACATCACAAATCCATTTGATTCCATTTGACCAAATAATAGAGCGCCCTGAAGCTCCATCTACCACAAACCCTCAACTTTCCCAAAGCACGTGCCAGTCCACTGCAGATTATTTCACAAGAACTACGCACGGCGCCAAGATTTCTAACCTTGCCTCTCTCTCTCTCTCCCTCTTGCGCATCACCACTTTGCCTCAGCTCAGCAAATCTCTAAGCAGCCTGGGCAAAGAAGCAGAATGTGGGCTTGGCAGAGAAAGCAACATTACATCAATAATGTGCCGCCACGCCGTGGGTTTGCTCCCGACAGTTACAATAAGTGAGAGGTTCCTCTGAGAAAGGGAGTGTTCTTTGCTAGGATAATGAAGGGAGAATCCCAAAAGATGACCTTCCCCCCACTTCCCCCGCCGCCCCCTCCCACACACACACATACCATCCACAAACTTTCTAAATGTAGTTCTAGACACAAAGAATATGTTAGAGCTTCATCACTGGGTTGTGCAAATCCAGCCAATTTACGCCCTGCCGTTTCAGCTATTAAGTTATGTAAGTGCAAGCTCTGCGTTTCACGGCCTAGCCTGCAGTCACAGGAGGTCATAGTATTGCTGACTGGCTTTCCAGAAATATGATGTAGACTTTTGACATTGTAAGCATTACTTTATCCACCAAACAGAAAGGAGGTTTCTCTTAGCTTCTCACAGGGAAAAGCCGAGTTCAGTGGAGGCTGAATAGAGCTCATTAATATGATGGCCTAGTCTATTCATGGGGAGGGAATTATTAATTATTACATTCTGTCCTCGCTTAACGTTGACTCAGTCAACGTTACTTCATTATTACGTTGCTGATACATAGGGGAACATATATCCATTTAACGTCACGACATTTGCTATTACTTCATTCGCCAGTGGTGCAAACAAACTACTTTGCGTAGCATATACGTACATAGATGTTGAACGTCCAGTATTTTTACGTGGGTTCGCTTAACGTCGTTTAGCTTAAAGTCGCACTTTTCGAGAACACAACTATCACATTAAGCGAGGACTAAGTGTACTTATAAATGATAATAACCTGGTCAGTCAACCCATGGCTGTTGTGGGACACTGCTGTGCGCAATTGGCTGTCACCGTTCGCCCACAAATATACAATTACTAGACCTTACAGTATGTTCAGTGAAGCGCTGGGGGACGCCTCCTAGACGTGATAAGACGCTATATCAAATTCAAGGATTATTATTATAAATAAATAACCCAAAAATGTTAAACCAAGTAACAACTTTACATTTAGATATTTGTACCATCTCTCATGTTAGGAGGACGTCCCAAGGCACTTGACAGTCATGGCTTTGCACCAGAAGATTTCTCATTATGAATAATAATTGTTATTAACCTTTGCATTTGCTATCATGCCTGATCACATCAAAACATCTCAAAGCCTTCAGGCAGACGAAAATTCAAGTCTCACTCAAAGAATGGTACGTACAAACAAACAAACGCACAACAAAATTACATTTATAGAGCGCCCGTCACGTCGGGAGGACGTGCCAAGATGTGCTAACGTCTTCTAGACGTTTCAAACCACTTCACAGAATATGCTGAAAAGTGAATTGACTGTATTTTGTGGGTGAAACACGGTAGCCAATTGCGCACAGCAGTAACAGTCATGGATTGAAACAACCAATTTGTTTTAGAATGGAGAGCAAACAGTAGAGAGAGCATTCTGGAAGGAACAGCCTTCTTCACTCTAACTAATCTAATTAATATGTTTATATAATATATAGTATTGTGTAATCTCATGGTCATAATACAGGTCATCAACAACAACAACAACAACAAATTACACTTATAAAGCGCCTTTCACGTCGGGAGGACGTCCCAAGGCGCTGCACAGGAGGCGTGTGACCCGAGCTGGGAGGGGAGTGTTTGGGAAGGGGTGAGACACGAAGGGGAGGTCGAAGAATTCGGGGTGGAACAAAAGGCACGGTCGACGAGGAAAGTCTTCAAACCGGCCTTGAAAGAGGAAAGGGAAGAAATGAGACGGAGGGATTGGGGGATGGAATTCCATAGGGTCGGAGCAGAAAAACTGAAGGCCCGGCCTCCGATGGTGGGGCGGTTCGGGCGGGGGGCTTGGAGCAGGCCAAGTCCTGCTGAACAGATGGTCCGGGTGGGCTTAAAGGGGGAGAGTAAATTGGTTAAATAGGGCGGGGCAAGGCCATGTAAGGCTTTGAAGGTGAGGATGAGGATCTTGAACTCGATCCTCTGGAGGATGGGGAGCCAGTGGAGACGGGCGAGGGTGGGGGTTATGTGGTCACGGAGGCGGGTGCGGGATAGTACACGGGCTGCAGAGTTTTGGATGACCTGCAGCCTATGAATGGAGGAACTGGGGAGGCCGACGAGGAGAGAGTTTCCGTAGTCCAGCCTTGAGGTGATGTACGAGTGTTTCGGCAGCCTGGGGGGATTCAGGATTCTGAAGTGTTACGACAGGATAATCACTAACAAATCCATGCCACTGGTACTGTAGTTGTCAGTAATAATAATCCTTATATTTGATAGCGAGCCTTATCACGTCCTTCAAGAACGTGTCAAAGCACTTTACAGAATACAATGTAAAGTGAATTGACGGTACATTTTGTGGGCGAAACCTAACAAGAGAACGGTAGTGTGTGATTATGGGCAAAATGTGTGTTAGAAGCAAATACTTCAGCTTACTTAAAAAAAAATCAAGGATAGATACATTTATTAATTTTAAGTTCTGTTTCCATTGTAACATTTGAAAATGCGTCAATGTGATGATATATTATAGAGGAATTATACAGTACTGTACTCCCCAATTTGCACAGAACAACTTGAATGGTTAGTCTGTAACTGGCAACACTTCAAGAAACATTTACACAAGGAATGAAGATTCTTCTCTGAATAAAAGACCTTTATGTCATTCAAAAGATGCCTTGTAGACCTTGGAGAGTACAAACATGAAAGCATTGATTCAAAATAGCAACAGACGCGCGAAATAGCTGAGTGCAAAGAACCAGATAGATCTCTTGTGCAGAGCAACACAATCCTCTTGTTTCTCCGAAATGCTCATTCCACGACTGTTTGTGGGACACCGCTGTGCGCAATCGCCTGCTGCATTTCGTCCACAACAACAACAAATTACAGTTCTATAGCGCTTTTCACGTCAGGGGTACATCACAAGGCAGTCAGCATAGTGAAAAGCTTTGAAAGTGACACCTATTTAATCCTTTTCCTCCTGCTCTTTTCCTCTGCACTGTTTCACTGTTCTCCCTTCATGACATTTATTTGATTCCCTCTTAAAGGAATACAAAATTCCGCCTCATCAACCGTTCTAGGCAGGGAATTCCAGAGCCTCGCCACACTATGGAAATATTTTTACGCACCATCTCCCTTTGCTGTTTGATCAATATAATTCTCCAACAAAATACACAGTGACAAACGTGGAAACAGGATTCGGCCATTTAGCCCTTCGAGCCTGTCCCACCATTCCATTAGATCATGGCTGATCTGTACCTCAATTCTAATTGCCCGCCCTCGCCCCGTAGCATTTAATATTCTGACTCAACAAATATCTACCCACCTCAGTCTTGAAGAAGTGAATTGAGCTATGATCCTTTGGGGACAGAGAGAAGTTCCAGATTTCCACTACACTTTGGGTGAGAAAATGCCTCTTAATTTCACTCCTCAATGGAATAGCTCTAATTTTAAAATGATGCCACCCGCTTGTTCTGGACTCCCCCCAGCCACCACAGGAAATAGTATCTCTGTATCTACTCATTTGAATCCTTTTTTTTAAAAAAAAGCGTTACCGGCAGTTACCACACAGCAAATCCTGTGAAGCGCTCTGAGACATTTCAATATCATGATTAGCACTATAACAAATGGGAGGATTTTTATCATCAAACGTTTATCTCCTCTAGTCACTGACTAACCCTCAAACTTTCCCTCTTTGCTCGGGCATACGAACCATCATTCTGAGGAGCTCGGAGACATTCACCTTCGGTGGTGAGTGGAGTGCTATCAGGAGTTGGTATATCGGGATTGCTATCGGGAGTTGAGACTGAACAACAGCCATAATTTTCAGACTAATAATATGAATCTTTTAAAACCATCATTCGCGGTTTGGAAGCCTTGAGCACTTGACGCATTGTTGTTGCAAGTAGCTATAACCAGAATTAATAACTCCAGCTCCACTCTTACATATTTGTGACATTTAATTCCCCTCCGTTTAATTACACCGTATGAGTGGAAGACACAAAGACATTGTTCAACCCTGATCAAATTAATCGCTGGTGCAAAGTTTAGCTTAAGAATGTAGAAACTAAACTGTTTGTACATTCAGCGCCTTGGGATGTGTGTGTGTGTGTATGTGAGTGTGTGTGTGTGTATGTGTGTGTGTCCTGACATGAAAGTTTGCTATACAAATGTAATTTTGTATTTTTGTTCTGTTCTCCTGCAAAAACAGTCACAACACTCCACAGTAAATCTTGCAATAAAGCATTTTGAAACATCCACCTGAGATGAAGGTGCCAGATCAATTGCAAGGATTTTTTCCCCCCTGCGCTCCTTGATCTTTCACTACAGCTTTTCACTGTGAATGGATGCTCACCATTCAGAGAGAGCTGCAGGACCCACTCCCCACACTGCTCCTGAAGCATTCAAAAGCCATCACTGGGTGCTCAATCAATCAATCAATCAATCAATCAATCAATCAATCAACCAACCAGTCAATCAATCAAAACTTACATTTATATAGCGGCTTTCATGTCGAGGGGACGTTCCGCAGGCGCTGTACAGTTAGCTAGGGACAAGAGCAGGAGGGAGGGGTTGGGCAGGACGAAGAAGAGCAGGAAAATTGACTGTATATTTGTGGGCGAAACACAGCAGCTAAATTGCGCACAGCAGCATCCCACAAACAGTCATGGAAGTGGGATTAAGGGAAAAAAGGGGGAGAAAGATGGCAAGGGGAGGGGAATTTAGGCCAAGGTTTCGCCGGGAATCAAACCCAGGTCTCCCATTTGCGAAGCAAGTGCTCTAACCACTGAGGTACAGGACCCCACATCAATAGAAACCCTCAAGATCAAGAGTCAACAATTCCTTTTGAAATTCTATCTCTTCCATGCCACATAGCATTTCAGCGTCCTAACCCTTCCCGGAATCTCCCACGGCTTGTCAAGATTTCCCTCTTCAAATTGCTCACACTATTCACTTCCGCTAGGCAAATTGTTGCGTTCACTATTATGTAGTTTAATTCACATGTTTAAACCTTATCAAGCACGCCTTGGCATCTGACTTTCCTTTAAAGGTCTGAAGGGATGATTAGGTGAAAGAATCTTACATGTTCACGTTCAGAAATGAGGTTGCCTTCTCGGACTGCTTTTACAATCAACCCCAACATGTGGAAAACAAGTCCTGTAGCTCAGTGGCTAGAGCACTCGCCTTAAAAGCAAGAGACCTGGGTTCAATTGCAGGCAGGGTGAGAACTTGAGCAAGTTTCTCTACTCCACGCGCTTGATAATAATCCCTGAAAATTAACTAAATAAATAAATACGTAATTTCAATCCAAGGCTGTTTGTGTGAAGCGTTTTGAGACGTCTAGAAGATGCGAAAAGCGCTATATCAAATGCAAGGATTATTATTGTTATACAAGAACAGGGAGTTGGGCTGACATAGCGAATGTCAATTCAACAACTGTGCGGGCTAATGCGAGCGGTGCAGAAACGTCAGTGGGAATATACACACTGCAGTGTTACTTATTCTACAGGACACAACACAGGAAATATTTGGGTATTGACTAACAACATGATCATAAAGTAGCAAACATAATGAAACAAACATGGTGTAACAAACATGAAATAAACTAATGACCACTGTGCTGCAAAGATACTTAACCTTTAGCGTTGCAGTGTCTGTATTGCTAGTATGGGCAGAAATATCCAACTAGTTAATAGGTACATTGTAGCTGAGGTTTCCACATTTTACTTATGAAAAGTCCCATTCTATTTCCTTAGTGATCTCTCTAGTGGGTAAAGGCACGGCCCGGATTGGCATTAAACATTAACAACGTGATAATCCCCTGGTTAAATTTGTAATCGGTTTAACAACATGATAATCCCCTAGTTAAGTTTTCAATCGGTAATGAATTATTTGAACTCGGCCGTTTGCCTATAAAAATACACAGTCACTACACTTCACAGCAAATCCTGTGAAGCCAGGGTTTATACTGCACTGGTCATTATCCACCAATCCCTGCTGAAAAGTGCACAAAGTATACAGTCAATGAACTTCACAGTATATTCTGTGAGGCGCTTTGAGATGTCTCGAAGACGTGATAGTAAACAATAAAAATTACAGGCGCCATATCAAATGCAAGTATTATTATTATTATACTATTATGTGGATATCCAGAGAGGATCAGCCTCTTCTATGATGCTCGCAATTAACACCCCCCACCTCCACCCCAATGCATACGCACGTAAGCACACACATGCACGCACATACGCACGCACACGGGTCAAAAAGTGGGCCATTATAGAGAGGAACGAATCCAAGGGAGATGCCAGCGCCCTCTGGAATCATCCCTTTGGGAGAAGAGGTGGTGGGGGGGTGGGGAGAAAATGAGCGAATATAAATAACCACGAGTAACAAGGTTGTATGTAGAGTAGAACAGTCCCAGATGTTTTCAGTGACGCAGCTGATTGGCAGCAACTCCGAAATGTCTCCAGATGAGACAACATTGCACTTGTTTTCGCTCCGCTCCCCGCAAGGTACATCTCCCCCCTCCCCAGTATTTGAATTAAATAAAGACTAGCTCCGGTTACTCTATGTCCCCCGCCCAGCTCACCCTATCATCAGTGTTCGGTGCTTCACTCTCTCTGGCCCCACACTTTGGAAATCCATACTACATTCCCTTTGCATCTCTCCTGTACCATTGCCTCCTTCAAGGCTTGTCTCAAGACCCTTCTCTATGACCTTGCCTTTGGCCAACCTCCTACCCTCCACCCTCCTTTAAGCCAAACCTCCCTTCCCTGCTCAGGTTCAAATCCCTGACTGTACGACACCTTGGGACTTCCTCCTGACGTTTACTAATGTCATTTTGTATTGTATGATTGACGTTTCTGGAGCTGTATCAAGGCTAATTTGGGAAGTGGTGGGGACGGGAGATATGGAGGTGGTGGGGAGGGGTTGGTGGAAGAGAAAAGATTTGGGCCATCAGTTCAATATCTTCAGTCAAGCGTGCAGTGCAAGGCAGCTGTCTCTCTCTGCACCTCTGGTTAAGCCTCGTGCCAAACAAGCTCTGTGAAGGAAAACAACAGCCGAGAGGCATTGCACATTGTCTCCAGAGAGTCCTGTAGCTCAGTGGTTAGAGCGCTCGCCTTACAAGAGTGAGACCTGTGTTCGAATCCAGGCAGGTCAGGGTGAAACTTCGGGCAAGTTTCCTTACCCCACATGCCTAATAATAATCCCCCTCCCAAGAAAATAATAAATCGGTCATTTCAATCCATGACTGTTTGTGGGACACGGCTGTGTGCAATTGGCTGCCGCGTTTAGCCCACAAATGTACAGTCAATTCACTTTACAGTGGATTTTGTGAAGCGTTTTGAGACATCTAGAAGACATGAAAAGCATTATATCAAATGCAAGGATTATTACTATCAGGCCTCCAGCACATAACCATCGACTGAGCTACGTAGTACAGGGGGGGAAGAATCTCTGTACAGTATTTGTCAGAGGTGCCGTCTTTCAGATGAGGTTGAGACTGTTTGACAAGCCTGTTTGTGTCTTGGTGGATGTTAAAAGATCACGCCATGGCACTAATCAAAAAGAAGAGCATTTCTCCAGTTGTCCTGGCCGCCGATAATCCCCCAGATAAACTGTCTGATTCACTTCATGATTGTACGCGAGAGACATGGCAATGCGCAATTTGGCTGCCGCGTTTGAACATAGATACGCTATTACTGGACTTTACAGCAATTATCAACGAGGCCCCGTGACACATATCACAAGGTGCTATATCAAATGCAAAGATTGCTAGTATTAAATAGACTGCAGCGAAGCCTAATTGGGAAGCAAGGGCTTTAAGGAGGGAAAATAATACTAACCCCTTCAGTTGGTATAGAGCCTCATAACATCTTTGAGATGTCTCAAACCTCTTCACAGATAATACTGTAAAGTGAACTGACTCTAAATTTTGAAATGTGGCAGCCAATTGTGCACAGCAATGTCCCACAAACAGTCGTGCACATTATTATTATTGTTTGTTTTCGAAAGTATTATTATTCCTGGAAAAGCGATCCGCCAATTGACTAACTTTGGGTTGTTAGTTACTCCCGAGGTAAACAGCGGCATTTGGAGTGAGAAAATTTTCCCTGCCCGGGAATCGAACCCAGGTCCTCTTACTTGCAAAGCAAGTGCTTTAACCTCTAAAACTAAACCTCCGCAGATGAGATGAGAAATTAAATGATCCAGTGGGGACTCAATGAGTGTCAAACATGGCTCAATGGGCTGAATGATCTCCTCCTATCCTTATGTTCCTGTAGACAAAAACCCTGGACGGCTCTCTCCTTCCCTTTGAGAACACGATACTGGAAGTTTGCTTTGCAGGTGGTGCAGCTCAGATGTCCCAGTACTGAGGGACATGATCACAAAATGAACATTTAAGATCGATCAGCATTCAGACTCAAAATGTACCAGATGAATAGCAGTCTAATCTTTTCTTCTTGCAGTCATTTATTATTGATATCCCCCTTTCTGTTGGTTAGAAGCGCCGCACTGCACATTGTACTAATATTCAAGTGTAGATTTTATTCTTTATGTGAACAGTTCAAAGTTATTCCATTCCCCCCCCCCACCCCACCCCCCCTCCCCCATCATCAGACATTGCCAAGATAATAATTATCCTTGCGTCTGTTGTCACATTGTCAGGATATCTCAAAGCCCTTCACAGGATTTACTATAAAGTGGATTGATGGTGTATTTTGTGGGCGAAACATAACACCCAATTTGATCACAGCAATGTACAAACAGCCATGGAGCGAGTGACCAAATTTCGCCAAGGGATTTGTGGGCCATAAAATTCGCTGTAAGATTTTTTTTTAACAATTGACTATTACTTCATGCAATTAACTGGTTAAATTTCCTTACAATTAAAGTCCAGGGCGAAAAACGCAGCTTCACTTCAGGATTAAAGGACTCGTGTTGAACCGCCCTTGTTCCGTTCCATGCCAGGCCGACAGCAAATGGTCAGTGCTTGACACATCAAAAGGTTTATGTACCAGCTTCACCAAATAAGTAACTTATAAATCCTTCAATAAACTTAAGTGCGTTTAAAGGGCTTAAGGTTTATGCCCGGCTATTTCTGTAGAAAACAAAGTCACGTGATAGGATGCCCCCAATACACTGAGCTATTTTTAATTTGCACAGTCTGGGAAAAACACATCTGTGATCTCCCTCCCACCCTTCCCCATGTCAGACCTATTTTTACCATAGTCCCATTGTGTATACACACCACACATAAATTCACACACCCACGAACATATCCAGGCCTGACCTGTAAGGGCTGAGTGATACGCAGCTTATTATTTTTCAATTCCATTTTCTTTTAAGATACCATAACATGACTCATTCGCCTGCCTCACCGCTGTTTGTGGGACCTCACTGTGTGCAAATTGGCTATTGTGTCGTGTTAGCCCACAAAAAACACAGTCACTACACGTTACTGTGACATTCTCTGAGACATCTTCCTGACATGTAGGGCACTGTATCAAATTCAGGAGTTATTGTACTATTATTATTTTTATTACAGTTTATTTTCTAAATGTTTTTCAGTGATGGGTCAGCTAAACCAGTAACACTGCTAAATTACATATGAAATAAGGTTACTTTTCTTCGTATATGTGAACTTCCTAAAATAGCTACTTTTTCAGGAGGATGATGATAATAATAATAATCCTTGCATTTGATATAGAGCCTTGTCATGTTGCTAAGACATCTCGAAACGCTTCACAGATCACATTATAAAATTGATTTGACTGAATATTTTGTAGACAAAACATATCTTGTTTCACATATACACTATGGTAGCTATATAGCTATATTAAACCGGTATATTGATATTATATAAATACACACAACTGAATAAAAATAATACTTGCATTTGATGTGATATCTTAGCACATTAACTAAGTGCTCAAAGCGCTTCACAAGATTCTACTGTAATGACTGACTGTATTTGTAGGTGAGTGTAGTTGCCATTTTGCACATAGCAATGCCTCAGCAACAGTAATGGAGTGAACGAGCAATTTTATCTGGGAGATGACTGTGGGCAAATACACTGGGAGAAGCTGGCTTTTCTTCCTGAATAGCACCATGATTCAACATCCACCTGAACACACGGGCAGGATCTCGGTTTAACATCCAAAGAAGATGACAGCACTTCCGCTAAGTCAGAGCTCCCCCAAAGCTGCCATGAAGTGCCAGCCTAGACTACGAGCTCAAAATATCAACGTGGGACTTGCAACACACAACCTCCTGAGTCAACAGCTGAAAGTTCTACCGACTGAGCCAAGACAGAACTGAAACGCCTCTGCAAAGCCGGGACTTTAGCTTCAGTGCAATGGATTTTCAAAAAATTCATTTAAGCGAGAATGCGGAGACGGGTAACAATTTCAAACGCAAACCATCTATTTGCACACATGGTTCTCAAGCTGTCCCTCTCTGTTCTGTATTTAATCCTGGCTCACCACATCTTCCGAGATGACAGCTAGACTGTTCAGGAGATTTCACAGGAAAGGTGGTGACGGAGAAGGCCCTTCTGATTCATTTGATCTCATCCTTCCAGAATATTCTTCCTACCGTCTTCCTATTGCTGCTTCAAGATGTTCATTTAATGAGTAAGTCCAGTGTTATATCCTCGAATGCTCTCTCCCCAGTAATCTGGTCCAGTTGCTTTCACCATCTGTGCAAAATACTTCCTAATATCTGTCCTAAACTTGCCCATCGCAATACTAAACCTTCATCTACAAATCCTTTTACATCCGGGCACCGCTCTACCTCTCCAACCTGCTTAACCTCCCCATTCTACAACCCGCTAACCCCGTGCAGCTGGCTTCGGCCTTCTGCTCGTTCATCATTCCCTTCCGCTCCACCACTGACGCCCACGCTTTCAGCTACAATGTCACAAAACTCTGGGGCTCTCTCCCTCAAACCATTCACCTTGCCCCCTCCTTCCCCATTTTCACAGATCACAACTGAAGGCCATCCCCTTCGATCATGGTTACTATCACATCCCCCCTCTCGGCATAAAGACTCCCACCACTGTTAAGCTTTCGGAGACTCTTCCATGCGTGAAGGACACTATCAAAATACACATTGTTTTTGTTGGCTCTTTTCATGCATTCAATATCATTATTGGGGGTTAGTTTCTCTATCTTGCTAAGCATCTTAAATACCTTCTACCATGGTCACCTCTGAGTCCTTATGTTCAAGGTTAGAAATGTGTAGCTCATCCACTAACACTGGGGATCAGCCTGGGTAATGCCTACAGCCAAAAGAGGCACAAACATACCTTCTCACTTATTCTACTCCTGCTGATGGCAGCACAGCCAGCCTGGAAGGGCAGACCAGTCACTGGGGCAGCCAGCCATGGCGATCAGCTCCCATTAACCTTCCAAGCCAAAGCCCTAACAGTTCGGGTGGTCCTAGCGGGACAAACAGCGGGAAAGCTAGCCAGGCGGCGATATCGATGGCAAGCTCTGCGGTTTTTCCTGGTTAAGACTCCAGAGGTTAAGTGAATGCACACGCTGAGGTTCCCCCCAGCCTTGGCTCTTGCCAACCTGCCCCTAATATTTTCTGGAATTAGGAAAGCAGGATCTGACCCTCCAGAGAGTGAGAGAGAGCATCCCATTCCAACAATCCATCTCTGGGATTTCCATATGTAGGTGGGATGTTTGGTTTCGAGACTCTTAAGCATGGTGATGAGTTTTCACATTTGTCAGAAACTCGGCCTACCAAACAAACATACAGATAATGAATGGTACTGGCAGCACAGAATACACATGATATAAAAATAATCCTTGCAATTGATATAGCGCTTTTCACGTCTTCCAGACGTCTCAAAGTGCTTCACATAATATACTGTAAATATAAAGTATCAATGTAAAGTAAATTGACTGTATATTTATGGGTGAAATGTGGCAGCCTATTCCACAGAGCAGTTGTGGATTGAAATGATTTTTTTTGAGGGATTTATTGTTAGGCATGTGGAGTAAAGAAACTTGCCCAAGATTTTGCCCCACCTACAATCAAACACAGGTCTCATGCTTGTAAGGTGAGTGCTCTAACCACAGATAAGTAGATAAGAAGTACAGACAGAATTTGGTAGCGCAAACCAAACAGGATGTTAATAGAAAAAAGAATACTTAGAGATTAGAAAGTAAGGAAATGACATTCAGTATTGAGTAAGAGAACATAGCTCAATGCTATTTTTGAAACACCCACAACAAAGGGCATTCAGTTGAATAAAATGGGAGCAGAAAAGAAAAAATACTTAGCAAAGAAATAATGCATCATATTGTGTGGGAGCAGATACTAGGACAAAATGATACTCTTTCTACAATTTTTTTAAAATTGAATTGAAAATAAAAGTTCACTGAAGCATTTTTCATGCACCTGGCTCAGATGGTGGCATTCTCACCTCTGATGCAGATGTTTCAAGTCCTTTAATAATAATGCTTGCGTTTGATGTAGTGCTTTTCACGTCTTCTATGCCTGTACTGTAAAGTGTCTCAAAAGCTTCACAGAGTAGACAGGCATCCCGTCCCAACCGCGGTCTTGGCAACCGCGGATTTCAAGTATTCACGGTTTCCTCTCTGCGACAACTTTGCCAACAGCGGCAGTGAATTTTGCGTATCCACGAGTTTTAACACTAACACTAGCGTTTCACGCTAGGACCCAGTTGCATCAACCAGCCACAATGTCGCTTCTCTCTTAGGATTAAGGTAAATAACATGAATTTATTGTTTTTTATATTCTTTTTATTGTGTTATTTGAACATTTATTGTTTTTGTTAGGTTATTGTGTATTTTGGGGGGTTTAGTAAAAGAACAAGCAATTTATTCCCCCTAACCCCATTTTTTCCATGGGGCCTTGTATTTGCCAAATCCGGTTTTACTAACCACGGGGGTTTTCAGGAACGTATCTCCCACAGTTGGGGAGGGATGCCTGTACTGTAAAGTGAATTGATTGTATATTCGAGGGCGAAACGTGACAGCCAATTGCGCAAAGCAGTGTCCAACAAACAGGCATGACCAATTTATTACTGTTTTTTGAGGGATTATTATCAGGTGTGTGGAGTAAGGAAACTTGCCCAAGGTTTCGCCCTGCTGGGAATCGAACCCGGGTCTCTCACTTGTAAGGCGAATGCTCTAACCAATGAGCTACAGGACTCTTTTGCCAGAACCTGAACTCACAGTCTGCCATTTCAATGTAGAGCTGGGGGAGCACTGTATTGGGGGCAGGCAACAACAACTTGCATTTTTATAAGGCCCTTCACGCGAGGTAGAGTCCCAGAGTCTGACAACGAGCCAGAGGGAGAACCTGACAGATACTGTTGGCATTCTGAACCCTAAGGAAACCCATTGCCAGGATTAAGAATATTAGGTAAGCAAGGTATGCTTCCCCTTAATGAGATCCATGCATCATAGCTTGACATAGAAATTTCAGAGATACTTGCAGGAATGGAATGCGCTCTCTCTCCCTGGAGGAACACGTCCTGCTTACCTAATTTCAGAAAGCACTAAACCCAGGTTGGCAAAAAAAAAGCAAGGCTTAGGGTCATGAGTGTGTATTTGGATACTGCTGGTGTCTGCCCAGCTAAAACTACACAGTTTGCACCGTCTGGCAAGTTTCCTGTTGCTTGTCCAGCTAGGACCACCCTACCCTTCGGACGGCCTTAGTTTGCTTGAGTTAACAGGAACTGAGTAGGATGACTCCCTGCCCCTAGTGACTAGTCTGCCCTTCCAGGTCCTGCCTGCGAGCCAGGCTGTCTGTGTCCTGGGAGTACTGTGGACCCGCCTGGCTCAGGGACTGGACGACCAAGACTGCCACAGAGGCCTGGCTCGATTCCCACATTCCGTTGACAAAACGTGTCGTGTGTACAGACGGAATTCAATGTGGCTCGGTTACTCCTAATCATCGCGGTGGGTGCCCACGTGTGTCAAACACCCGGCCACCATATCCTGCAGCTCACAACAGGCCTTAACTCATAGACGAACTGCCAGCTACAGTTTGGGGTGACGTCGTTTTGTGGTTCCTATAAATGTCAAACACTCCGTCAAAACAGACTGCAGAACACCCTGTTTGTGAATCTATAATACTCGGAGACCAGTGTAAATCCAATCATCAAATTCCACGCTGCAGTATATCACACATTCAGCCATCAAATCTCCTCTGATCAATTATCCATCTAGCCCCATCAGCATTCCACACACAGTACTGTACATTGTTGCATCTGCCCACCCTGAAACAAATGTGGCTAATTTAAACGCACAGAATAATAATGGTAACTTACTGCATTTACACTTGACGGTTGTCAATTTTTCTAGTATTTTTGACCGATTTTTGACCTGAGCATCTTTTTCTGTTTGAATTTTTAGCAAATCTTTGCGACTGCCAAACAAAAAGGATGGCTTCTGAATTTTAACATCCTGAGACACATCACTCCCTGCACACTAAGCATGCACCTCTGATATCACTTGCTGAACATCTACTTCTAACATCACTTCACGAAGGCAGCAACAACAATGACAACAACAACGTCCCTCGTAGAAACATAGGAACAGCAGGAGGCTATTCAGCCCCTTGAGCTTGTTCTGCCATTTTATAAGATGATGGCTGTTCTGTACCTCAAGCCCAGATACCCACCCTTGCCCCATATCGCTTAATACCCTGACCCTGCACATAAAACACTGGGACCTTTAAGACCCACAAATCCGCCACTTTTGTCATTTAAAACTATGCAAAGAAAAGTTAACAGGAAAATCTACAAAACAGGAAAAGAAAGGCTTCAAAGATGGAAATTAATTTCCCTTAATTTGGAATAAACCGAAAACCCGACCAATATAGATTTTTTTTTACAGATTAAAATTGGATATTAACGTTAATGCACCTCCAACGTGATCACGACTGGCTGTTTTTAGTATGGATTGATTTTGCTGCCTGATGTTAAAAATAATATATAGGAAATGATATAATGGTGCAGTACGCCAACAACAACAACAACAACAATTTACATTTATATAGCGCCTTTCACGTCGGGAGGACGTCACAAGGCGCTAAACAAGAGGCGTGTGACCCGAGCTGGGAGGGGAGTGTTTGGGAAGGGGTGAAACACGAAGGGGAGGTAAAAGAGTTCGGGGTGGAACAAAAGGCACGATCGAAGAGGAAAGTCTTCAAATCGGCCTTGAAAGAGGAAAGGGAAGAGGCGAAACGGAGGGATTGGGGGATGGCATTCCATAAGGTGGGAGCGGAGAAACTGAAGGCCCGGCCTCCGATGGTGGGACGGTTCGGGCGGGGGGCTTGGAGCAGGCCAAGTCCTGTTGAACGGAGGGTGCGGGTGGGCGTGTAGGGGGAGAGTAGATCGGCTAGGTAGGATGGGGCAAGGCCGTGTAAGGCCTTGTAGGTGAGGACGAGGATCTTAAATTCGATCCTCTGGAGGATGGGGAGCCAGTGGAGACGGGCGAGGGTGGGGGTTATGTGGTCACGGAGGCGGGTGCGGGATAGTACACGGGCTGCAGAGTTTTGGATGGAAACTAACATAACAACAACAAAATTATACTTATACAGCGTCAGAGGATATCAAAATGCAACATTGAAACCTCCAGTTTATAAATGTGCTATTTTGGTCAGTGTTATGTTATTGTAGTATACAGTTCAAATTTAAAAAAATTTTTTAGAGTAGAGCAGAGCGAAGTTTTCAGAGTTGAATAAAGGGGAACAAGAGAAATTGGTTTAAAGAGGATAGACGTTTTATTTCACACTGGAAATAAAAGGTACCACTATCTGTATGCATAGCGTGTGACATGTTGTAAAAGAACATTCTCGTTCAGGTAACCAGAATACAGGGGAGATTTCGATGAAGAAAGCCCTGCAGCCTTTTGGATCTCATCTCTTCAGAATATCCACCCAACAAATAATAAATAATCCTAGCATTTGATATAGCGCTTTTCACATCTTATCTATGCGCAATTGGCTGCCACATTTCACCCAGAGATATACAGTCAATTCGCTTGACAGTTTATTCTGTGAAGCGCTTTGAGACATCTAGAAGACATGATAAGGCGCTATATCAAATGCAAGGATTATTATTATTATCAATGTCTCATATGTCTCATAGTGAACTGACTGCATATTTGTGGGCGAAATGTGGCAGCCAATTATGCACAGCCCACAAACAGTCATGGATTGAAATGTCCAATTTTATTATTGTGTTTTTTTTTGGAGGGATTATTATTAGGCATGTGGAGTCAGGAAACTTGCCCAAGGTTTCACCCTGACCTGCCTGGAAGCCACTGAGCTACGGGACTCCAGAACTGTTTCCCTTACTCGTCTTAAATAAGTCCCAGTGTCCCGGCCTCAATTAGTTTTCAATGTAACCTTTCCCAATGGTTACATATAAAACTCTGTGTAAATAAATACTTCCTGCTATCAGTCCTAAAATTGCACTTCACAATTCTTAACTTGCACCCTCTCTACTACTTTAGCGCATTCAAAAATATTGATTTCTCAATGGGAAAAAATAACATGGCCACTTTTGGCCCACCCCTCCGTCTCCCCCAAAAGCTCCCGCCGGCTCGCGCTTTGGAGCTCCATCCCACTTGCTTGGTCCATGTATCCCACTCGCTTGCTCACTCCCTCCCCTCGTTCCAGCTCCCGACTCTTGACCGCGCTTTCAATCATCTATTCCCCTCACTACCTAACCCTTTCCTTTGGTTCTCGGCCCCAGCTCAGGTGCCCAAATTATAAATTGTCCCCAATGGTGTGACAGATAATAATAGTAATATTCTGGAATGATGAGATCCAAAGGGCCGAAGTCCCATCTACAAACGGCAGGTTAGTATTGGTTAAGAATGGAATGCCTCGTCAGGTTCAATGATCGGTGTGGACGCAATTATTGGCAGAATTGTAGAGGACGGTGGCAACTTAAGATTGCAAAATTGCAAAGCAAAACGGATCGTCAACACACTGACAGTCGCAAATTGCATTTTCCAATCAGTGCCCTTTTTAAACAGTGTCTCTTTATAAACTAGTTATTTCATTCAGTTCCCGTGCTATCCACCTGCTAGAGAAACAAATCACTGAGCCACACTTAGTGACGGTAAAAAAAAACAGGGATGCCCTTTAATAACAACTGCTCACCTCCTTGTCGCTGGGAGTGGGTTAATGCAGCATCTCACATAGTGAACACATATGAACTCATGGTACCATTCAAGTTGTAAACTGAATTGTGACAATTATAGTAAGAAAAAGAATAACACATACGTTTGATATAACGCCACATCACATAACATAGTCTAGCCAGGGTTCGAAGCCGGTTTGGGAATGGCATGTGTTAAATGCTCCAGCATGGAGGGCGCTATATAATACATTATATGAATAACAGTGACATTTATATAGCGCCCACCGTGAGACAAACAACAACAAAGCACCTCACAGACTATCCTGCAAAGTGAATTGACTGTATATTCTGTGGGTGAAACGCAGCCGCCAATCATGCACATCAGAGTCTCCCACAAACAGCTGGGGATTGGGCAGTCACTTTTTTTTTCCAAAAAAAGGATCATTACTGCCCAGAAAACGATCCGCCAAATGACCCAACAACTAATAATCTTTGCGTTTGATACAGCACCTTACTGCGCCTTCGAGGCGTCTCAAAGCGCTTCACAGGATATTACTGTCAAGTCACTCAACTGTGTGTTTTGTGGGCGAAACGCGGCAAGCCAATGGCGTACGGCGGTGTCCCACGCACAGCGGTGGATCGAAGTCAACCCCAATTTTTATTTGCTGTTGTTTTGGGCCGATTTTCCTTGGGTGGGGGGGGGGGGGGGGGGGGGTGGGGGCGTGAGGGAAAGGGTGGAGGAAGGTGAGGCAGGAGGAGGAGGAGGCATGGAGGGGAATGAAAGTCCACCGGTTACGCTCTTTACAATACCTGATCTTGTAGTTGGGCAGGGTGTGCTTCCTCTTGATGACCCTCTTGAGTTGGTTGACGATGATGGACGTGAGCTGCGGCATGGGCCGGCCTTCGAATTGGGACTTGACCTCAAAGTCCATGAAGGGGTCCTCCATGAAAGCGAAAGACCAGTGGGTGAAGGGGAGCCGGGTGAACTGCAAGCGGAGCCTGCCCACCACCCTGCGCATCTTCACAAACAGGGTAGGCCGACTTGCCGAAGACCAGGTCGACATCAATGGCCAAGTGGAAAGCCTCCGTTGTACTCCAGGTCCACCTGGAAGTCCAGCTGGTCCGGTACACCTTCCTCGGCGGTGGAGGAGGAAGAGGAGGAGGCGGTGCTGTTCGGGGCAGGTGGTAAGAGCCTGGCACTCTTGAAGACAGGGCAGTGCGTTGCCCAAGGAGATGTCTCTGAGGCTGAGACCTTCCAGTAACCTGCCTGCGGTCCTGGTCTGCAAGAGCTCCTCCAGTTCCACCTTGATCTTCTTGGTCAACCAGTGCCGGACGATGGGGGTGTCTCGGAGCTCCGAAAGAGGAAGAGGAAGATGGCATTGAGGAAATTGCAGGTCTCCGGGCCATTGCCATGGCTGTAGCTGTGGCTGGAGCCATTGCCTGTGTCTGCAGAGCCGGGCCCAGGAGAAGAAGTGGAGGAGGAGGAGGTGGTGGAGGAAGAGGAGGAGGTGGAGGAGGAGATGCCAGGCTGTGGTGCTGGTGCTGGTGAGGCTGGAGGTGATGATGGAGGTGAGGAGGAGGAGGTGGAGGATGGAGGAGGAGGAGGAGGAGGTACAGGCGGTGGGGGGGAGGTCTCACCTCGCTCCTTGTGCAGATAGTCCCTGAGCCCCGGGGGCACCACAGGCTTCAGGTACAGCTCGGTCCGGGGCACAGGCTCGGTCTTATTCCGGTAAATCAGCAGCAGCTGCAATAGGACAACACAGAGAGCCCCGGAGAGAGCAGACAGCAATATCACATACACCATGGTCTACTCTCTCTACCCCCTCTCTCCTCCCCCCTC
Source organism: Hydrolagus colliei (assembly GCA_035084275.1). Taxonomy (NCBI): domain Eukaryota; kingdom Metazoa; phylum Chordata; class Chondrichthyes; order Chimaeriformes; family Chimaeridae; genus Hydrolagus; species Hydrolagus colliei. The sequence goes on along the minus strand of CM068748.1, from coordinate 24,222,278 downwards.
TCTCTACCCCCTCTCTCCTCCCCCCTCTCTCTACCCCCTCTCTCCTCCCCCCTCTCTCTACCCCTCTCTCTACCCCCGCCCCCCCCTCCCCCTCTCTCTAACCCCCCCCCCTCTCCTCTCTACCCCCTCTCCACTCCCTCCTCCCTCTCTCTACCTCTTCCTCTCCTCTCACCCCCCCTCTCCACTCTCTCTCCTATCTCTACCCCCCTCTCTCCTCTCTCTACCCCCTCTCTCTACCCTCCTCTCTCTACCCCCCTCTCTCTCTCTCTACCCCTCTCTCTACCCCACTCTCTCCTCTCTCTACCCCCCTCTCTCTACCCCCCTCTCTCCTCTCTCTACCCTCCTCTATCTACCCCACTCTCTCCTCTCTCTACCCCCTCTCTCTACCCTCCTCTCTCTACCCCCCTCTCTCCTCTCTCTACCCTCCTCTATCTACCCCACTCTCTCCTCTCTCTACCCCCCTCTCTCTACTCCTCTCTGTGACTAATGATGGTTCTTCTCCTTATTCATGGGGGTTGATCGATCCTTGCTTCCTTCCTTCCTATTTCCTCTCCTCCTCTCCCTCCCCTCTTTCTCTCTCTCTCTCTCCTACCCCATTCCCTTTCTCCCTGCACCTCCTCCCAGTGCCTCCCCTTTCTCTCTCTCTCTCTCTCTTTCTCTTTATTTCTCTCTCTCTCTCTATCCTCCCCACCCCCACCTCCCACCTTTCTTTCTACTCAATGTTCCACATGTTCCTCCTCCTCTTTCTCCTCTCCCTCCCACCCAGACACAATGGAGAGACAGACAGAGAGAGAGAGAGAGACACACACACACAGAGAGAGAGGGAGGAAGAGAGAGCTCCCTCAGCCTAGCCTTAAGCCCAACCCAACGTGTATTACGCTATACACGGCTGTAGCATGACGGGTAAATGACTGACTGACTGGATGGACCTAATCCCCACCCCCCACTCAACCCTTCTCTTCCATTTGAGCTGCTTTCGCTTTCTCCTCTCTTTCTCCCCCTTCCCCTCTCTCCTCCTCTCTCCCACCTCTCTCCCCCTTCCCACCTCTCTCCCCCTTCCCCCCTCTCGCCCCCTTCCCCCTCTCGCCCCCTTCCCCTTCTCTCCCCTTCCCCTGTCTTTCCCCTCTCCTTTTCTTCCCCCTCCTCTCTCTCTCTCTTCCCCTTCTTCTCTCCCCCCCCTTCCTCTCTCTCCCTCTCTCCTCTCCGCTTCTCTCTCCCCCATCCCCCTCTCTCCCCCTCTTCTCCCTGTCTTTCCCCTCCTCTCTCTCTCTCTCGCCCCCCCCCCCCCCCCCCCCCCCACTTCTCTCTCTTTCCCACCCCACTCCTTCCTGGGTAGACCTCAGCTCTCAATCTACTATTGCAGCCAGATTCCCTCATTCTCTTCTGTTGTGTGTTGGGGGTTGGGTCGGAGGGGATGGGGGGGGATGGCAGAAGGGAATGTGACAGGACTAAAACAGACAGACAGATAGATTAGACAGACGGACGGACACAGACAAGGGGGAAACGGGGGGGGGGGACAGAAAGGGGGAGACGGGACAGAAGAAACAACAACAAAATGACATCTATAGAGCGTCTTTCACATTGGGAGAAAGGTCCCATGGCCTGGGGGTGGTGGGGGTGGAAGCGGGAGACAGGGGACAGAAGGGAGGGTGGAGACACGGGGACAGGGCATTGAAAGGGGAGACGGTATGAGTGAGGGAGATAGAGCCGGGGAGATGGGGAAAAAGAGAGAGAGGCGAAGGTGACGAGGAGAGGGAGAGTGACTGGAGCGAGTGGGAGACAGGCTTAAGAAAGAGAACGGGTGGGGTGGGGGTGGGGAGAAGGAGTTGACGTAATAATAATCCTTGCATTTGATATAGCGCCTTATCAAGTCTCTGAGATGTCTCAAAGAATATACTGTAAAGTGAATTGCCTGTAGAGTATATTTAAAATATATATATATTGTGGGCGAAACACAGCAGCCAATTGTGCACAGCAGTGTCCCACAAACAGTCGTGGATTTAAATGACCAATGTTGTTATGTTTTTAATGGGATTATTATTTGTTGATTATAATCAACAAACAGGTGCAAATAAATTCATTGTCCTCCATTCAATTCTGTAGAGTGCCTGCCTTCCTGTGATCAGAGACTCTTCTCAATCGATCTCTCTCTCTCACACACACAGATATAAAGAAAATCTCATCCCATTCTACATATTTTTTTTACTTCAACCATTTATTTTGTTTTGGCGTGTCATGATTTTTTAATATTGTATTAAAAAATAACAAGGATCCATGATTTGACTGTCCTGTGAATTGGCAACAGCCCCTGGGAGATTATATCAGCAAATCTTTTATTTATCTATCTATCCATCTATCCATCTATCTATTTGATTTGCTTTCAATTCCAGATTAAAATTCTCATTGAATTGATATTGCGTGCACACACGCACACACACGCATGGAAGGGATTAAACTGCAATTCCTTGCATGAGGAATCCCCTTTTGTGATACGTGATTAAGCTTTCCCACAGTTTGCGAAGGCGTTTGGTCTGTCTTCTCTCCCCCCACTACCCCCACACACCCCACCACCACCAACCCCTCATGTGGACGTTTGTGAAATACTGTACTCTATCTTCGCTGAGGTTCAGATCCAGCCGAGAGCCTCAGCACTGCAAAAAGATCTTCCTCATTCTTTTGCTCTGCAGCAACCTCCCTCCCCCCCTCCCAGACAGACGGAGAGAGAGCGAGGAAAAAACAACACAGACGTTACAGAAATTCCTGTAAATGTTGTTTCCTTGACAATGAAGGGAAAGGGTGAATCTGGTTTATTTAATCTTTCAGAACATTTTGCTGCCACATTTAGCAGATTTTTTTTAGCTCTTCCGCTAAATTTCAACAATAATAAATAACAATGCTTGCTTTTGCCTCCTTAACAGGCCTGATCATGATGTTGAGAGGTCTCAAAGCGCTTCACAGAATGTAAACATTGTGGACTGACTGAGTATATTGTGAATAAAATGCAGGTAGCCAATAACCCACAAACAGTCGTGGATTGAGTGACACAATTTTCATTGAGGAGAAATTATTATCCCCGCGAAAGCGAAGTGCCAATCAACTAACGACTGGATTCCTATTGACTACTGGTAAACAGAGGTGTGTGGGGTAAGCAAACATACCCAAGGTTTTGCCCCAACCGGGATTCAAACCTGAGTCCTCTCGCTCGTGAGGCAGGTGTGTTAACCACTACGCTACAGGATTCCAGAAATTTCGAACATGTGCTACCTATCTTTATGGGCTTTCAGCAGAGGTTTTGTTTTACAATGTAAGGTACAGTGTAATAATCCATCCAAAAACCCCCCACAATAATAAGAATTGGGCATTTTCAATCCATGACTGTTTGTGGGACCACACTGCTGTGCGCAATTGACTGCCGCGTTTCACCTACAAATATACAGTCAATTCACTTTACAGTATATTCTGTGAAGCGCTTTGAGACGTCGATAAGATGTGAAAAGCGCTATATCAAATGCAAGGATTATTATTATTATATTGGTAGATATATATACCTGTTGCGCTCAGTCTATAAATGCACTAAGCAGCGCAATACTGATTCATGTAAACTTGGCCTAGATTTTAATGTCAGTTGGTACCTGTCTCACACACAATACACCAGTTTGTTGCGACCCCGTCTCAATTTCTCCAATGCCCTCCTCACCGGGTCTCTCTAGATCCACCAATCGCCAGACTGTCCCATTTGGCAGCGCTCTCGCATCTGTGTTGATGGTTGTAGTATCCAAGCCGTACACTTTGAGTTCACATAGCTTAGGGTATGAGCTGACACTCCAACGCAGTGTTCCATCCCAGGGTCCCTCCGTCCTTCACCTACCATCATTCAAGATCCTTTTCAAAATCGATCTCTTTGGCCTCTTTGGGTCATCTTAGCACATTGCCTATTTTCCCCCCTTCCCAGCTCCCACCCCCAGCGCAAATACCCACCCGGCATTGTCAAGCGCTTTAAGAAATCCTCCTGACGTGAAAGTACGTGCGATATGAATGTAAATTGTATTGCTCGGGATGCACTGTGTCATCGGAGGTGCCAAATTTAGACGAGAGGTTAAACCAAAGTCACGGCTGTCTGTTCATGTGGACGTTAAAGATAATAATAATCTTTGCATTTGATTAGCACTCTTTACATCTTTCAGACATCTCAAAGCGCTTCACAAGCACTACTTGTTTAGTACTACAGTGGTATTGAATTTTATTTTTCTCTCTTAAGCATACTTCTTAACTCAACCCCCCCAGGGGAATTGTTTACAGGAATCTCTCCCCTTCCTGTAGCTGTCTCCTTCCTCAGTATATGCATTAGTTTTCGACTTCAAGGACTTCAAGACCTTCACACTCGGGTTCAAATCCACTCACTCCGACCTCCACACTCCTCAAACCATCACCCGTCGCCTCCGCTCGCTCAACTGGCGTTGGCTCCTGCTCGTCCCTCTCTCCCTCCACCCCCACCATCGGAGGTTGCATTTTCAGCCATTACGCCCGCCCCCCTCCCCCGACTCTGGAACACTCTCCCTCAATTCCCCCCCTCCCCCCCACCCACCACCGCCTTGCCCCGTCTCTTCCCATTTCAAGTCCTGCCTGAAAACCTTTCTCTTCGAGTGCGCGAACAGTCGAAGCCCCAACTCCGGCTCGGAGTCAGGCTCTGCCATTGCTAAGCTCTCTGAGATGACACCCGGCGTGGAGGGCGCTACTTAAGTGCACATTGTTGTTGTGGTTGTTGGTTCTGACAACAGGGTTGAAAATAAGGTCACCGTTGACAATAGGGGATTATTACGACAGTAAATAGTGTACGCTACAATTATCCTATTGAATGATTTAATATCAGACTTCACAACGAGAGCCCTTTGCATTTCTCATTGTCTTAGGTTTAATGCCATCATCATTATCACGTTGTTTACAATATATTTTGTGGGCAAAACGCAGCAGCCAATTGCGCACAGCAGCGTCCCACAAGAGGTCGTGGGTTGAGTGACCCAATATTTATTTGAGGGAACACTAGCTCTGCAAAGCGATTTGCCAATTAACTAACCATCGAGTTCCTACTTACTGCTCTGTAAACAGAGGTTTGGGGAGTAAGGAAACCTGCCTTAGGTTTTGTCTTACCCGGGATCGAACCCAGGCACTTGCGCTCGAACCAATATGCTCCCAATAAGCTTTACTGTAAGTATTTTCCAGCAACAGATACAAACTGAGCATGGCAGTGTTTGCAAAGATTAGTGTTGCTCGCTCATCTGAATAAATCCAGTGTAAGCAGAAGCACCATTTTTGGTATAAATTAGCCAGTTGATTATATGTCTGAGATACATTAAGTGTAAACTTGTTTAACTGTTTTCATCTGCTTCTCTTGGCTGCTTACTCTTTTTCCAGTTCATCTGAGCCAATCATATATTGGGTTTTGTTTTTGCTCCCATACATATATGGAAATCAACCCATTTCCATGTTTAAGAGTGTCCAGATCCAGAGTTTCAGGCAATTCTACGTCAGGAGAGGATGAAGAGCTGAACCTATTTTAACTGGGAAAAAAGGAGGTTGAGAGGAGAGGCATCATGAGGGATCTGTAAAGCACTTTGAGACGTAGGTAAGACGTGGAAGGCGCTATATAAATATAAGGATTATTATTTATTATTATCAGGAGGTGCAATAAGACCAAAGTCCAGCAAGTTCACTCGCCACATTCCTGGAATCTTAGGCACGTTTTCCTTTCTTACACACACACACACACCTCTGTTCATCTAGCAGTATGTAGTAACCTGGTTGTTAGTCGATTGACAGATTGCTTTTCCAGAGGTAATGATTCCTTTAAAAATAATAATAATTCGGTCACTCAATTCACAACTGTTTGTGGGACACTGCGACACGCTGCTGTGCATATACAATCAATTCACCTTATTTCGTGAGCCGCTTTAAGAACGTCTCGAAAGCGTGATCAGGCTCTATATAAAATGCAAGGATTATTATATTATTCAAGTGTGTGGGCATCTGGCAATGATTTTGGAACCACATGTTTGAAGACGTCTAGATCACAACTATTGGCCAAATTAAGAGTCTCTCAAAATAACTTGATTTGTTTAATCCTGGGCCTCTCTCTCTCGGTCTCTCCCTCTGTTTCGCTTCTTGTTTTAGCCAACGGGGCGGCTGTATCACCACACCCTCACATCACTCTTATGGATACTCCAGAAAGCATCACTGCAGAATAAAGAACATTTTGTCAGGCCCAAACAGTGTGCAGTACTGTACTTGGCACAGTTTATTCTTAGACTGTTTGGCTCCTTGATCTTTAATTAATTACGTAAACAGAAGTGATAAGACAGAGCGAGATGTTTCCATTATGAACCAATTAGAATTAGGGTATAATCTGTAGCAATCTTTAAACACGATTCTTTAATTAGGTGTCTGAGTAGGGACTTATTCTGGTAACTGAAAATATACAACAACAACAAAATATACAACAACAACAAAATTGACATTAAGAGGACCTCCCAGTGACTAAAACCGTCTGATATGATATGATATGCAAAGCTCGATACTGGACCTCATTAGTGACTCCTTCCGATTTGCGTAATCTATGTAAACCCAGTTTGTTGCTTGCTTTCAGCCTACATGAGGGGCTCTATATAAACGCAGGTTTGTTTTGTTCTTGCTTTTAGTCCAGTCCGTTTTGATGTTCATCAGATGTTTCGCTTATTTTGTCCGTCAAACAGCCAAGAAACCAGTTTGACTATTTCCACTGTCTGTTTCTATAGTCAGGCAACTAGAGATATAATGAAAGATAATGAAAAGTACTAAAGCTTAATTGTAATTGTACTCCCAAGAAAGATAGAATGCCAGTAACTCTTCTTCTTTGAGTTGAAAGCTGTGATCTTTTTACTACTGACAAAATGCAGCTTTTAACTTTATATGGCTGTTGTACGATAACAGATTTTGATTGAGCGAAGGGCGTAGACAGGGGAAGGAAACAAAGTCTGATTTGCAGGATTTCCATTTCACAAACAAACTGCTTAATAGGTGTATATATTGGTATGTAGTTCTGACCCTGTCAGCACAGAACAATATCTGGCAGCATTTAAGGGGTCATTTTGAGGGGATTTTTTTAACTACATTTCTGAATGGAGATTCCTTCTGATAAATTGAATTACCTCACACACATGATTCTGACTCGAGGGAACCACACTATATGGAACAGCATTCCTGCAAACCTGCATCACAGACTTCTGATTTCTCAATTAAGAAATGCTGTGAGAGACACTGCAAGGCAAACTCTTTAACTGTTTCTTCTCTGAGTATGACAACCCAAATTATAAAACCCATTATAATTCTAAAACCCAAATTATTTTTTTGGAACCATGTTTTGTTGGAATACTGTAAACAGGAGTTATGTAATGGTTTATCCTACAAAGCTTTGATTGAGAGTGAATTTAACATTTCCTTTGTGGAAGGAGACTGTTGGGTAGATCTATACTGCATAATACACATCACACTCATCAGCACAAAGAGATCTTCAGAGCAAGGATTATGTTCAACATCAATATGTTCAATATCTTCCAGGATCAGAAGCATTGGCTTTAAGGAAACAACAACAACAAAATTATACTTGTACAGCGCCTTTCACGTCAGGAGGATGTCCGAAAATAAACATCGTATTGTCTGTTTATGCCCACAAATATACAGTTAATTCACTTTGCAGTATATTCTGTGAAGCGCTTTGAGACGTCGAGAAGATGTGAAAAACACTACAGTATATCAAATGCAAGGATTATTATTATTGTATCAAAGAACTGAAACATAAGCAAAGTTACTTAAGTTATCAAAAAAATCAGCGGAGCATTTTAATAATTTAATGTGCGCACTTTAATACTTGGGAATAATTACATATTTCATTCGAAACGAGCAAGGTCAATAATAACTTGATCATTTCAATCCACGGCTGTTTGTGTGACACCGCTGTGCGCAATTTGCTGCCGCGTTCCACGTACAAATATACAGTCAATTCACTTCACAGTATATTCTATGAAGCGCTTGTAGAGGTTTAGAAATCGTGCAAAGTTCTATATCAAATGCAAGGATTATTACTAAGGTGAAAGGTTCCTCCAGCAGTGGGGGATATTATTTATCTTGCATTGTTTTGAAAGGAGTGTATTGATCGTAAAGTCATACAAACTATTTTTGAAGTAAGTATCAATAGCACTGACTTGCACTGTTCATTGCAAAGCCCTGACACAGTGTTTGTCAAGGTCAAAGAGACTTAACAAGAATATCAGTATCATCGCTCCAAATATTCAACGGAGCCCGCCACGCCTGTAGAAACATCATTAACGCTAACATTCTGCCCTTCATTCTGTGAGCCTCTGGTTTATGTGGTAGCCGTTTTAAAGATAATTTGTTTGGTGTGGAGGGAGATTGCACTAAATCAGATCAGCAAAACCATGCAAGGGTGGTGGGGGGGGCCGCGGGGTAGTAGTTAGCCCTCGGATATGTAACTCCGCAAGAGGCAGAGCAGAGGAAGCTTCCTGTACTGAAGGGGGACAAAGGCTTGCTTAGAGGCTAAACTGTGAGAATGTTGAGGGAGAATATAGTACTGTACTGTGAGCCTCAAAGTGCAACAGCTCTCAGGAGTGTAGAGATTTGGTGCAAATAACACAAACCGGTTTCATCACCAGCCAAGCCGCACTAAATCAGTTCTCGGCGTCCATTTTGTCACATTCGCCACAGGGGTGGGTACGAAACGCAATAAAGGCACCGAGTGTGAAACGCACGTCCACGGGAGACGACATTTCACTCCCAGGCTTATTTGCGGCTTTCGGAAAATCACAATCATCTGCTCTGTGAGTATCCAAAATGCAGTTCCCACTCCCCACCATTTCGTAACTGGGCAATTACCAAAAGGCACTGTTATGAGTATAGAACACGAAGAAACAGTTTCACAACCGCAAAGAAATATTTGCGGCTAGCTGAGTACAGCGAAGGAATTGTTAGGTGGGATCACAAGATATCACATGAAAGTCTTGCGTGAAGCTCTAAAGCGGTGTTCAGGGAACCATTGCGTTGATGGAGGTGCTGCCTTTCGGATGAGATGTCAAACCGATGTCCCTTCTGCCTGCCAAGACGAATGAGAAAGTTACCTTGGCACGATTCAAAGGAAGAACGTTTCTTCCAATGTCCTAGCCAACAGTCCTCTAGTTGGTCATTCATCTCCCAGCTATTTGTGGGATATTGCTGTGAACAAATTGGCTGTCGTGTTCGCCTATGAATAATAATAATAATACTAATACTATACTTGCTTCGGTGTAACGTCTTTCAGATCAGGAGGACATCCCAAAATGCTTCAGTAGATATATGATGAAGTTACATGGATGTATAGTTGTATTGTTCTATAAATATATACAGTACTTACATTTAACAGAGATTACAGTGATGCAATTTGAGACTTCACAACCTGATAATGAACTATCAAATTCACAGATAATCATCATAATTATTAATAATTAATATCAATTATTATCAGTAATGATTGATTGATTGATTGATTTGCCCACAAAATACAAAATCAATCCGCTTTACGTTATATCCTGTGAAGCACTTTGAGACATCTCCATAACGCGATAAGGTGCCATATCAAACGCAAAGGATTATATCAATGATGAAATGGGCCATATAATCCATTTGATCACATCAGTCTATTGCTCCAGTATCACAATGTTTCTTAACTGTGTCCAGTCGCTTCTAATAGCTTTTCTGGTAAACCATTGTAGCTACTGATAATTCTCTATGCAAAGAATTATTTGTCTGAGTTCTGCCCTCAAACGACCTTTCATAGCTCTGATCCTGCATGCTTTTGTCCTCCTGCCTTGTTCGGAATTTATTTCCCTAATCCTATTTATGATTGTAATTCTAATGTCTGTTTTAGGTCCACTCGGAGACATCTTGTTTGAGGTCTGCAGCCTGAAGTAATAATTCTTGCATTTGCATTTCATTTAGTGCCTTACCATGTCATTCAAATGCCTCAAAGCGCTTCACAGAATGTACTGTAAAGTGAATTGACTATATTTTGTAGGCGAAATGCAGCAGCCATTTACACACAACAGTGTCCCACAAACAGTCATGGACTGACTGACCAAATTATTATTTTTAAAAGGGATTATTTCCCCCCGCAAAGCAAATCCATCTATCGACTAGCAACCAAGTTCCTACTTACTGCTCGGTAAAGAGAGGTGTGTGGAGTAAGGAAACTTGCCTAGGGATTCGTCCGGCCCGGGAATAGAATCTGGGTCCTCTCGCTTGTCAGCTGAATGCTCTGAATTAATAGGCTACAGGAATTCAATCAAAATGTATACTTCCAATATTCGATGTGAACAATGCAAATCTACACTGGCCTCAGTTTAGCAGATTAACAGCTCAAGTGCAATCTTAGCAATAAACTGCAGGCCCCAAATCCCTGCACCGTGATCCCAATGCCACAATAGCATCAAGGACGGAAATGATAATTCCAGCTCTGTTTCATAGAGTTTTGCATTCTGTGGGTAATTAGGTTAAGTAGCGATTCCAAGTCCAGTAGTGTGAGGGCTGTTCAGAATTTCTCCAAAAAGCAATGCTGTCGCTGACTGTGATGACAACATTAGTGGCAAAACACTGGCTTTTCCGTTACGTCAAATCCTCCAAGCGCAATTGTTTCCTCTCAGTCGCTGTTTAACGTTCATTCTGCCCCTCACCACCCTCACTGGTTTTATATTAGGTTGTCAATGGAGTTAATAACCCTTCGGGTGAGAAGTCAAATCAACTGAGGAAGCACCTCAGTTGTCAGCCTGTACAGGTGGACATTAAAGATGCCATGGCACCACTTTGAAAAAGAGAAAGGAGATTCTGTTGAAGTCGTGGCCAACAATCCCCCAAATTCATAATAATAATAAACCTTGCATTTGATATAGCGCTTTTCACTTGTAGATGTCTCAAAATACTTCACAGAAATTTACTGTAAAGTGAATTGACTGTATATTTTTTGGGCTCAGTCAATCCATGGCTATTTGTGGGACATTGCCGTGTGCAACTGGCTGTCGCGTTTCCACCGCAAAATACACAGTCAACCTGCGTTACAGAATAGCATGTGAAACGCTTTAAGATGTCTCCAAGATGTGATAAGGCGCTATGTCAAATGCAAGAGTGATTCTGAGCATTATTTTTGTTGTTGTGTATCTGAATGGTAAGGGACCCTGGGGAAGGGGTGGTGGTGGGGAGGGAGTGTTCAGGGTTGTGATGAGGGATGGCAGAGAGGTGGGATGTTGACTGAAGGCACGGTCGAAGAGGAGGGTCTTGAGACTGGCTTTGAAGGAGGCAAGGGAGGGAGCAAGGCGAAGGGATTATGGGATGGATTTCCAAAGTACAGTATTGGGGCAGAGAGGCTGAAGGCCCGGCCAACGATGGTAGGGTGGGTTGGGTGGGAGACATGGAGCAGGCCAGAGCCTGCTGAACGGAGTGAGCGGACAGGTTGATAGGGGATCAGCAGGTCAGACAGGTAGACGGGGGCAAGGCCACAGTGGGCCTTGAGGGTGAGGATAAGGATCTTGAATTCGATCCTCTGAGAAAGGGAGAGCCAATGGAGCCGGGCAAGGGTGGGAGTGAAGGGGCTGCGGAGCCTGGTGCGGGAGAGGACACAAGTTGCAGAGGTTTGGATGATCTAGAGCTTACGGGGGGAAGAAATGTAAGGCCAACAAGGAATGTTGCATGTCGTTGGTCACTATGTGGTTTAGCTGGCTTGCATGTTAGGTTTTCAAGTTTGAGCCTTTAGAGCATCATATCAGTGCTATTACAGAAACTTAAATAGGTTGAATTGAAGGGACAACTGAAATTCAACATTATCACTCAGAGTGCAAGATTTTCCTTTCAATAATCTTTTATCAGAACTTTGTTAAGACATTACCTTTTCGAAACTATTACTAGTGCTGTTAGTAGTGGAGTCACACTGAGTCCTATAGCTCAGTGGTTAGAGCCTTACAAGCGAGAATTGGGGTCAATTCCCAGCAGGGTGAAACCTTGGGCAAGTTTCCTTACTCCGCACGCCTAATAATAATCCCTCGAAAAAAATAAATTGTCATTTCAATCCCCGACTGTTTGTGGGACACTGCTGTGAGCAATTGGCTGCCACGTTTCGTCCACAAATGTACAATCAATTTACTTTACAGTGTATTCTGTGAAGCACTTTGAGACATAATACAAGGATTATTATTATTGTTATTACTACTACTAATAGCACAGACAATAGTGTTTGAGAGCACTGGCATTTGACTATTGAGGTTTTATCTTGGAATAGTTAAAATGAGATGGGTGCTGTGTTTTAGGGATCAATGCAGATATTCACAATTTAGGAAATATCACTCAGAATGACGCAGAATTATATTTGTTCACTGAACTCACACAAAACCCATCCACAATGCTTTGTGCTTTACAGCTCCCCCAAGTGCCGGAAAATGATATGCACTTGTAGGTCATATACTGTATATGTACAGAGTAATCCAATATGCAACACTGTTGACATCTTCAAGTGTTATTGCTGAGGCAGATAGGCTGGTAAAAACATCAGCAATATCTTGGATTACAGGACTGAGGACTTCCCTAGTTCCCCAACACACGTTTGCCATTCCCTTCGGGATTTTAGTTAACATGGCAATCATTGTTAATCACCTGACTGTCACTGGGATTTTCATCAAGCCCTCTCTGATTCCAAGTCCTGTGAAATATATCAAACGTGGATTGAGTGACCCCAGTTACACACCCCCACCCCACCCCACCCCCCCGGGGGGGGGTAAAGATCCCATTTAAAAAAAATTTGGCCACTCAATCCACAACTGTTTGTGAGACACCGCTGTGCGCAATCGGCTGCCGCGTTTTGCCCACAAAATATATAGTCAATCTGACATCTCGAAGGCGTGATAAGGCGCTATATTAAATGCCAGGATTATTATCATCATCATTAGTATTATTTAGAGCGGGCCAGTAACGGTTTTGAACCAAAGTAAAAGTGTGATAGAAACGCCCATTACTGCAGTGTGTGCTTCTTTTGAGGATTGAAAAGGTTTCTGCTCTGCTCACAGTAATAACCACTGAATCTCTGCACTCTTGTTCTCACCTCCTTTGCTGCCTGACAGTTTTCCCCTCACACACACACACACACTCTCTCTCTCCAGCACAAAGGCCTGTTAGTCACTATTAACTGCTCCAAATCATATTTCACCATGTTTGTATTGAATATTTTTTTCCCCACCGGAGGAAATGTTAACGCATGCCAAAACCAAAGTGCGAAATTAAAAGCTCATGTAAAGCTCTGTGGCCCTCTCGTATAACGTCCCATTATAGTGCGGAATTCACTGCTTTTCCTTGTCCATTTGACTTCAATTCCCATCGTGACACCAGGAATCCAGTCTGCTGTGTAACAAGCAGATTGCCAAAAAAACTTCAGTCTGGTGATTTACTGAAACCTTATGGACAAACACAATACAGCTGTGCACATAATGGATTCCAGCAGCCCATTTGCCTTTCTTACCCCCCGCACCACCCCGCACCCCCCCCCCCCCCCGCCCCCACCCACCCTTTTATCAATCATACCATCAGTTTATGTGATAAAAGAACAATTTCACTCATTCAGTTGGATGGAAAACTTGACACCCTCTGACTTCCTTCCTTTGGGTTTTGATCAGTCGCTTGATATATTGGGTGTGAGGTGACCAATAGGATTATCATACAAACGCAGAATTGGAACGGCGCAGAAAGTCTGTGCATCCCCCACTTCTTGGGATATTGACCCACACATTATCTACAACACGTGTGAGGTGCCATCTGATTGTTTTTTACTCCGAGCGCCTCCTCTCCTCACTGAAGGCAGTCAAACAGGAATATCTGCGGGCGAAGCACGACCTGAGGATAGAGAAGGAAGGGGCAGGCAAGGCAGAGGGATAGACAAGGAGTGCTCCAGAGGTTTGGGGCACAGGAGCTGAAGCCGCCGGCCCACTGAATGGTTGCATTAGGGACAAAGCAGGAGGTCGGAGCCAATCGATCGGATTTGTGCAGCAATTTAAAACGTATAAATGCTGGACTGTGCTTTGAGGGTTCAGAGACTATTGTATAGGGATGCTTGTTCAATTGCTGTGAAGAACACAATGAATTTAAAGTCTCCTTGCCAAGGTCATGTTCAGCGGAAAGCCAAAATGAAGCTCGCTGTCCGATAAATTCATGGTCGGAAATCAAAAAGGTCAAACCATTCAAATCCCCCTCGAGAGTCAGCTTTCTAAATGCAGTATGCGAGAGTCCACGGTGCCAAAAGAACTTTGAAATGTAGTAATTACATCCAGCTTTTGTAAAGTAACCGCAACACTATAGAAAGTTAGTATGTTTGTTATAGTGGTAATAATAACCCTCGCATGTGATACAGCGTTTTTTGTGTCTTCTAGACATCTCAAAGTGCTTCACAGAATATGAATTGACTGTATATTTGTGGGCGAAACACAGCAGTCAATTGCACACAGCAGTCCCACACACAGTCGTGGATGGAAATGACGAATTTATTGTTGTTGTTTTTTCTTAGGGATTATTCCTTGTAGAGTAAGGTAACTTGCGCAAGGTTTCGCCCCATCTGGAATCGAACCCAGATCTCCCGCTTGCAAGGCAAGTGCTCTTTCCACTGACTCCACAATCATCAGAATCAGATGTGAAGCTAGGGGAACAGGGTTGATTGAGTTTAAAATCATCTCCGAAACGTTAGAGAAGGAGATCTATAAAGCTAGTGCAAAGCATTGGGAATGCTTCCTCTTTGTGAAAGTCTCACATTGCCTCTCTGAACTAGAATCTCGCTCAAGGGGAGATATGGAGGCTGGTAGCTATGGTTAGCGCACTCGCCTCGCAAGCGAGAGGACCCAGGTTCGATTCCCGGGCAGGGTGAAACCTTGGGCAAGTTTCCTTACTCCACATGCCTCTGTTTACCTAGCAGTAAGTAGAAACCCAGTTGCTGGTCAATTGGCAGACCGCTTTTCCAGGGGTAATAATCCCTTCATAGCAAACAAACAATAATAATAATAATTTGGTCACTCAGCCCACGACTGTTTGTGGAACCCTGCTGTGTGCAATTCACTTTATAGTATATTCTGTGAAGTGCTTTGAGACATTTCGAAGATCTGATAAGGCGCGATATCAAATCAAGGATTATTATTATTAGAATGCAACTGGAACATTCATAGTACAGTACCTAACAAAGTTATGATAATTTTCCAGTTCTGACGTAGGGTCGTGGACCCAAAACATTGATTCACTTTCCTTTCTCCATGGATGCTGCCTGACCTGCTGAGTTTTAGTTTCAGATTTCCAGCCTCTGTAGTATTTTGTGTGATCTTAACTAACTACAAGGCCAACTAAAGCAAGGAACCTCTTGTGCTCTGGCTGTCATTGTTAGGGTTGCCTTTGGTCATATCAACTCTTATTACCTTAGTTGCTCTTCTCTCCTTACAGACGGACATTTAGAATTTCTCACTCCATGTCAGTCAAATGTGCCTGAGGAATAAGAATACTGATAATACTAGTTCCAGATGATTCCCCCACTCAGTGGTTTTATTTTTTCTTAACCAAAGCAATACTGCAAACAGAGCGATTGCTAAGTGGACTTGCATTTTGATAGCAATTTATCACGTCAAAACATTTCAAAGCGCTTTTCTGTAATTGCTGTCAAACGGAGTGACGTTTTTGTAGGCAGGAATGCCTCCGCAATCCCAGGGCTGAACAAGCTATCAGTAAGTTGTGAGACCCAGACAGCAGATGTCTGCTAAACTATCATTCTCATGTTCGAGCTGTTTCTGACTCTCTCTCTCTATACTCTTGGGAGAAAACAGGAAGGTTCCTTTTTGCACATTTGGTATTGTTTTTCAAGCAACAACAGTTACAGTATACACAGAGTCTTTCATGCCATGTCTCAAGCCACTTCACACAGTTGAGTGGGGCCCTCTAGCTGTGGATTGGGGAGATGGGGTTTGAAGTGGGTGAGAGAGTGGCAAAAATGACTGAAAATGCAGTCCAAATAGGTATGTCTTAAATGGGCTTTAAAAGAAGGAGGGAGGAAGGTTGAGGATATCCAAGAGAACTGACTGATGCTGAGAGGATTGGGAGGAGGTCAATAATTATAATAATAATAATAATAATAACATGAAGCAAACTGGCATTTGGAGGCAACAGCCATGATCTGTAACATATCAATTTAAAGGATATTATCTGAACCAAAGTTCTGCTATTGTGCCAAAATGAATCTGAACCAACTCGATATTAAATTTCCACCCATGTCTCAGAGAAATAGGAGTATAAATGAATGCATTGTGATCTGTAACCTGCTTTGTTCCAAACAGTCACAGTATGGATTGTTTAGCTTGATTTTCGCTGAAGGAAATCAGGAAGCTGTTTTAATAATGGTAATAATCCCTGCGCTTCTTTGTGACAGCCCAAAATGCTTCACGGAATATACTGTAAAGCAAATTGACTCTATATATTTATAGGAGAAATGTAGCAGCCAATTGAACACGGAAGTGTCCCACAATCAGTCGTGGATTCAGTGACCAAATTTGTTTTGTTTTTGTTTTGAAGGGATTATTATTCTCGGAAAAGTGATCCGCCATTCAATTAACAGCCGAGTTCCTATTTACTGCCCGGGTAAACAGAGGCGTGTGGATTTATATGAATATTTGCGCAACGTTTCGCCCTGTCCGGGAATCGAACCCGAATCCTCTCGCTTGCGAGGCGAGCGTTCTAACCACTGAGCTTCCAGGACTCCACATTCCAGCTTCCACCGTCATTACGAAGTCTACCTCAATTTCAATAAATTTCAATTTAGCCCAGTTTTGTTTACAATGGTGAGCAATAGATTAATTAACTGCAAAGCCTTCCTAACCGTCTGTGCCTGGTCACCGATGACCTTATCTCTGCCTTCACATTTTTTTGTTCCTGATAGTTGAGAGCAAATGAATCACTCCAGAGGAAAAGAACATTGTGTCAAACGCCACAGGGTAACATCGATCTCAGAGCAAATACCAAGGTAATTGAATAAATAAACTCATTTCCACATGAAACAAAATGGCAAAGCTCCTTGACTGACTGACAGTAACCATATGATTCAGCCTCCACCTGTTTTATTGGACAGGACAATACAACAAACGCATTCCAACATCTGATTTTGCTCTTGCGACATCAAAAAGTGCTTCTTATGTAATTACTCTCCAATGTAGTGTCTGTGTATTTGTAGAATATTTGCACGCAGCAATGTCCCGCAAACAGCAATAAAGTAAATGACCCAAATAATAATAATACTTGAATTTGATATAGCGCCTCATACATCGAAATGTCTCAAAGCGCTTCACAGAATATACTGTCAATTGAATTGACTGTATTTTTTTTTTTGGTGGAAATTACATAATCAATACACTTTACAGCATATCCCGTGAAGCGCTTTGTGACATCTTGATGACGTGATCAGGCGATTCTTAAAAATGCAAAATTTATTATTGTTATTATTAATAGCTGGAGAACTTTTCAGCCAGAATACAAGGGCAACAGACACTCCCTTCTGTTTGTGATTCGTGAACTTTAAGATCTGGGGAGTTGCCCTGCATGAGGGACGCTCTAAAAATGCAAGTTGTTGTTGTTTAATATCCACCTGTACAGGCAGACAAGTCTTCAGTTGAACAACTCATATGAAGTGTGGTACTATCTCCACCCCCACCCTCCCCCACCCCCCACCTCACCCAGTGCTGTTATTTGAGTGTCAGCTTGAACTACGAGCTCCTAATCCCAATAAGGAGCTTGAACTCACAACCTTTTGACCCAGCTTGACAGCGCTAACAATGAGGGTGGCTCTGTGTAATTAACTTAGAATAATAACATTCCTTTTGGATGATATTGAATCAGATCAGACTCATTTGTGGATCACAGGCAAATGTTTGGCTCATTTGAGGTCCTTTGTATCTCGTTACACTTCAACTGTTGGAAAAATGACACCGTACGCCCCAAAAGAAAACATTGCGAGAATCGGGGAGAGGACTTTTGGCCATTCCCCTTTTTATATCTATATTAAACATCAGTGGGTGACCTGCTTCGTGTTTCACACTCGCTTTGTTTCATTGATGTCAGTCTCCATAAAACAATAAATTTGCCATAAATTACAAATTCAATGAAATATTGGCATTGTTTGCAAAAGTTCACAAGGTTCTGCCGAGTTGTGAAGAGTTTCAAATTTGAAGGAGTAAGTTTTATGTACCCTTATTACCAGGATCCCTCTGTGTGATGGGAAAGTCAATGGAGTTGGGCGAGGGTGGGGGTGATATGGTCACAGAACCGAGCGCAGGAGAGGACGCAGGCTGCAGAGTTCTGGAGGATCTGTGGAGGGAGGAATTGGGGAGGCCGATAAGCAAGGCATTAGCATCAGGAAGGAGAAATTCTACCCAGGTCAAGATTTACTCAATTAGTGGTTCAGCGCATTCAGAATTGTGAGAGACACAGCAAAAGATGAATAAGTACAGCAGAAAATTATGACATTCCAATGGCTCACGGGTGGTATAATATCTACTACTCTCTGCTCAGAGCAAATGTCACCCTCCTCAAGTATGCCATTCCACTGGGTTTGTGTGTGGGTCTGTGTGTGTGAGTATTAAGATCCAGCATAAAATTCTGCACTCAAACTATTCTCTCCTGCCATGTATTGTACAAGAGGAAAATTGTCCTATGTGATGTTGTGAAATAGTGCCATCTATGGGCGTTTAAGCCCAATGCACCACTTATTATTGTTTTTTGGCCAGCCAGGTATCTGATACCATGCTTAAGAGTGTCCTACCAGTCATATGTACAAGCAATGGAACATATGAAAGTGTGAGATAATATAACATAATAATCCTTGCATTTGATATAGTGCTTTTCACGTCTGCCAGGCAGACATCTCAAAGTGCTTCATAGAATAAAGTGACACAGCAAAAGATAGTCAATTCACTGTAAAGTGAATTGATTGTATATTTGTGGGCGAAACACAGCAGCCAATTGCGCACAGCAGTTTCCCACAAACAGTTGTGGATTGAAATGACCAATTTTATTATTGTTTTTTGGAGGGATTATTATTAGGTGTGTGAAGTAAGGAAAGTTGCCCAAGGTTTCGCCCTGACCCGCCTGGATTCGAACACAGGTCTCATGCTTGTAAGGCTCTAACCACTGAGCTACAGGACTCCACTGACAAAGGAGAGATGGTATCACCATTGTTTCACAAAAATTACCTTATTCAGTATTTATTACTCGTTCAGTAACATTTTTCCTAACACTCTTACTTTACTTTTCAGTCATTCTCATTTCCATCCACTACTTTGAAATAAATGTTTAGTTTCACCCTAATTGTATCAATCTCAATGAGTGCACAAGCCATTGGGTTCTGGTGTGTGTTTGTGAGATCGTGATGAGCAGGTGAACAGTCCAACTAAGAAATATAGTTGGCAATAGACACGTGATTATATTAGTAAAAATAATAATAATTTGGTCACTCAATCCACGACTGTTTGTGGGACACCGCTGTGTGTCGGCCACAAAATTTACAGTTAATTCAATTTACAATATATTCTGTGAAGCTATGATAAGGCACTATATCAAATACTATTATTATTAGTACTGTAGAAGTTTATGTACTTCGATGAGGTTCACCCTAAATAATGTTCTTTCTTCACCCCAATCTCTCGTTCTCTAATGTTTCTTCATAGCTCATCTCATTTGTGATTAGCCTCATTCCTTTTTTCTACATCTTTTCCAATGCAAGTACTGTAGCATATTTCTTTTGGCATAGTGTTGAAAACTGAAGGCAATTTTTGAGATGTGTTGCCAATGCTTTGTGAAGTTCAAGCATAATTTAGGTGAATGTGGATGACAAGGGAGGTCTAGATTAATTATGCCCTTTGTCCATTTGATCCCATTTTTCGCAAAATACCCATCCTACCATCATCCCATTGCAGCATCAAGCTTTTCCTTCAATGACCTCTGCCAACTTTTCTGTTAACATGTTCCAGCTGCTGACTACTCTTTGTGTAGATCGTGGATCTTTTTATTGCAAACTTGTTGCACCAACACTACGATTTGGGGCCAGTGAGTCAGTGGACGGAGGGTGGGTGTCACTCCAGCAAACGGACAACAAAAAACAACAACAAATTAAATTTGTTTTGCACCTTTGCGCCTTTGAGGTTGGGAGGATGTCCCGAGGTGCTGGGCAGTTAGGAATTTGGACCTGAGCTGGGAGTTGGGTTTGGTGGGAGGGGAGGGGTGGATGGACGGCAGGTGTAGGCGGGTGATCGAAGGCACGGTTGAAGCTCAGGGTCTTGAGACATGCCTTGAAAGAGGCAAAGGAGGGGGAGAGGTGAAGGGACTTTGGAATGGAGTTCCAAAGGGTGGGAGCAGAGAGGCTGAAGACTCGAATGCCTATGGTGGAGTGGGCCGAGCAGACAATAGGAGGAGACCTTTCTACTAAGTGATATTTATCACTGGAGAAATTCGGGTTTTGTTATTTTCCATTGCATGATAATTACCACTAGCGATAATTAGCACATCGCATCCGGTCATTTTCAGCCCACTATGTAATATGGCTTCCGACAATCAAATTGACACATCGAACAAACCCACAAGGTTGATCTGTCAAAGTGTACCCTTTCTGAAGCTGTACTGACTGTCATCCACTAGGTTATTATCATACAGGTAATCTTCCACTTTGCTGCCAATGATTGCTTTCATTAGTTTTTCAATTATTGAGGTCGGGCTCACGGGTCAGTGATTCACAGACTTGGCTCTGACACCTTTTATGAATATGGGAATCCCATTTTCTGGCTTCTATTCTGTCACAAGCTCACCAGCGTTAATAAACTTCCTGAAAATTTCCCACAGCTTCACTAATTTCATCCCTTGTCTAAATACCCTGGCTACAGGTCATATATCCCATGGGATTGGTTGGGTTTCAACCCCTGGAGTCTCTCTGGAAAACCTGTCTTGATACTGTCGATGTTCTGGAGCTGACATAACAGATATTGGGTGGCAAGTTGTTTGGGTCCTGGCTGATATTAACCTCCAATATCTTTACCATATGTTTAGTCTGCTTTTCTATGCTTGATTTAATAGCTGTGCTTTTGCAAAGTTTCAAAACAGAAACACAAGAGAACATCAAGGGTAGAAGAACTACACAGGAGTGTTAAAGTACAAATTGCTCACATTAAAAACAAACATGCATTAGATCCAGGGGATCCAGTGTCAGATAAAGAAAAATAGTTGCATTGGTGCCCTGTGGTTCTCCTTTAAAGTGATATTTACACCTTTTATAGTACAGTAGAGGGAGCTTTACTCTAAATCTACCAATTCTATAATTAGACCTAGGTATTCTTAAATGCAAACTAAGAACCCCAAATTTTCTGGCATTAAACACTTTTTCTTCTTACCTTTAAAACTGGACTAACTGGTAAATGGAGTGTGAATAAATCTTGCAACTCTTCCTAGAGGCAACACAGAATGTAGACCAACAACAACTTAACTGCAAATATACGCACAAGAACCAGAGGGGAGATGACTAGACATTTTTTTTTTACACACACACACACAGAGTTGCTACCATCTAAAAAGCACTGCCTGAAAGGGTGGAGGAATTAGACTCAATGACAACTTTCAAAAGGGAATTACATAGGTACTTGCATAAGGAAAAGTGGCCCGTAGCTCAGTGGGACTGATCGGGTAGCTCTTCCAAAGAGCTTCCGAAGTCAGGCTAAAAGGCCTCCTTCTTTGCTGTAATATTCTATGACTCGATGATTCTATGTAGTGCCCTTCATGTGGGGTAGTGGCCTGGAGTGCAGAGACCAAAACAGTAACAGTCTGAGCTATCCAATCCCCCTGCTTTATGGAGTGAGTCTGCTTGAGCAAACACCAAAAGCACTGTCCAAGCACTGGTGCGATTGCATGGAAGAGAATTAGCACCAGCTGCACTATTAATGCAAGTAGCTCAACACAGATTGGGACTCTCATTTGAGGACTTCCTTACCTGTGAGATCCTCCAGGTTCTCGCTCCATACAGCGGCTTTTTTTTTAACCAACTAAGCTCACAGAGGATTTCACCTTTATCTCCCACCCCCCACCACTCCCCCCCCCCCTCCCCCCCCCCCCCCCAACCACCACTACCCCACCCGCCAGGGTCAAGATTAGATTTCCCGATCTAATCCAAGGCATCTTGAGCCTCCGCCGCAAGGTGCTCGTTACTGGCGAGCATCAGAGTCACTTTGAATCGCAAGAAATTAGGTTCTTGTGGGCAAGTGGCGATAGGTGAAGACTACTTTTCCCGTGATGCAGTGCAGAGAGCAAGTGCAGCAGTAATGGAGGGTAGGGGAGCAGCGTTGCGAGTTAGGAGGTGTTTATACGAGGAGTTTTGATAGGAAAGTGAATGGGACTTGAGTTCGAGGGGCTTATACGACTTATAAACGTGAGACTTCCGCAAGTTTTGCTGTATAACTCACAGGATCCCTGGAAGAGAATCAAACCAATGCCACACAGGTGACAGACATAGTGTGACTTTATTAAAGAGGCAGGGCTGAAGGCAATAACAGAAACAACAACCTTAAAATCTCCATTCACTCTCATCAGGGTTAATTCAAGCCTACAATTAGAGCCATAGTGTATACAGCCCTATGTAAATGAATGTTAATACTCCTTTCTGTGTTCAGTCAGACCAAGCCTTACTTGAAGCAAACGTGAGCATTGCATTAATTTCCCATTCAGCAAGTACAGTATAAAGGGGTCATTTGTTTAATGATCGAGATTACAGCAATTTCATAAATCTCTCCTAAGCTGTAAACAATGACATCATAAACATGTTTAACTATAAAACATGTGGTCACCACATGATCTTACTAACTCCTGAAAGGTTTCAAAAAGATCGGGGAATCTGATTTTAATCATCAGTCAGTTGTCCTTGAAAAAGGCTTAGTCTTCCATGAAAACATGTTTGGCAAACCTTTCCCTTTGTAAAGGGGGGGGGGGAGGGCTGAGAAGGATTGGAAAGACAGGCTTTTAGTAAAGATACAATTAATGTTTCACCCATGAAATATACAGTAAATTCATTTTGTAATACATTCTGTGAAGCGTTTTGAGATGTCTCAAAGATGTATTGAGGCACTATATCAAATGCAAGGATTATTATTATTTATTATAATGTTCATAAAAACAGCCTATCCCTTGGAAAAAACATTGCATCAAAGTGGGTTCCAGCTAATATAACCCCATTTTTGAAGAGTTAATTTTTTAAGGCAATTTTAAATTAAATTTTTAAACTATTGCACAATGTTTGACAAAACTATAACATGTATCAGACACCCAGCTAATCAAAAAAAATTGTACCTCAATGTAGCTTGTCGTTGGAAGTTAAAAAAATTAGTCACTTAATCCATGATTGTTTGTGGGACACTGCTGTGCGCAATTGGAATCCATGTTGCGTCCACAAAATACACAATCAAACCACTTTACAAAATATTCAGTGAAGCACTTTGATGCATCTGAACAGTACAATGCAAAATTACATACCTATTAATGACGTGCTAAGGCGTGATATCAAATGCAAGGATTATTATAAATATGTCAGGAGATGGGAAGGTGACCCGAAAACGCCGTCAAATCGATACCTCTTAAATGAATGCTGAAAACAAAGATAGATAGTACAAAATAAAATACAAAATGACATTTGTAAAGCACTTTTCACATTAGGAGGACTTCCCAATAGGGGAGTAAAAGTGCAGAATTTGATTCTAAACTTAACTGGTTTCAACCCACAAATGCCAAGTGCTAACCTCAAGAGATTATTAAACATGTGACACACTCCTTGAAATCAATAGAACTCCCCAATTAATAATATAATATGTCATCTTTGCATCTGATAGAGCGCCTCATCAAGTCGTTGAGACGTCTCAAAGCGCCTCCCAGAACATACTGTAAAGTGAATTGACGGTATGTCCTGTGGGAGAAACCAGGCAGCCAAATTGCGCACAGCAGTGTGTCCCTCAGACAGTTTGGGAGTGACCAAATTACTATTGTTTCATCATGAGTTATTAAGTGAATGGTTTACGGGTGAAGTTATAAAAAAAAAGCACTGAATCCATTGAGGCTTGAATATCCACAACGAACTAGACGACGGTGATTTATAAAATAAATAGGATATTTTTCCTCTGCAGACTCTAGACGGTCTCGAAATGTACTTTCCAGGTAACAAAATAATCATTTGATTGCATAGATATGTGCACTGGAGACCGATAGCCAGTCATTCAACACGCGCAAATCTAACCTTAATATGGACAATTCGGATTTCTGGAGGAAAATGATCCATTAATTGAAGTCATTCGTAAAATGTTTCGTTTGAACATCAATGGCCCGTATTATTGCAGGTACCGGTACTGTGTTAACTCGTTTTTTTTATTTCAATAAAAACATACAAGCTGTATACTAATGCTTGGTAAAAGCCTTTTCAGCTAATGAGAAATTATCTCAGCAAAATTGTTATCCCAACTCCATCCCCCCAACAACAGTCGTTTATAATTATAATGTACTGTGTGGGTGTATCTATATATAATATACTGTGTGGGTGTGTGGGTGTATCTATATATAATTCGATATAATTATATATAGGGTGAGCAAAACGTCGTGATATCATTACAATGTCTAATAAGGCTTAAAACTTTTTTGTTAATAGTGTAGATATCACGACGTGTTAGTTACCTATGTATTATATATAGGTGTGTTTTCGAATTGTATCTTTTAGTCGCATTTTGTTAATTTCATGAAGTTACAATAAATTTTACAACTCCAATTTTCTTTATTTCCAGCACAAATGAAACGAATGCAAATCCTGTTTCCTTGTGCAAACCCGCCACCATTTTCTGATAGCAAAATGGTCCTGGCAAATAATACTTTTTATTCTTCAAACAAAAGGTTTCTCTCGCGTTCTCCAAACGTTAAAAAAAACATCGCATTTCCATTGTTAAACCCCTTCCCTGCTTTCCTGAATTTTATGACAATTTCCTCTCTCTCTGTCTCTTTCTTTCTCTCTCTCTGTATCTCCCTTTCTCTCTGTCTGCCTCTCTCTTTCTCTATATCTCCCTCTTTCTCTGTCCCTCTCTCTCTCTCTCTCTCTTTTTCTCTGAGCAGGATTTTGGCTTACATTCCGTTCCGTTTAAAGTCTCAAATAATGGCCAGAGAAACAGAAAATCCTGTTAGCGTTTGTTAATTTCGTTGCGGATATACATACTGTATAGGCTACAACAACCCAGTCCAGTGTAAACTTTAAGAGTCTAAATTCGGATCAGGAATGGCCTGACTCCCTGTCGATTCTCCCACCTCTCCCTGAGTGTCTGTCTCCCTGTTATTCTCTCTGATTCCAGGTTGAGTGACACCCAAGTGATAGAGAAGCTTTGAGAGGTGTTGATTCTGGATCAAACCTCCAGCAAAGAAAGTGATCTGATTTGTAATGGTGACACAATCTTATAATCAGAACGCTGTGAACCTTAATACACACACACACGCACACACACACATACAATACACACACACACAAGACATACATACAAACATACAACATACATACACATACATCACACAAATCACACACATATCACACACACATACAATACACATACAATACCGGTACACACACATATACAACACACACACAACACACACATACATACACATACATGCACACACACATACAATACACACACGTACATACAATACACACACACATACATACACACACACACACACACACACACTGGACTTTGTGACATTCTTTCTAAAAGGACTACAGGCTTCGTCTGAAGGGTTTATTTAACTCGACAGAAAAAACTTCAGTGTTGTGTTTAACCCTAGTTCTTCTCTGACCTGCTTGTTGATTTGGGGTGAGTGAGGAGAAAGAGACGTGAAATTCACTGCAGCTTTAGTTAGAATAAAAGCTCCTGTTTCGAAGATAACGCAATGATGTCCCAATCAAAAGGACTTTACTTGTGCGCAGATACACACACACAACTCCAACTTTCAGATAAGATTATCTAATCTCCTCCTAATTAATCCCCGCAACGAATAGTTTTTTTTAATTGGTTTTGTACAAGGAAGTGTAACAAATCCGAAATAATAATTACCAGGAAGGGGGGGGGGGGGGGGGGGGGGGGAGAAGCAACTTCATTAGATTCAGGCAGATTCTAGATGTATTTTAAACTCCACCTGGTACAGTGTAGGATTGTACATCATTAGAGAGAATGCAGATCATTAACAATTCCATTCATTATTTTTAGCAAACACAAAAGGACAGATTGTGGCGCTCAATCGCGTCGGGACAACACTAATACTTACTACTATAGTCCAGCATTCTTTCCTTCAGTTTATTCTCAACTAAACCAGATTTGGACACCGAGAGAGAAAAAAAAATATCTAACATACATTCAGGTGCAGATTTACATTATGCCCCTCGATCGTCAGTCCACTGTGAACAGGATAAAATAATTAAATAATCCTTGCATTTTGGATAAAACGCCTTTCTGCATGAAACTTATCGTTCGGTTACTTTAATGACTTAGTTTTCCCAGCCGGCAAAGATCACACACAGACAATTGTATGCGCACAGCAAGTTCCCACAAACAACAACAACACAATTACATTTGTACCGTAGAGTGGTGAAGTAAGTGAATGATTCACTCACCCAGATCATTGCAATGTCCATTACAGTCCCCCAGCCACCACACTCACACAATACACAGTCCCTCTCCACAAAATAACTGTCACCCCCCCACCCCACCCCATGTTACGAGACAGTGATGTGAGAGTGTGGAGGAGCTGAAACAAGCTGCCAGAGATACAGGACACTCAGCCTCTTGACTCCATCCGTGCGATGGAAGATGGCCCAACTAACAATATCATTACCAGCCAATGAAAATTATGTTTGTAACACACACACACAACCTGATCATTTGCAAGTCTAAATGCAAGTTAAATCCTTGTACTCAATACAATTGAGTGCTTCTGAATACAATGATCACCATTCTTCCACACGTTTCAGTTGTGGGTCAGTGCAATATATATACCGGTATATAGTATATATATATATATTTGAACAAATGTACGAGGAAATATTATTCACGCCCAATTGTTTGATTTTTCAAGTAGCTATTTTACGCTGCAAGCCATTTTAACGCATTGAGTATCACTGACCTAGACTCGATTATTACAGTCGCGTTTGTTATTTACATGTTATTGCTGTATTGTAACATGTAAAGATACCCCAGTGTCCTTGGGTGAGGGAGGGAGTTGGACTGAAATTAAATAGAGCTGGTAAAACACAATCATTTACAATCACATTACTCTGTTTTTTATAAAACCTTTTGGGTATCACAGGTAACGTTAATATAGTTAGCTGTAGTTGTCTCTCTCTATCTCCCTCTCCCTACAGTCACACACACTCTCACTCACACAGACACACACTCACTCACAAACAGCAGAACAGATGTATTTATTGAACAAATACACTTATTAAGAGACCGAGAGGATGTGACACCAACACTGACCTCAGTCTCTGACACATTATCTACAGAGGGAGGGGGTGTCTGACCTCCCCACTCTCCACCCCTCCCGCCCCCCCCCACCCCCCGAAAAAACAAAATCCCTGATTTATTTCAAACGCCAAATATTTGGAATAGGCAATGTATTACACAGAGTGAGTCAGCCATGTATCAAACAGACACCAGGTGTTTTTAAAGGTCTCTCTCTGACTATTTATGTGGAGTGATCGGCATTTGTTGTTTACCCACTCAGTCCATTTTTTTGGGGGGGGGGAGAGAACTTGAGTTTGAAAGGTTTTATTGCTATTTGTTCTTTTTGGGGGTGTGTGTGTGGGGGGGGGGGGGTGACTGAAAATGGGTTTAATGTACTTTTCCTAAGTCAACTGAATAGCAAGAATAACGTGGCTGGGCTTGTGTGAGTGTGTTTATAAGTGTGTGAGTGTGTGTGTGTTTGGTTCATTGAAATCATTTTCCACTAGTAAGTGCTTGGTCTCTCTCACACACAGACACACACAGACACACACATACCTAGAGACTGGAAAACACACAGAAACAATCGTGTGTATTTTAGTTTCAGTGTTGAAAGTAGCCTCCTCTTTCACTGAGCGTTTATTGCGACGTTTCTATTCGCTGTGGTTCTCTGGGTTGTGGAGCCCTCTGTGTGTGAGTGTGTGTGAGAGGGAGAGTGTGTGTTTAAGAGGGTCGGGGAGAGACGAGGACACATTCTCAGTGGGGAACCCCGAATGTTCTGACTCCACGTGGCGTTTCCTCCACTTGATGCGTCTGTTTTGAAACCACACTTTAACCTGAATCAACCCAACAAAACAAACAGAGACAGACCATCACATGTTTGTTAAGCAAGAAGCCACGGGGGTAGGTGGGGGGGGAGGAAGGGGGAGGGGGGGGAGGAAGGGGGGAGGGGGGGGAGGAAGGGGGAGGGGGGGGAGGAAGGGGGAGGGGGTGGGAGGAAGGGGGAGGGGGGGGAGGAAGGGGGAGGGGGGGGGGAGGAAGGGGGGAGGGGGGGGAGGGGGGGGAGGAAGGGGGAGGGGGGGGAGGAAGGGGGAGGGGGGGGGAGGAAGGGGGAGGGGGGGGGGAGGAAGGGGGGGAGGGGGGGGAGGAAGGGGGAGGGGGGGGGAGGGGGGGGGAGGAAGGGGGAGGGGGGGGAGGGGGGGGAGGGAAGGGGGAGGAAGGGGGGAGGGGGGGGAGGAAGGGGGAGGGGGGGGGAGGAAGGGGGGAGGGGGGGGGAGGGGGGGGGAGGAAGGGGGGAAATGTAGCATCCAAGAAAAAAATACTTGCAATGAATTGGTGGACTGAGATTGATGGGTGAGGAGACAGTGAGAGGCTTGGAGGGCATGTGTTTGTGTTTGTGGGGGTGGAGGGAGAGAGGAGTGGGGGGTAGTGGAGGGAGAGAGGGGTGGGGAGGGTGTGTGGAGGGGAGGGAGGGGGGGGGTGTTAATGTCGACGCCAGGATCTCACCTGTGTTTCTGTCAGGTGTAGAGCTGTGGCCAGTAGGAATCTCTCAGCTCCAACCATGTACTGTTGCCCTCCCGAATTCCTCCTCCAATCGCCCCACTTGCTCCTGTGTGAAGGTTGTCCTGACTCGCTTGGGTCTTGCCATTGACTTGTTGGGCAGTGAGTTAGCGTGAAATGCCCATTCCCCTGCACACACACACACACACACACACACACACATGACTATATACAGTATATATATACATATTTCCAACAGACACGCATCTAATTATACCCTTCTTCCCAAAGCTCCACAAAACACACGCTCGCTCAACAAGTTAGACAATCCGCTATACTCTCTCTCTCTCTCTCTATATATATATAGATATATACAATACAATATATATGTACAGTATATACATTTAATCTCCGCTCGCACTTTACTGAACATTCAGTGAAGCGCTTTGAGAGATTTCCCCTGATGTGAAAGTTTGTTACTTTCAGTATAAAAGCGAGTACAGTAAGTATTTTTTTTTGTTTGTTTTTTTAATATGAAGCGAGGACTTGGCGAGAGTTTTTTTTTTCCCCCTCGAATTGTACTCGTTTTATTTCCAATTGGGTTGCATTCCCTTTTTTTTGTGAAGATCTGTACAGCTCTATGGTGTTACAGTAGACAGGAAATATTAATAACAATAATCCTTGCATTTGATATAAAGCCTTTATCGCGTCTATAGTGTGTGTGTATATATATAATATATATATATTTACCTTATAGGCTGCTTAGAAGTACAATTCGTCTCCCTCTCTCTGTTAACACCCAACCCCTCAATAAATTGTGTTCAGATTTAGCGAATTTATCTATTTATCTATATATATAAATTCCTATATAATATTATAAATATATTAAGACTGTAGATCATTCCCTTTTAAGCATGAATCATTATAGTATAAATAGGGGGTAAATAATAAA